>CM035351.1:8569099-9138368 GCA_020137815.1 Hormiphora californensis
GTCACCAGCTTGTCACACTCGGATCGTAGTTAGCTAATTAGCTGATTATTAGGAAATCCAGTTTCCGTAGTAACTGATTATTAGGAAATCCATCACTCTCAATCACCCTAGAGTGTGACGTTTTACCCAATTACCAACCCTCTATTTAAACCAGATCTGTATATTGATTAGAGTGTCTCTTATTTATAAGCCCACTCTCTAAACAATTGCCTGTAAAAGTGGGACGGCCTATTGTCAATATCTTTGTGTAATTGCCCCTTTTCTTTGTTCCCTTCCTACTTTTTGTATATCCCCCTTACCAAGCAGTACACCAAAATATCTCCTCGATATATCTCTATCTCTTCCTACCACTATCCAGGAGTTTCTAATAAATCATGTGCTCTTGCTGTGGGTTCTAAACTATCTACCGAACCCTCATAGAGCGTGGTGTGATCCACACCCCCACCCCCCCCCCCCCTCGCCACACAAGATTCTAACACCTCCATCTTCTTCCAGATGGTGGTAACTCCGACTATATGACACCAGAAAGGTTAGACGAAGCACGACGCCTCTTCCCAAATTCTCAATTTATCGAGATACCTGGGGCAGGACATATTGTGCACATGGACCAGCCTGAGTTATTTTATAATGCTGTCAGTGACTTCTTTACCCAGCATGGCTCCCCAATGTGAGGTGACACCCTGTGTGACCCTGTTTGTGTGTCAAATAGCTTTTTTTATTGATGTGGCCCCCAATCAAAATATTGTTCTTATGATTTTGTACCGTTCTGGTGTTATGTTTGACAAGAACGATTTAACAGCTGATATAACTTTGTGTTTCGTGAGATTTTTTGGTATTTTTGACCTTTTGTAACTTTGTTTTTACTCGTTCATCTAATTTTCTAATCCACCCTTAATTTCTTATCTAGCCAAATGTCAACAAGTAATCAGGAGTGAATGAGTCATGGTTCAATATTACGGTAAAGACGACGTTCTAGATAGATAGTAAGTAAATCGGTTCAAATGTTCAACCCCCCCCCCCCCCCCCCCTATAACAGGCCAGTGCCCTGACACCCCCTCCCCCCTCAATTTTCCAACAAGTTCCTCCCTCCTATCTAGTTTCCAATTTCCAATCACCACACATATGCTGCTGCAACTGTTGTCCCCCCTGTTGGAATTACACGCGTGATGTGTTCCTCTTCCCTCCATTCATCTCCCCGCCCCTCCAAGATTCAAATGGCACCCTTATCTAACATTAATTACACCTCTCCCTCTCAGTGCTAGTGATCTGATAAACAGGCTGTCCCTCTCTTTCTCCGCCTCCTCCTCCCCTAAAGAACACCACAATATGGACGCACCCGCCAGTGATCCCACCCATTTGTGTCCAAGGCACCGCCGCATAATTGAGGAGAGGAAGAGGAAGGGAGAGGAGAAGATTCTAGATCCGTTGAAGGGGATTATTGAGGTGGCAAGCGACGAATTGTCGAAAGGAGAGAAGAAGAAAGTTCCTGTTCGAGATACCAGTCCAGTATTTCGGTCTGCACCACTTCCACGACCGATATTTGAGACACCTCGTGTCAGGTAAGATAGAGGCACGAGATGTTGGTGTTGTTGTTGCGGACATTAATAGAAGATATCCACATATATTGGTGTTGTTTT
The DNA here is from genome assembly GCA_020137815.1 of Hormiphora californensis. Lineage (NCBI taxonomy): Eukaryota > Metazoa > Ctenophora > Tentaculata > Cydippida > Pleurobrachiidae > Hormiphora > Hormiphora californensis. The sequence continues at coordinate 8,570,737 of CM035351.1, forward strand.
GGTAGTTCAGTACTGTTCCCTAGTATAGATACAATAAGTTGGCAGTGATTTCTTATCTCTTCGCTTCTTGCTTTATCTGTCACTTCATCATTTATTCGGTTATTATTTGGCAATGGTTTGTACCATTTCTCGTTACAGGTTGTCATATCCCATTGAGAGCGCTAGGAAGGAGAAACCCAGACCTCTCACACCAGTTCTTACTGTTCATTCTCGGACATCCTCGAGACGACGAGCGGTGAGTGTTTTTAATTTCCTTTAGTTCCTTGAATTAGTATTTGACAATTGACTTGTTTCCCGCACGTTACAACAATTCAATATTTTATTTGGACCAAGTTTTGGTCTGTCGGTTTACCCCCCCCCCCTAAACATGATCTCTCTGCTCCAGGTTGCCTCCCCAACTCGTATTGACTTCTTCAAGCAGCTTCCAGTTGAACTCACAATGTCTCTTCTTCTCGACTACCTGTCTCCTAGAGACCTCATCAAGTAAGATCATATTGTGGGACTGGGCATGACAGATATATTGCTACTGTCACCATTCCAGAATCACCTTGTCTTGCTCGACCCTATGTCACCGCGCCCCGTTTGAACAAAACAAACAGCCAGTTTGATAACACATTCTCTCTTCTTAGTCTGCGTAGTGTGAGCCGGTACCATCACATGCTAACGGAACTGAAAGTGGTCAAGAAAAGGTGGACTTCTTTCTTCATCGCCACTAAACAGCTCAACCTATCTATTGGACAGGTACGTTATCTTTTAGGACATCTATTGAATGATAATGGCATATATCCGTTTCCTAGTAGTCCCCTAAAAACCCTTCAGTTTGTGTACAAATTAATACAAAAACTACCACATATTATAACAGTAACATAACCTTCCAATCGCAGGAAAATCGCCGAACATCGACCGGCCGATCCACTACAATGTGCCTATCAAGAGGCATCCTGAGTCCAATTCAACATGCCGCTGCCCCGTCTCCCACCCTCCGGCACTGGCACCTCTCAACTCCGCCTACCTCTTCCACCACATCACGACAATCCCTCTCTGTAAAGGGCCGGAAGATCTCACCTGGGAGCTCTGGTGGTAGTAACTCCTCTCGACACCCATCTAAACGGCCAGCCAGTATCAGGGATGTCTGGGAAGACACTCTTCCAACCCCAGAGAAATACAAACCAGTGAAACATAGTTTGCGAGAGTTACTTTCAGAAAGGGGAGGTAGTAGTGGTGGGGGTGTTAGTAAACTGAGAACACCACTCAAGACAATTGGAACACCAAATACCCTATCAACTTGTAGCAGTAAGACTAGTCTCAGTTCCACGTCTAGTTTCCTAACACCTGATATGACGTCATCGTCACGTCACTGGTCCTCCGTCACACCCACAACACCTGTCCAGGATAGGGATGGGTTTAAAGTACCCGTACCCACCTCCAGAACCAAATCCAGACAGAGACTTCGACGATTGTAGAATTAAGAGAGGGATAGGGTTGTTTTTTGGGCGATTGACTATGAAATGTATGAGTGTAAAATTTGTGTTTGAGTTTGTGAGTTATAGATCTGTAAGAGACGTCTCGTTTAGGGCTGAGTATGAACCTGTCGGGCACCGTGCTGACCCGTTATCTCTATTTTGTCGTCATGTTGTTGGTTTTGCGCCTGTGTTATTTTGTTAGGCGAGTTTTATTTGTAACATTACCACGGGGGTCATATTGAATAGTTGAGGTTGAAGTTTGTTGCAAGAAATCTTCTATATTCTTGAGAAAGCCTCGTTGACCAAGACCAGAGAAAATGGGTCTCTATCATCTGCCATTACCTAAAGATGAATGCCAGCAACTCTATTTCAATACCAGATGTTTGTCTACATCGTGTAAATGTAGCATGTTTTAGTTTTACATTTTGTGAGGTATGTAGTGACTATCAGGAGGGGAATTTCCCATTCCCACCCACCCCAAGTGTTTGTATAATTATTGTTATATTATTTGACTTTGTATTACCATTTCCAGTTATAGCGCTATTATGAAACTTGTTTTGCTTTGTTCACCACAATTGGCTGTCTCGTCTACCAGAGCATTGGCCTACCAAATCGTAGTAGCACACTGTGGAAACGAGAAATTAGGGGGCATATGACAGCCAATTGATATTGGTGGGTATAACTCGTGTCTGGTCTGTCTGGCGGCGCCAGACCCCAATTTGATTCAAAGCACGCGACAGTGTGCTCAGATGGGTCGCGGCGCCAGACAGTGTCTGGTAGGAAATGTAGCCAAGATGGACTCCGTCATGGAGCTCTGCAGAGTTTGATCTTGACCAAGTCGTTGGGCTTCTCTTAGATCTCTGAGAGAACTGAGAAGCCCAAAGCTCGGCCCGATCTGAGACAGAAATAGAACGAGCACCGGTAGATCCATCCTTACTAAGATCTTACGCGTACTCGTAGAATACCTTGAGAGACCCGAAAGCAACACGAGTGCGTTGGCCACATTGATGCCTGAGTGAGATCGAGGTCGCGCAGCGACCGAGATCGATCTCACATACGGAGCGGGAATAGGTTGCAATGGAGCCAAACGGGTGCGTATGTTGTGGGGTCCGGGTGGCGCCTGGTACGGTTACGCTGCAGAGAAATCTGTACCGGAAGGAGTAAGGACCGTGGCTGAACGTTATTGAAAGGGATATCAGCACCCCCGGCACTGAATTTAATATTTATCCTAGCCGTACTGCTTTGCTTTTTGTTGGCACCATTGCCCGATCTCGCACTAGGTGTCAATGTCACCGATGCTTTTTGTACATTATTGAGTAAGGGGTAAGACTCTTCCCTCTTACTCAACAAGCTGTACATTTGTTGATGCAAAATCTGACTGTTGAGTTTTACCCGCCGTTATGCATACTTTATTTTACTTATGCTCCTTTCTCGGAACGTGTTCGTCTAGTCATCGCGTGTCGCGGGCTGCCCCGCCAGCCCTCCAAACCCGGGTGAACAAGCTAACAATAGTGAAATTACATTCGATATACTACATCGCGCACATGTAATTGCACTATTGTTAGCTTGTTCACCCGGGTTTGGAGGGCTGGCGGGGCAGCCCGCGACGCGCGATGACTAGACGAACACGTTCCGAAAATGCAGCATAAGGCCACGATCTGTCTGGCGGCGCCATACCCAAATTTGATTCTCAGGCGACTGTGCGCTCAGATGGGGTCGACGGCGCCAGACAGAACACGTCGCTGAATCGCTGGTGGTCTGATCGTTTTTGGTTAGTAGCCGGCCGTCTAGAGTGGCGGTTGGTACCATTGCTACCTATTTGCTCAATCTCGGTCGCTGCACGACCTCGATCGCACTCTGTCAGGCCAATGCTCTGACAGGCTCAGCCTCAGATGGGGCCGGGTCGCGGCGCCAGAAAGCCCTGGCCAGTGGCCTAAGTTTCCATTTTCCAAAAGCGGCAAAACAGTCAGAATTTGAACCAACAAGTCGGTATAAGTAGTAAGTACAAATTAACGATTGTCCTTGTTTCGGTTTAAATTTGTTATCGAAATAACATATCGATAGGTCTACTTTTGTTAAATTCAGAAACTCAAATAATCTCATCGTATATGTGTAAAATGTTATCATACAAAGAAAAAACAAGACTATATAAGGTACTCTCTATAATAGTTAACATCGCCCAGATAATAATTGGAATGGTGTATAGATAAGAAAACAGGATCGATATGCCCTGTTCCATGTAGGCCCACTTTGCCACGCTGACTTGTAAGGGGTGAACGAGCCCTGATAGGCTCAACAGAGTTGTTAGTTTTTCTCAATTTAGGGAAAAGGATGAATTGTGTAGATCTAGCTCTAACACCAAACCGGGTCGAGATGAAGAAACATGGGCGATGCCGGGTCTGAGACTCTTTCCCGTCCTAATTTACCTCGATCAGGTCTGGTGTTAGATCTAGACTGTAATATATCTCAGGTAGCGGCGGAGTAACAAACTAAAACACATATGCCCTGCACAACACACACAAAAACACGCTGACTCAATGTGAGGATATATCATATAGGATAAATGAAATGTACAACCATGTATACCACAAGCTCTACAGCTTAGTTTGGGGGACTGTGATGGTTGGTACTGGTATCTAATCTTAGTAGGAAACACGCACTCTCACAAATGTGTATAATATTTACAAAACGTTCTCTGGCTAAAAATCTCTCTGCTGTACAAAACTGATCATCAAGCGCCTCTCTCTCACTCTCTCTCTCACTCTCTCTCTCTCTCACTCTCTCTCTCTCTCTCTCGGTCCACTACACGCACCACTCCCACATGGGGCCGTAAGGTCCCATGTGGGAACAGGGTTAAATCCCCCGAGCCCGGATCCTGTTGGATCTGAGGGCCCGGAGGGCCTGCGGAGTAAAGGTAGGTAGAACAATGTACATAGGGGTAAGTTGAACAATGTACATATGGGTTAAAGTAAGGGGAAAATATTTAAAGGGGAATTAAAGCTCATGGAGACGGAGCATAAGACCTCCTAAACTATCTGGAAAGAAGCCCAACCATCTGGATCGGAGCCTAAGAAGAGACAACTTATCGGGAACAAAACGTCTGGAACGGAATCTAAGGCAGTCTAATAGCAAGCAGGAACGGGTGAAACGGTAGAATACAAATACAAATATAATACATCTAGTGGGGTTACAGGAGGCTGATTACATGTCGAGAACTTTCCGGAGCGTGTTCATCGAGTTGAAGAGTACCGACTTTTGGAGCTGTGAGGGGTAAACTTGGCGGGTTATAGCAGTCAGGTACTTCTCCAGTCGGGGGCTGACTCCGCCAAGAGCTCCGATCACGATAGGGATGACCGTGGCCTTTTTAAGATCCCAAATTCGTGTGAGCTCCCTCCGTAGTTCTTGGTACTTCTCGATCTTCTCCATCTCCCTGTCCGACACTGACCTGTCCTTTGGTACAGCGACATCGATCAGAAGCGCTTCCTTCTTTAGTTTGTCTAGAAGGACCAAGTCAGGTTTACATGCCTCGATGGGGTTATCCGTCTGAATGTGGAAATCCCAGAGGATCTTGCAGTTCTCATTCTCGAGCACTTTCTCTGCATAGTGGCTCCACCACTTTGATTCGGTAGGAAATCCGTGGTCCTTGCATATTCCCCAGTGCAGGGCAGCAGCTACTCGAGGTGGTATAAACGATCTGTCTGGTCTGTCTGGCGGCCAGACCCCAATTTGATTCAAAGCACGCGACAGTGTGCTCAGAGGGTCGCGGCGCCAGACAGTGTCTGGTAGGAAATGTAGCCAAGTGGACTCCGTCATGGAGCTCTGCAGAGTTTGATCTTGACCAAGTCGTTGGGCTTCTCTTAGATCTCTGAGAGAACTGAGAAGCCCAAAGCTCGGCCCGATCTGAGACAGAATAGAACGAGCACCGGTAGATCCATCCTTACTAAGATCTTACGCGTACTCGTAGAATACCTTGAGAGACCCGAAAGCAACACGAGTGCGTTGGCCACATTGATGCCTGAGTGAGATCGAGGTCGCGCAGCGACCGAGATCGATCTCACTACGAGGCGGGAATAGGTTGCAATGGAGCCAAACGGGTGCGTATGTTGTGGGGTCCGGGTGGCGCCTGGTACGGTTACGCTGCAGAGAAATCTGTACCGGAAGGAGTAGGACCGTGGCTGAACTAAATGTAGCATGTTTTAGTTTTACATTTTGTGAGGTATGTAGTGACTATCAGGAGGGGAATTTCCCATTCCCACCACCCAAGTGTTTGTATAATTATTGTTATATTATTTGACTTTGTATTACCATTTCCAGTTAGCGCTATTATGAAACTTGTTTTGCTTTGTTCACCACAATTGGCTATCTCGACTGCCAGAGCATTGGCCTGACCCTATTCTCATTGCAGTCAGAGCAATGGCCTACCAAATCGTAGCACACTGTGGAAACGAGAAATTAGGGGGCATATGACAGCCAATTGATATTATCGCAAAAGGCAAGCTTCCCCTCGTCCGACCCGAAGTTGGAATCATATGGGTTTAGTTTGTCGAACCGGCAAGTTGCTAACATGTTTCAAATCTTCACTACTTCTCAAATGATCCCATACTTTCAGTCTAATCCCAAAATCCTATTAAAAATAGAGACAAAAATAACGGCACCAAACTGTGAAATGCCCTTGCATTAGTGCGAGTAGAATAAAATCAATTTTCTATCTAAAGGCCGAGTTTATAGCAAGAAAGGACTATTTTACAACGAATTCTCTGGTTAGTATGGTAACCAACTCCGTTGTCATGGTAAATCAATCGAACTCTATCGAGTTCTATCGCCAGCAACTGGATGAAAATTTATCCATTTCATTATGCACAATGCACAGGCTTTGGTTACGAAGTTACCCCTTGCCAGCGTGTGCACGCGAAGGTCGCCCGGCGACAGAGTGTGAGGTGTCTTCGATACCATGCAAGCACAGGCTTGTGTTGGTGACATTGACACCTAGTGCGTGCGAGATCGAGGTCGCGCAGCGACCGAGATTGAGCTCGCACATAGGTGTCCGCTCCGCCCCTAAAAAAAGGTCGTGTCTTTCAAGCCAAATTGCACGTGATCCACTGGACCGATTTGCATCCGGTTTGTCGCAAAAGACTACAAATTGGTCCTAGTTTATTGGAAAATACCCGAGAAGTTTGTCTGTCAACAGGAAGAGGGTCAAAATTGAAACTGAAGTCAAATCTAAAATCTGGCTTCCGAGCCTTTTTGCACCACTCCCACTCCCAGACGGTGTAGAATGAATCTGAGGGTATCAGAAGATAGGTTGAACTCTTGTGAGTACTGGAAAATACCCGGCATTAATAGCTGATGCTAATTGCATCAACATATCTCCCAATATCTTCTAAATCGCATGGGCGTAGTGCAGAAACTCTCGGAAGCCAGATTATAGGTTTGACTTCAGTGTCAATTTTGACCCACTTCCTATTGACAGACAAACTTCTCGGGTATTTTCCAGTATATTAGGATCATTTGTAGTCTTTTGCGACAAACCGGATGCAAATCGGTCCAGTGGATCGCGTGCAACATCCCTTGAAAGAAGCGACCCTTTTTGAGGCGGAGCAGACACCTGTGTGTGAGCTCAATCTTGGTCGCACACGGTGTCTATGTCACCAAAGGCTTGTGTAACAAAAAGGGGCGTTTTTATAGCTTATTGTTCATCATAACCTGAAATAAATAATTTTCATTACTTTCACAAAGGCTCAAAGTTTGAATATCAAATTTGCCAAAACTGTGCAGGGGCAAATTGGTGCAGAGGCAAAAGTTTTAATTGATTATAATTAATTAATTAATTAGAAAATCAAAAATCCGGCTCCGTTATGACTCGTAGTTATACTACTAGAACATACATGCAAAGTTTCATTTCGAAATTTCAAACGGTGTGGCCACAGCTGTGCACAGTTTGAATATCAAAGTTGCAAAAAATGTGCAGGGGCAAACAAAATGGTGCAAGGGCACATGTTCAGGGGAAATTTGCACAAATTGTGCAGGGGCAAATTTTAATTAATTTGCCTATAATTAATTACCTAATTGATATATTAATCATACGGCTCTTCTAGTACTCGTAGTTATGCTACTAGAACATGCATAGAAAGTTTCGTGTCAAAATATTAAACGGTGTGGACACAGTTCGATCATAAAATTGGTGCAAGGGCTGCCCTTGCACCATTTGCCCTTGCACATTGCCTGCCCCTGCACCAAATTCCATTTTTTGCACGGCTCTAACTAACTAATTAATTAATTTTGACTATTCCCACTTTTCGAACATCATCTTTTATGATTGAAGAACATTCCTACAAAGTTTCAAGTCGATATTTTAAGCAGAACGGAAAATATAATTTGGTGCAAGGGCGCGGTGCAAGGGACAGAACACGCAATGTGCAGGGGCACGGTGCCCTTGCACCGTTTTTAATTACCTATAATTAATTAATTAATTAAAAATTCAAAAATCCGCCAACGTCATGACACAAAGGAATACTACAAGAACATGCCTACAAAATTTCAAGTCGATATCTCAAACGGTGTGGCCACAATCGTTGACATGTTTTTTGCCCCCCCCCCCTCCCCCCCCCCCCCCAAAAAAAAGACCTTTCTTTGTTCTTAATAGGGCCGGCATTTTTGGGTTTTTGTGCAGGGGCAAAAAATTTTTTTTCTTTTTTTCGTTTTTTGCTGTTTTCTTCGGGTCGGAGGTGCCTGCCGGCACCTAAATTGGTGGGTATACTCGTGTCTAGTACTAGTAGGAAATGTAGCCAATATGGACTCCGTCATGGAGCTCTGCAGAGTTTGATCTTGACCAAGTCGTTGGGCTTCTCTTAGATCTTCATCTCTGAGAGAACTGAGAAGCCCAAAACTCGGCCCGATCTGAGACAGAAATAGAACGAGCACCGATAGACCCATCCTAAGATCGTACGCGTACCTTGTTGGTAAGACTCTTCCCCCTAACTCAACAACTTGTTGACAACAAGCTGTACATTTGTTGATGCAAAATCTGACTGTTGAGGGACTTTACTTAAAGTTTTAGGCCACGATCTGTCTGGCGGCGCCATACCCAAGTTTGATTCTCAGGCGACAGTGCGCTCAGATGGGGTCGGCGGCGCCAGACAGAACACGTCGCTGAATCGCTGATGGTCTGAGTTTTTAGTTAGTAGCCGGCCGTCTAGAGTGGCGGTTGGTACCATTGCTACCTATTTGCTTCGCACACACATGTTCGAGCTCAATCTCGATCTCACTCGCACTCTGACAATCTGTCAGGCCTTGTTGAGTAAGGGGTACTCAACAAGTCAGGCCAATGCTCTGACAGGCTCAGATGGGGTCGTGGCGCCAGAAAGTCTAGCCCTGGCCAGTGGCCTAAGTTTCCATTTTCCAAAAGCGGCAAAACAGTCAGAATTTGAACCAACAAGTCGGTATAAGTAGTAAGTACAAATTAACGATTGTCCTTGTTTCGGTTTAAATTTGTTATCGAAATAACATATCGATAGGTCTACTTTTGTTAAATTCAGAAACTCAAATAATCTCATCGTATATGTGTAAAATGTTATCATACAAAGAAAAAACAAGACTATATAAGGTACTCTCTATAATAGTTAACATCGCCCAGATAATAATTGGAATGGTGTATAGATAAGAAAACAGGATATGCCCTGTTCCATGTAGGCCCACTTTGCCACGCTGACTTGTAAGGGGTGAACGAGCCCTGATAGGCTCAACAGAGTTGTTAGTTTTTCTCAATTTAGGGAAAAGGATGAATTGTGTAGATCTAGCTCTAACACCAGACCGGGTCGAGATGAAGTAACATGGGCGATGCCGGGTCTGAGACCCTTTCTCGTCCTAATTTACCTCGATCAGGTCTGGTGTTAGATCTAGACTGTAATATATCCCAGGTAGCGGCGGAGTAACAAACTAAAACACACACATGCCCTGCACAACACACACAAAAACACGCTGACTCAATGTGAGGATATATCATATAGGATAAATGAAATGTACAACCATGTATACCACAAGCTCTACAGCTTAGTTTGGGGGACTGTGATGGTTGGTACTGGTATCTAATCTTAGTAGGAAACACGCACTCTCACAAATGTGTATAATATTTACAAAACGTTCTCTGGCTAAAAATCTCTCTGCTGTACAAAACTGATCATCAAGCGCCTCTCTCACTCTCACTCTCTCTCTCTCTCTCTCTCTCTCTCTCACTCACTCTCTCTCTCACTCTCTCTCTCTCTCTCTCTCTCTCTCTCTCTCTCTCTCTCTCTCTCTCTCTCTCTCTCTCTCTCTCTCTCTCTCTCACTCTCTCTCTCTCACTCTCTCTCTATCTCTCACTCTCTCTCTCACTCTCTCTCTCTCTCTCTCTCTCTCAATCTCGCTCTCTCCCTTATTTGTGTGCTGCTATGTTGCGCTCTGTTCGCTATATCCCATCATATATGAAAATTGTCTTGGTGAGGAAAGTTGTGGTAGGGGTCGCTCTGGTGAGGGGGTGTTGTCCAGCTCTATAACCTCGTAACGACCTGGGAGAGGAAAGTACGGTTAGTGAACTGTGAACTAGCCCTCAACTAGAGAGTGTTGTTCAATTTTATCCAACTCCGTCACAAAACCCACGATGATACCAGCAACTCAAAAAATAACTGATCCAGCATTTCCAAGACTTACTTCGTTTAGAGTTCTGAGTTGGTGATTCGGCGGGGGAACATTTTAATGAATTACCGGGGACACTGCCCCCTTGTTGCGATGAGGTAGACGAGGAGGGAGATTTGTTAAGTTTTCTCTTTCCCTTCCCATCAGGCTGCAGCTGGATATTGTCATTGTTCAATTTACAGCGTCCCCTCCCGTCTCCCAGCATATTGTCCTCAAACTCAAACACAGCCATTCGCACTTTTCGACTTGATCTGACTAGAGTTCACTTTAAGTTTCGGCTACGCTGGCTTTCGGTGTTGAGGATGTCGAATTCGGGGTTGAGAGGTGTTTGGGGGGTTTTGTGTCCATATAATCTGACCAGAGAAAGTTATCATAAAGTCCCTCTGGTAGCAGGAAATTCTTGTCATCAAGGAGGTCAGGATCAATGACGTCTGATAACCGATCTGAGAACTTGTCCGGGGATTCCGATCGATCCAGGTCCACAACACTACTTAGGGTCCCAGTTGGGATCTCTCCGTCGGGCGTCCGTAACTCACTGCGGGTGACGGAAGGGAGTTTAGATCACAAAACAATAGCTTTTTAGAAAATATGAAATAACTTTTTCATTGTTTTCAATTTTCAGCCATGTACCTGGTGCATTTGTGTTGGGGTCGGTTAGAAAAGAGGGAGGAGAAACCAGCGATTAGGTTGTCATACTGTCGGGTGAAGAGAACTTGCCCATTACCAGCACCACGGCCGTGACGACACGCCTGAGGGGTGGGGTGGTTGAGGAGAGTTCTTGCAACGTAAAGAGGGGAAGAGATATATACGTAGACAGGGGATCAGAAAGATAGAGATAGAGAGAGAGAGAGAGAGAGAGAGAGAGAGAGAGAGAGAGAGAGAGAGAGAGAGAGAGAGAGAGAGAGAGAGAGAGAGAGAATATATTCTGAGAGGTATACACACCGACAGGGGTTTGACAGGTCCTCGTTGATAGAGCATCCCATTACTTCGTTCTGTGGAGATAGGGAGGGGTTATTAAAATGGCAGTCAAATCAGAAGAAATAAATTTAACACATCATGTAATTGGGCAAAGCAAAACGCATGCACACACACACAACACACACGTCTCTATCTCTCTCTTTCTCTCTCTTTGTGTCTTGTAACACCGCTTTTACCTCGTCTTTCTTGAGCCCTGAAAGTGAGAGGTGGAAGTGTTATATGTTGCGTGTACGCAGAAAGATGAGAGAGAAAGACCGAGAGAAAAACTATATGAGTGATCGTTCTTTATATAAGTACAGTCACAGGTCACTTACGATGGTCTATGGTATGCTGAATTGTTATTAGTGGTCGGCAGCCTGTTGAGCAAGTGTTTCAAATCGAAAACACCGTTACACATCTTCGATGATTCCCCGGCTTCCGTTTTTATGTCTGTAACAAGTCATGTTTTAGCAGAAGCCAGTATCCTATCCGGATCCCGGCCGTGTAAATTCAGGGGGGAGTAGGGTCCGCGCAGACGCGCAGAGCAGCTGCTGAACGGCCACAACTTTTTACAGTTGGCGCGTCACAGCGTTCACCGTCTCATCAACATAAACATTGACAAAGCCTCTTCGCAGAGAGAAAAGACGGCGTAGAGGAAAAAAGTTCATACCGTTGTTTGACAAGTGCAGTTTACGTTTTCCACTTTTATCTGAGAATGCCTGTGATCCCAACAACCCCCGTAGGTCCTTCTTGTCGTCTTTCTTCTTCGAGGGTTTCTTGTTTTTACTCTGTTTCCGTCCCTTTGCCTTGGCTGGCGCGGCGGGCGGGGGCGCGACGGGAGGACATCGTAAGGTCATCTTGATGGGCGGTGGCTCCTTTGGAATGGGGGACCTCTGACAAGGTCCTGGGTCCAATAATTTGGTTCGTTCCACATCCTTATTGCTTATCAGTGGTTTCACAGGAGGATCAATCCGGGATGCACCTATGTGAACAGAGGGGAGCTGGGTTTACACATGTGTCGTTTTCTATCTCTCTCTATCTCTCTCCCTCTCTCTTCCTTTCTATCTCTCTCTCTCTCTCTTCCTTGGCCGTTCTCTTTCTCTCTCTATCTATCTCCCTACCTATTGCAGGGGGAAGTTTACAGTTTACACTATTTGAGTTATATGCTTAGTAGGGCGTGGAATTAGAAGTTGATATATTAGAGCCAGGATAATGGATATGATGAGTATTTGTTATACTTGAAATCGATAAGAAGAAAAATGAGTAGCTGAGTAGGTGGGCAAATTAGGAGGGAAAGAGAAAGAGAGAGAGAGAGAGAGAGAGAGAGAGAGAGAGAGAGAGAGAGAGAGAGAGAGAGAGAGAGAGAGAGAGAGAGAGAGAGAGAGAGAGAGAAGTGTGAAATTTAGAGGCGGATAAGCGAATGATCAGTATGGAATGAAGTGAACAAACGATATCGATAGCGAGAAGGCCGGATGAAGAAAGCAAAAGAGGGTGTGGAGAAAAAAAGACATACAGAAAAACATGTCAATCAGAGAGAGAGAGAGAGAGAGAGAGAGAAATAGCAACAAAAACGAGATACCCATGAGTGTGTAAATTGTAGAATTGCAAAACAAGTGTGTGCGATTTTCATGTGTTGCTCGTTACGTGATGTGTATAAATGTACACTATGAGTTCCGCAATACGTACGTGTGCTTGTACATTTGCGAAATAGCCAGTGTGCCAAATGCACAGAGAGAAAGATAGAAATATATCGAGAGAGAAAAAGGGAGAGAGATAGGAAGAAATCACATTGATAATAATAGCAAACGACGGTCAGAAGAGTACACAACAAAGAAATGCGCCGCGTCCCAATAAGTTTCCATCCTATTTGTTTCTCAAAAGAGACCAATATCAAATATGAAATTTCTTAACTCCTTCTATCTCTAGAAAGTATACATTCCCTGCTCCACTCTCCATAGCTCTATCTCTATATCACTTACCATGAAGCTTCGTTATGTGATGCTTGAGGAAGGCAGGCTTGGTCAGTAGCACCACATATGTGGCAGTTCACGACAACCAAATTGGAGAGAGATCCCGAACCAAACAGGAAAATATCTGAAGAAATATAATATAGTTGTTTAGAGAGGATGGACCCTTACATATAGTGAGGGGAATAAAATTACTGGATATTATGCGTTCTGTGCGTTGTACTAGCAGTTGTTGTACTAGCAGTTTACTGCTGTAGTGTCTGAATGGATACCAATAAATTCATAATTATCAAATCGCAATACACACTCACATTAGCTAGTACGGGAGAGAAATATAGATGCACAGATTATCAGTACTATAAATTATTTTTTAGACAGACAAAGAAAGTGAGATATATAGAAGGAGAAGAGAGAGGCACAGATAGAGAAATTGAGAGAGAGAGAGAGAGAGAGAGAGAGAGAGAGAGAGAGAGAGAGAGAGAGAGAGAGAGAGAGAGAGAGAAAGAGAGAGAGAGAGAGAGAGAGAGAGAGAAAGAGAGAGAGAGAAGGAGAGAGAAAAGAAAGAAGAAAACTTTATGACACAATATGTGCGCTAATTACTCCCTCTTGAACATTCCCCCTTCTTGACGGGAGGACCTCTTTCTCAATCATTTTTACCTCCTCCTCCCTCTACTACTTACCCCCTCTTTTTATAGTTTCTCTCTCCCCCTACAATACTGTTTTCCTAAATACTCTGGAGTGCCAGCCATTTAAATTATCCTCTCTCACTCTCTCTACCACTCTATCCTCTCTCACTCTCCCTACTACTATATCCTCTCTCTCTCTCTCTCACTCTCACTACTACTATATCCTCTCTCTCACTCTCTCAACTACCATATCCTCTCTCTCTCACGGCTCACCCTCTCACCATGTAAGGAGCATCAGCTGTCGCCTATAACAGTAGTTACTCTCCAATGCATTGGTACAAGCACCAAATTGCGCAGTCTTCTGCAGTACTACAATACTCAATAATATCTCTGTGCCCCCCCACTTTCTCTCTCTCTGTGTAAACTGAAACTATCCATTTCTGTCGTACTTCTTTCTCTCTCTCACTCTCTCTCTCTCTCCATTTCTCTCTTACTTCTCTCTCTCTCTCTCTCTCTCTCTCAGGAGGCATGCAACAATAACAGACTCATGTTGTACTGCATCAAACAGTATGAACTGATGTATAGCTATCGCTAACGACTAATCTATGGGGGTGTTATATTATATGCGGAGGATACATAGCATTTTACTCTGTTTACTAATGCGTGAGGCGGAGAGAGAGAGAGAGAGAGAGAGAGAGAGAGAGAGAGAGAGAGAGAGAGAGAGAGAGTGAGAGAGAGAGTGTGTGAGAGAGAGAGGGGGGTGAGAGAGTGTGGGGGAGAGAGAGAGAGAGAGATATTCAAAGTTGTCGGAACGGAAATAGAAGCAGAGATATAATATAGATCTTATATTAGGAATAAGAGAGGGATGGGGGTAGTGAAAATAAATAGAGGGAGAGAGATAGATGGGGGATAGTGAGAGAAAGGGAGCTATCTAGAGAGGGTGAGAGAGATAGAGGGGGAGAATGGAGATTGAGAGAGAGAAGATATACACAAATAGTGCTACAATCAGAGAACCTTTGAAAAATATAGTGTGCACAGGTCTGTCATTAATAAATGCGGAGAAGAAGAGAGAGAGAGAGAGAGCGACGAGAAGAGAGAGAGAGAGAGGGGAGAGATACAGTGAGCAACAAGTGACTTCTTTGCACTGTACACTGCACACAACTACTACTAGAGTGTGTGTGTGTGGTCATTGTAATGTATAATAACAGGAACACTTACCATCTTTTCTCAGTAAAGCAGAGGCGGATGGAGTTTCCTGGGTTTCTCTCTCACACGGGTTATCTGTAATGGAGAGAGAGGGAGGTTTGTTATGACGTCACTATGCGAGGTCATTATATATGTGCCGCTGCTGCTATGTGGGATGTGTAATAATCTGAAAGAAATCCTACGCAACAGATCACCCCAGCTAACCACCCCTCTCCCGCATTTGGTTACGAAGTCACCCCTATTATTGCTTGTGCGGAGGGGTGATTTCATTACCATCTCCCGCGTATGTAGCGGGGGAGTTGAATTGCTTACTTCGTCCGAGTTCCCTTCGTAGTGTCGCCTCAAATTGGGCCCAAGAGGTGGTCATGGTCGCATTGCCGACACAACACGCGACTCTCTACACCATAGCTAGACACCTGTAGTAACGGGGTGGTGATCATGACGATTCAATTTCAACGATCTATCCTTAAATTGTAAAAAAGTATTGTGAAATTTAAATTGTGATAAGGATGGATAAACTGCAATGATACTACATATAACTTATTATGTTCTAACTCTCCTTTAGTTTACATTTGTCGTGGGTCGAACAAGGCAAACTATAACATAAACATGATGATAGAAGATAGATATAGAGAGACTTAGTCAAATAAGGATATCATTTTTGCCTAACTAATATCTTGTGATTGATGTATTTATAACTTTCTAAAGGAGCTACTTCAAATGTACTTCAAAGCAGAATATTAGACGTGGTGTTCTAGTAATAAGGGGTAAATGTTTCATTCTTTTCGCATATGTTGATGTGATATATAATAATGTGTGTCATATATTATTGAGAGACTTCTGCATGGAGATAAGCATTAGAGGTCATGGTAGAGAGTGAGAGAGAAAGGGATGAAAAAGAGAGACATAGACAGATAGAGAGAGATAGAGAGAGAGATAGAGAGAGATAGAGAGTGAGAGAGAGAGAGGGAGCGAGAGAACGAGAGAAGAGAGATATAGAAATAGAGAGAAAGAGAGAGAGAGAGAGGGGGTATAGAGAGAAAGTCCACTTCAGTAGACAGACAAACCAATACAAGACCCCGGAAGAGAAGTAAAATTAGCAGGTATTGCAGTACATAGTTGTGCTGTTCTGATGATTTTCGATCACAACTATTATAACGGCTAGATGCTAGATTCTAACTAAGTAATAAATGATGCAGATAGAAGTCTAGTCGCTCGGCTACCGAGAAGTTGGTGTTTATGTATAAAAGTAGTTATAAGCAAAAGCATATAATACATTTTATACTATCAATATTCAATACGTTCGATAACAAAATTGTAAAGATTGAAGATCAGAACATTTCCCCCATGGATCTTCTGACGTCACTAACTATCATTATTTTACTCGTGATCTCGCTTTCTCAGAGAAGCATCAATACAAGAGAAACTGGGTAAGTAGTTAGGTCAGGATGCAGGGAAGTTAAGAAATGAAGAAGGGACATCTGTGGGAGAGAGATTGAGTGGGTAGAAAGGATGCAGGGACAACATGAAAGAGAGTGGCAATAATAGAGAAAGGAGAGAACTGGTTAGTGGTTAGAGAGAGACAGAAAAAGGGAGAGAGAGAGAGAGAGAGAGAGAGAGAGAGAGAGAGAGAGAGAGAGAGAGAGAGAGAGAGAGAGAGAGAAAGATATAGGCATGCTGTGCTACTTAATACAGAATAATAATAATACAGAAATGAAAGAGAGATTGCGACGAAAAGAGCTGATTCGGAAGGAGAAGTATGATATAAAAAAGGAAGCGAGAAACAAGATGACAGAGGCTAGAGGGGAGAAAGCAATCTACCATAATACAGCATACTTATTCCTGATCGTGTATTAGATTGCCGTCCCATTCACAGTACACTTGGCCGCTACCATTGCACCATTCTTGCTCTCATTCTTTGGGAAATAGTTCTCTCTGATTTCCTTTCTCTATCTCTCTCTCTCTCTCTCTCTCTCTCTCTGTTCGTTCCTTTATTACTCTGATATCCCATTCTGGTTGTAAAGCAATGATGCAGTCGAAAAATAAAGAATGAAAAATAAAAACAACTTAATCGATAGATTTCTTGGCAAGGGAAGCGATGAAGCTGATGCAATGATATATCCTAACACACCATTACATCTATCCTATTGACCATTGCGAATGCACATTCATTAGGACAACTCGCACACACACTCTACATGCATAATACTGAGTACACACTGCAGGTGCATGACTGTATAATCATTTTTACCAACTCAGACAAAGTGATCAGCAGAAAATTAAAATTCTACATAAACGGCAAATGGACATTTACTTCCAGAATCCAGCCAGGTATACGGTGAAGGGACGGTGAAGTATCATAGGGGGAGGGAGAAGATTAAATTATTTGCATGGTGGGATATTTGACAATAAAAACATTTGACATTAAATTATTTGACAACATATGTCAACCAGTTTAGTTGTGGAAATAGATAGATTTCATAGTTGAAACAGTTTCTGAGCAAAATATGCTCGTCGCATAATGTGCACCGGGACATTTTCATACACTCCCTAGTGTATTTATATTGGAGCACGCATTAACAGCTTATGCTATACACAATTTCTAAATTTTTGTATATCCATATCATATCTCGTGGGACATCATGAAACATGTGTATAGACCTAAAAAACTATCTTTGTTTTTAATTTGTGTCCATATCCATATAATAAATTCCAAAATGTTAGTCCGATAATTGTTTTCTCCCTACTCCTCCTACAGTTTTTGAGCTAGACCCCTGAAAATTTGTACACTGGTACTTTGGACCAAGGCGGGTGTAAGTACGGGCTCAGATTTTTGATCCGATCTTTACAGCAGTGACGTCACGGGGTGACGTCATTGCGACAAAAAGACTTACATTTTTCAAACGCTTCTAAGACCCTGAAAACGGCTCTAAATCAAAAAACTAACGCAATAATGGGGAAAGAGAATCGTTTGAACTTCATTTTACCTGATAGCGATTTCCCGTAACTCAATGTTTAAGGGTCGTAAATCGCGTCGGGAAAGTTAAAAATGCCAAAAATGCGATATTTTTCACCGTAGCCACCCAAAATCTTATCCAATCGATATGAAACTTGGTCGGTATGTGAATTTTAATGTCCTTTGGCCAGGGGTTCCCGGAAAACGGATTGGCAAGATGAGAACTGACCGGAGTTCTTATAATTCTAAATTCACGAATTTGGAATTTTTCGTCGACTTTTTTTGGCGACATAAAACGCGAGGAAATTTTCAATGAATTTTAAAATTTTACACTGCGCGCGTAATTCTAGGTTCCGCGCGCGGCGTAAAAAAGCAGCGCTTTTTTGGAAAAATTCGCGCGTTACAGTAAATGATTTACCAATTACCATTTACCAGGTCACGGGTTCCCAGCAAACGGGTACTCTAGTCATATGAAAAATCAAAATAGTTAAAGCAAAACACACAAAATATTGCGGATTAAATCTACTGGACGTACACATCAATCCCTAAACTTTAAACAAGAAAACCATTAAGATTGAGGATGCACTGGCACCCACCGGTACACGCTACACAATAACATTTTATAACCTATTGGCCATGGCATCCCCGCAAAAAAGTAATTCTGTGGCGATGAAAAATAAATCTTTACCGAAATCACGATTTACAAGAACAACTAACAAGCAGTTACTTGATTATTTAAACTTTTTCAATAATTAAGAAAAAGCTATAATAAACTCGTTTCTCCAATAAAAAGCCTCGGAAATGTCCAGGTCGCACACATCGTTTTGACCAATCACAGCGTAGAACAGCTCTAGCGTGCACGGTGCACTCGTGATCCGCGCGATATGAGAGCTGCCCTGAACAGTGTTTGGTTAAAACTATGCACAATGTGTGCCACGAGAACATTTCCGGGGGTTCCCCGTTGCTTGTAAAATACCACTATCCTAAGTTTTGAAAAATCAAAGATGTCTTGAGTTTTTGATTTTTCAGGTTTGAAATTTTTTGAAAATTTTAGAGTTTTATTGCTTAGCGCGCGGCACCATAAGAAGTTACTTATGCGCGGCACTTTTGGCAGCGCACTTATCAAAAAGATGCCGCTAACGTTAACGTTGATTCTCACTTCTATTAATCTTTTTATATTCGTTTCGACTTTTAGAAATAAAGACAAACATATAACTTCTTTAAAATAAAACATATAAATGAAGTCTATATACAAAAACAGGTGGATGGATGTGTAACAACATTGGTGTAAATCGATCACGCTCCGTCTCTTCTTTTAATTTGCTTCGATCGTATTCTCAACAATTAAATAAACTCTCCCTTTGACTTTGTCATATTTGTAACATGAATACGGAACAATCTCTCTCAAACTTTGAATTTAATTTGTAAACCCAAATAAACTTTCAAAATGATCCATCTATTATTCCGATTAACTAAAACTGCCTGTTCCGTTCTATTTTTCCCAACAAATGCACGCTTGTTGATGTACCTCAGGAAAGGAATAGCTGATTCAGCTGATAAATAATAAATTAACAAACCGTCGGTCAGGCGATACAGCTCTCTTTTTCTCTCTCTCTCTCTCTCTCTCTCTCTCTCTCTCTCTCTCTCTCTCTCTCTCTCTCTCTCTCTCTCTCTCTCTCTCTCTCTCTCTCTCTCTCTCTCTCTCTCTCTCTCTCTCTCTCTCTCACAGACACATTCTCTCTCTTTCTCAAATATGGATCGGGTTTAGCACTCCTAAAAGTTAAAACAATATTTTCTGGAGCACTAGCTACCCTAGAAATATTTCTGCTCTGGTACACTGTTTAGACACATGAACATGAATGACAGAACAACAGTTGTTAGAGGGAATCACCCATACTACCTAAATGGTAAATGATGGGTGAATTTCTCTCTCTCCCCCTTCTCAAACAATGATAAAATGAAGCGCTGGACGAATGACACACAAAATAATATTATTCTACTACTGGACCTATATTTCTTTCTCTTTCTCTCTCCTGATATGCTGCTGACCAAGCTGGTGTTTAAAAACTCATCAAATGTCAAAATAATTTTCAAGCACCGTTCGTAAAATCAGGGAAAATAACAAAGCCAAAAATCAGACAGGGAATATAGTTTTGGTGACCAACTGTATTATAGTTCTGGGTAGGTCGATTTTACGAACAATCGTGCCGAGAATCGTGCATTAATACAAACCTTAAACACTATGCATAATATCTCTCTCTCCCTTCCTCCCTCCTCTCTCTCTTTGTAAATACATATCTGACATAAATCCCTGGTGGCACTTCGTTATTGCAAGTAGAAAACATGAAACAAATTGAATATATACTCGGCGCTATAACTCTTCCCCCTCCTCTCTCCGCTCGATTCACCCTACAAAACTTATATCTGATCAATCAATGCAGCAGATCACACTCTCTCTCTCCATTAAACCCCGGGGGTAAAGAAGACAGAGAGGGATCTACCTGATATAACATATATCTCTCTCACATATAAATCTCTCTCTTAGTGCTCTGGTGTTCCGGTGACACCATGAATGAGTCCTCAGCAACTTTCAGTCTACTATAGTCCATATCCCTGGGTGTCAGGGGCTCAGCTGTCCCCCGTTTCTCCTCGTTTGTCTTGTAAACACCCTGTTTTCGTCGTGCAAAGCGGCTGACACCGTACGTAATGACTAGGATGCAGATGAACCCTGCAACTGCGATGCATAGAATGACAGGGAGTCCCAGGGTTCTCTTGCCACCCTTTACTTGGGTTGAGTTACTACCATCTTTAGTAGCCTCTGTAGCACTCTCAACAGTGTTCTTATCTGTCTTATAGTGACCCTTATTATCCACCTCGTTATTACCCTTATCAGTTGGTATCTTGGGTGGAACAGTCACCTGATCTTCCTCGCAACTACCCTCAATTAGCCCCGGGGTCTTCTCCACATTCACCACGTCCAGATCCTCCAGTGGCAGCATCCCATTATACTCGAATCCCTGGATACACCCGGCCCACTGTTTGTTGTTCACAGAGAAACCGAGGAGGATCTTGAGGATACTACCGAACTCCAGGGTGCCTGATGCCAGGGTGTCTGTCTGAGTGTCCTGGTCGTCAAATGAGAAGGAGACGGCTCCCTGGCGTCGTTGTAGGGAGAAGGAGTGGGGTAGATCATCGTCAATAGGTCCAGGTGATCGGGCGGTAATGCTCTTTCCTCCCATTTTCATTGAGAGTTCCAGGTGCTGAAATAGAGAGGAGTGTCAGCGATATCTACTAGAGTATATGTGTAAGAAAGATTAAATTTCGGAAACTAAACCACCCCGATCACAGCGTTGGTGTGCTTCTAGGCAACCCTTGCTTGATCCTGTTTGAATAAAAAAGGCTTACCTTATTCTTGATGAGTAACTTGATGAACTGGTTGGGATCATGTGTTTGGATCTGGGCCAGACCCCCATCTGAACTGGTCGTCTTGAATTTGATATTGAGATCATCCTTAAAGAATATCTTCTGGCTGTATACGTTGTAGGAAAGAGAGGCCCCTGGGTTGAATCGTACTGGTCTCATTTCTGAGAAGATAGAAAGTGTTAGTATCGTCATAACATTTCAAAATAGGAGAGTAGGTAGCGAAGATATATATCCATGATATCGAAATCATTATAAGTGCCTAGACTATTAATGATCTAGGCGCGACAGATCTCTTACAGATCTCTAATCTCTAACTTACCCTCAGAGCATGTTTTTCCCGTGAAAAAAGATCCAGTGCACAGACACTCAAACTCCGTTTCAAACTGTCTGCACGTGCCCCCATTGTTACAAGGGTACGCAGCACATGTTTCCTCACACCGAGGGTGAACACCCGGTACACCGGTCCCTGCTTGAAGGAGATCCTGTATGACGTCATTCACTAGGAGTGCCCTGATACACCCCCTAATGTTGGTGGAGGTGGTCATCATATCGGACATGTCATCAGAGTCACTGGAGTGAGATGTGGGGATACCACCTACAAATAGGCCACCTGGGGGAGGAGAATGGGAGGGTTAGGGTACTGAAGGAGCAAACAAACTTTAATATTGACCATATCAACCGAGCGCCCCAGTAAATGGGTGACTTTGTGACCAAACCAACCTAAAGACCTACCCTCAAAGTTGAAGAATGATTTGTAGAGAGGCTTGCTGATGGCATAACCATCCACCTCGAATAGTAGGTTGCCACCCTCCTCTATAGAGAGGGCGGTGTTGTGCCATGTGTTATCATTCAGGTTATCGGTTAGTGATGTCATAGATATCAGGTTATCACCTAGGAGAGGGAGGGAGTGTTGTTAGAATAGTGTTAGTTAGGTTAGGAGAGAGGGAGTTTTGATCAAATACGGAATTGATTTTCAACTCCGAAGTCTGAACTGTTAAATGCTTTGGTAGTTCTGGGGCAAACCTATTTTTAAGAGTCTGAACTAGTCTATTAGTATGTTGATAACTCACCGATCGCCATTTTGGTCATTAGTCGTCCCTTGGTGACCTCTATCTGTACATAATCCCCATTGGGACTACCATGGTAAACAAGGACCCCCGAGGTTTCCTTGGTCCTGAAGTCAAAGGAGAGGGTGGAGGTAGCATTGGTACTCTTCCAGGGTGGGAGCCGGATTGTAGCTGACCGAGAGAACCCTGCTACTTGCTGATCGGGTGTCTCCTGAGAGAGAGAGAGAGAGGGGGATTTTAATATGTGTTGTCGGGGGTTACATTGTTCACAGCGCGAACACAGTACCAGGCGACTCAAGGGGCGGACAGGTAAACTATAAAGAACCCCATACCAAGAATCATGGCGGTATACTAAAGCACTGTGTAATCGTCCCCTAAATACCTGGAATTTGCAGCCAGCCCTGGCAGTGTTGACTATCATGGGGTTACTCTCTGTATCAGATGATATCAGCTCTCCATTTAGTATGACCTGTTGCATGCACCCGTCATACTCAGTACGGGATTTAGTGAGACGTCGGACATTCCTCCATTCATCAGAGGGTGCCCCTCCTAGGTAGACGTATTGGAACAGGAACTCAACTGCAGCTCCCTAGGTGTGCAATGAGGGGTTAGTATTGAGGGGTGTAACTAAAGTAAGGGAATAACAGGAATTATTTTGTATTGACAACAGCAGTTTATAACTATGTGTGTAAGTAAGTAGTAAGTAGTGTGTAAGTATGTAAGTCATTGTGTAACTATATGTAAGTCACTAACCCGGATGGTGTATTTCACTTCGTTAGCGTCCAGGGACAGTGTCACACTGTTCTCCTCTCGTTTAAAGGTAACCACATGCCACCTCCCATCAGCTACCTCGCTATCCATCCGGAATGATTTGGACTGCCCGAAATTCAGGAACACGAAGAGTTGCCCCCCGAGAACCTCGAAATACAGGTATTCACTGTTCAGGCGGTAGTCCGTGGTGATAAACAGGAGCATGCCTTGTTCAGATTGGGTTCGGAATCGGAATGAGATTTCGTCACTCGGCTGCAGGGAAACAATTGGAATTAGGAAATGAGTTATATTAACATGGGCGTAAAATTCTTTGAGAATATCAAATTAGTTGCCATGGTTACTTACGGATGCAGAGGGGAAGGTAACATAGTAACGGAGGTACTGTTGGGAGGAGAATGTCAGGGATGGAGATTCCTCCGAACAAACCTCTCCTTCGTAGCCAGTACCGGTACAGTCACATGTGAAACTGTTCATTGCCTGCAAATGATGGGAGGTGAATTAGGGATGCTGCATTACCATAGCAACAACTAACACTCAGAGTAACAAGTCCTATATCTCTTACCTGGTGACAAGTAGATCCATGGTAGCAGGGCTGAATACCACATGCCTCATCCAGACTACTGCACCCAGCCACCACCCCCGCAGGACGGGATGCCAACTTGGTATACAGATCCTGGATCTCCTGTTCAATAGAGAATCCCTGGATACAACCTCTGAATCCCTCCTTCATTGTGTCAGAGGACCCCGCGCCCAGGAAGAATGCCGTCTTGATACCCAGGTCACCCGGGGAGGAGAATGTGGTCTTGTCAGTCCCCATTTTACCAGTATCTCCATACAGGGTTATATCAATACCCCTCTCGTCATATCGGACATTACAGGAGTACCACTTGGAATCTGCCAGGTAATCACGCACTGCTACCTCGTACACTTGGCCATCTGAAGAGGGGGGTATTATTATTATATTGGCAGGGACGAGAAAGGGGGGTTGTATTCATATTTTATATGATCAGGGATTCAGAGTGTTTGTGATAAAATACGCACCTTTCCGTGCGGCAAAGAACAGTGATCCATCCCTCAGTTCCAGTTCAAGATAGTTACCAGAGTTACCCCCAGCGTAGGCAATGACTCCGTTAGGGTTACTTGTCTTGAACTGGAGGGTAACCTCCCTGTTAACCATCCAGGTATCCAGGGTCAGGTGGGATTCGGAGGAGCCAAACATCACCGGAATATACCTGTAATTGGGGGTAATTAGCTGGACAAATTGTATGTCATGATGACAGTTCAATAGTTGTTGACAAGTTCGGCTTTTCCTATTTGTCAGCAGCTACAATTACCCCTAGTCCCCCCTTATTAGTGAGTGTGATTAGGTTAGTAGGACACTGTGATCTCTACAATTGTGGTGAAAGGAGCTACTCTATTGTGTTGCTTCAGAAGCGTGTAGACAATTTATTAAGCTACCCTGAGGCAATGACCTAGCCACCACTTTTTAAAGCTCTCTCCCCCGCCACTCCCCTACATATTTACAGCACAACGTCACAACACACACATAACCTCATTGGGACACAACTTGTACAGTACTCCCCCTTCTATAACACCCACAATTGTAACATACATTCGTGGAGCATAATACCTCAAAAACACCCTAAAATACCCCTATAAACTCCCCTGTGAACACTGAACACCCCTATCCAACAATATCTCTACTCACTGTATCTCAGAGCAAGTCCAGTCCAGTCTGCCGTGTTTGGTATACCCCACAATATCACTCTTCGCCTCCTTCAGCATTGGAACCTTATTGAATGTCAACTGCTGGATGCACCCCACGAAGTTTAACTTGCTCCGGACCCCCTCCATTTCAAGAAGGTTCTCACCCCCTCCAATGTAGATATCCCGGTTGTATCGGACTGCCACGGGATTATGGAGAGATGTGGACACCTGCCGGCCATCCACTTCCATACTGAGGTCAGCCTCGTACCGGCCTATATGGACCTCATGCCACTCGTTGTCACCTGGTTGGGAGAGGGGACGATTAGAGGGTGGTGTTGTATCTACCTAGTTGTTATTTAGAGAGGTGATGCCATGCTAAGTTATATCTACAATCCTATAATGTGAAGGATGTATATATAAGAGGGGGCGGGAATGTTGCGGCAGTTCCTATAGCAGATCTGTTTGTATGCAGCCCGGTGTTTTACCTGCACTACCTAATACATACATGGTGGGAAACTGGGAAGGTATAAATTCAGGGGGAGACTGGGCGGGTTGCATAAAGGGGCAATATAGGGCTCCGATAAGAAACAGAGTATTTTGTGGAGGGGTACAATTCGTTTAGACATGTTTAAAATTATCTACAACAACCCTCCTAAATACTTACTGATAAGTGTATTTTCAAGTTGGAGCAACTGTTGTCGGCTCCCAAAGCCCACATTGACGCTCAGTAAACTGGAGATAACTTCAACCGACATGAAGTAGTTGTCTGTCTTGTAGTAGAATATCAGGCCATCTGACTTGGACGTCTGGGAAATTAGAAAGGGTGTCAATTTTTGGAATCACGCTGAAGCCGGAAGTCGATTTTGTGATACTCTGTATTTCAAATTGGTGAATTTATAGTTATAGTCCCTGGAAAATTGAATGGAACATGAAATTGGTGGGAAATAGTTATTTCCCGGTATTCCAGAACTAAATAATGGAAAGAAGAGCGTGGGAATAGCCCTGGCCCCCTATTCATGTTTTCTTTTCTTTTCATATCACCGCTCTTCGCCATCGGTACATGCTTTGAAAAAAAAGGGAAAAGGAAAGCCGAAAAGTACTGATTCAAAGTACTGATAATATATGTGAAGTGGTACTGAAACAACAAGAATATACTTGTGGAGTATGGACTTCTTGGCCATGTAAGTTGCAAAATTAAGGGCGGAAAATTTGATCGGTAAATCTTCCAAAACGCGGATCGACATCGTGTTTCAAAGATCTCCATCGTGTTTCAACTTACCCTGAATCGGAAGACTAAGGTATCGAATTTGGAGTAAGGTGCATCATCGACCGCTCTGTATTTGATATACTCGCTAGCTTGGAACTTGGCAACTGCGGCAGCTGAAGGGGGGAGGACCAGGGGTTAGCAAACTTGGAAACAGGAGTCTAGGGGTTACTAATTGGGGAATTATTAGTGGTGAAATAGTGAACGGTTTCAAATTGTTCCTATATCATTCAGTGATCCAAATATAATGTCTCACAACACACACAACTTCCCGTACCATATCTGTGATGGGTATAAACAAGGGACAGGGCTGGTGTGATGCAATAGGAGATGGTGAAACACAGGAAACAGAGAAAGGAATTCATGAAATGGCTACAAAACTGTCAGAGCTGTGTCAGAAAACTAGATATCATGTGTATGAGCTGCTGCAACACGGGTAGTAACAAGATATATTGACCAATCAGGAGCCATGCATGCAGTCACGTGACATACCAGGACCAGGGAGAGAGGGCAATAAACTAGATTACATGACCTTTAGATCTGTAACAGTATGACATACGATACACGCATTCTTGACACGCATGGAACTCATGTACCAATGTCCAACTACCGGTCTAGCACACTTTGATGGGAACACATGAACAAAAGCTGCAACATGAACAACCTAATTCTAAATTCACTTTCTACTTGTGGTTTTACTTTCTCGGCCGAAAATAAAACACTATGGTGCTGCTGCAATGACCTTACAATTACTCTACAAATACCACTTATTGTGATTAATAAGTAACAACCCAACCCAACTGTTACAACTGTTCTGGTAAAATATTCCCAGGCTATTTTGGGTGGCCGAGCTGCTATTTGGTAAAGGGAATCTGGAGCTACTGTTATTATAATGGAAGCCCACAAAATATTAGTTAGGGAGGAGAACTAGAATAGAGCTGTATGTTTGGTTGGGGGAACGAAAATAGAAAAATAGTAGCATGTTGCTTCTCTCTATCTCTCTCGCTAGCAGATTATTAATGGACGTGTTATAGTCTCAACTGTTAATTCAGGGTCACAACCACGGCACTGCTATAGAACTGCTGCCAGCGCTTAATTTAGCAATTTTTTAATCGCACTACAGCTACCCGTCGAAATTGATTAAACCGGCGGTTTAATTTCGCAGTAACCACAAAATACATAAGAATGGAGGCAGAAGAGGAGAAAACCCCAACTGACAGGGAGAGGACCACCTTGTGGGAATTTGTCACTCTGACAGGCCCCCCTCTCTCTCTCTTTCTAAGCAAACACCCAAGCTGTTATTATGGGTACGAAGACAGGGGAAACATGAAACCAGCCGAGCGAGACATACACCGTGCATGGGAAAGTGGAAGGGAGATGGAGAGATAAGATCAGTCTGCTAGCATGTTTTAACGGTTCCTGTGAGTCATGGACCAGAACAGAGGTTGCAACAAAATATACGGAACCGAATATCGACAAAAATATTGCTAATCAATCTGGCAGCGTTAACAGGTAAACAATATGTCATAGTGAGAGAGATAGAGAGAGAGAGAGAGAGAGAGAGAGAGAGAGAGAGAGAGAGAGAGAGAGAGAGAGAGAGAGCAGAGAGAGAGAGAGAGAGAGAAGAGAGAGGAGACAGAGAAGAGAAATAGAGAGATAGCATGATCAGATAGTTGGACTAGAGACCATGATGACAGGATTGCAAATAGAACTTTCTGTCACAATGTGAAACACAGGGGGATACAAACTGGGCACAGGGAGGGAAAGAAAGGCTATTCGTCGGAGCGGAGAAACAAAATACAGAAGGCTGGAGAGATTGAACGGGTGTAACAAAGTTAGACGGTGTAAATTGGCCGTGTTTGAAACAAAACGTTCCAAAGGATTTATCAGGGTCACGGTCTACCCTATCTTTATCTCCCTCCCATTCACTCCACCGTGGAGTCCACGCCTCACATCACATGTAGCCCCCTACTCATGCAGGGTGCAACTGCACGCCCCAATTGGTAGAATCATGTGGTACTGCACGCCCCAATTGGTAGAATCATGTGCTACTGCAGCACGCCCCAATTGAGCCCACCCAGTATCAAGTGCTATCTGCATACACCCCCAATTGGACCGAGCGGGATCATGCAGTATCCTAATTAGAAATCTCTCTCTCTCTCTGGGTGTTTTTAAATCAGTGGAGAAAGATGTGTACCCGGATACGATCTTACATGAAACCACTACTTTTAATTGGGTGTATGTGTGTGTTTCCTAGTTTCCCCTTTCACAAACACTTACTTGATCAAGTGCAAGATACCCTGATGTACGCGGGGACGCGTGCAGAGGAACCGGAATAGCCACTTCCCTTTCCAGAGAATGATCTCATCATTCCTGCCCGTTCCCTTGGTTACAATCGCGTGAGTCTGTTTCGTCGACCGACGATTATTTCTTGGTTTACAAGTCTAAATTCTTCGTCTTATTATCATGGATAACGTTGCGGGGAAGAATATATGGTCGTGAGGACGATGATTTTGTCGTCCCAAACATGTAATAGAATGGAGAAACGACGATATTTTGGACGCGGCCGCGTCCAAAATATCGCGGTACATACCATGACCTGGAGCGTGGAGGAATGCGCTTGTGGAAACAATGGGCCAGAAAAAGTACTTAAGGAAGCTCTGGAGCAGAGTTGTCAGTTCTCAGATTACCAGCCTAGCCTTCGTTGCTCTCCAGCCTTGCTCTGATCTACATGGAATCTCTACCTGGAACCTCTGCCCGAACTATGCTTGACATTGATAGTGTCGACAGGCTTCACTCGATCTTCCCCCTTCTCTCAGTTTAGTAAGATATATAATATACGTAGTACTAGGTAGAATGAGTAGTCGAGTAGATATGTTACAGTCGTTACGTGGCATTGTAAGACGTGAGTGATACATTATCGTTCTGACCCCATAATATAGATGTGTTTGTTTTGGTCTACTCTTGGTCTACGGTTGCACTTAGTCACCCTGGTTAGTGCATTATATCTGAGCTATTATCTAGTGGTACGACAGTTGGGTGTGTATTATTAGGAGCTACACCTTTATATTGCGTACACTGACACAATATCCCAGAGGTATCATGATCAGTAAATCTTGGAGCATGAAATCATTTATTACCCCAAGATTTCATTGCAATGATACTGAACAACTGTGACTTACGTGCACACTGTGCCAGGAGTGGAGGTGAGCCATCTGGAGTGGAAAGGAGCGAGGAGAGAAGTATTACACAAGGGAACATTGCAATATGATATTCCTGCTGTGCATACTATTAGTTAATATGAGACTCCCTTCTCTCTCTCTGAATCTCGCTCCTCACTCCTCTTTGGCCTTTATCTATCTCTCTCACTACTCACAATCATTTTCTCACTAATTTTATCTCTGTCTCAGTCTCTCTCGCTCTCTGCTCTCATCATCATTAGACTATCAGAAAGCGAGCTACCGAAATACCGAAAAGAGGTCCTGCTACGCAAGAGGGAGCCCACCAAGTCCTACATATGACTGTCATGTGATATGTCTCGAATATAGGACAGTTTCAAATACGGGGTTATGAGATTAGAGTATATATGCCTCAAGTCAGAGGGTGTGGATAAGAGAGGGGAAGAAAATCGGAATTGTCCTATCTGTACCAGGTTGTTAAAAACATAAATACTTCTTCAGACCATGCAACCTGGAATTGCCTTTAATCCAATAACTGCCATACTACTTGGCATGAGGGAGGGGGACATACCGATAACGGAGGACTTGGAAACAGATGAATTCGATGAGGAGACAGTTGTTGAAGACACAGCCGGAGAGATGGGGGTTGGGCATGAGGGGGACTAATTTGGTACAGACGAGCGCTGACATTACCTTACTTCGTCAGCTGAGATGGGGCGGGATAACCACCGTACCAGGAAGTATACGACAGCTATTATGCTATCACCTACTGGGGTAATATGATGTCCAGACTGTCTACATATATAATTCAATATCCCTGGGGCACAATACCCCTTGAGGACCGAGAAGTCTCTACCCTGACACCTTTCTCCGGGTAGACCAGTCATATGATGTCGGTTTTGGACCGAAAAAAAACATAATTGATCTAAATGTGATTCCACTTCTAGGGCACTCCAATAGGTCCCTAGAACCACCAAAAAAATTTGTCACTCTTCATCAAATGAATAAATGTGGTTTTTGGGCCACGCCCTTATACCTGTATTTTCAGTCATGTGGTCAAAACTGAAAACCATCTTAGGAAACGAGTAGAGAAGAAATCAAGGGCACTAAAGTGTGTAGCGTCCTCGCATTAGTGGGGGTAGGTGCCGGAATTAAGTCTCTATCTCATCTGGTTAATTAGATAATTGGATAATTAGGTATGCGCATAACCGTTTTTTGGCTATATGGCTATAGCCACTTATAAATGGTTTAGAGACTTTTCACTGGTGCCATTTTGTAGGCAATGGCCAAGTTATGGGGGGTCGACGTCGGACTTTTAAGCTCTATCTCCAACCGTTTAGCCGTTATTTGGCTTTTAAGGTGCTGAAAATGAGCAAAAAACGGGAAAAAGCCCGATTTTTACTCATTTTCAGCACCTTTGAATCGAAATAACGGCTAAACGGTTGGAGATAGAGCTTAAAAGTCCGACGTCGACCCCCCATAACTTGGCCATTGCCTACAAAATGGCACCAGTGAAAAGTCTCTAAACCATTTATAAGTGGCTATAGCCATATAGCCAAAAAACGGTTATGCGCATACCTAATTATCCAATTATCTAATTAACCAGATGAGATAGAGACTTAATTCCGGCACCTACCCCCACTAATGCGAGGACGCTACACACTTTAGTGCCCTTGATTTCTTCTCTACTCGTTTCCTAAGATGGTTTTCAGTTTTGACCACATGACTGAAAATACAGGTATAAGGGCGTGGCCCAAAAACCACATTTATTCATTTGATGAAGAGTGACAAATTTTTTTGGTGGTTCTAGGGACCTATTGGAGTGCCCTAGAAGTGGAATCACATTTAGATCAATTATGTTCCCTATCATGCATCATATGACTGGTCTAGGGACCCCCTCCTCTCTTTCTCCGGGGAATATTGTGTGGGTGGTTGAGATGGCTCCACTAAGGGGGACCCGTTAAAAAGGGAGGGTGCTTGTGTTTTGAGTATTTAACAAGCACACCTACACCTTGTGTAGTGCAGTGGTTCTTGTGTTTTGTGCTTGTCACCGGTCACACTCCCCCGCTCTTGGCCAGTGTGCTTACCGGTGTATGGCGCGCACTGACCGAGTGCTGACAAAGGGTGACCACAGTTGGATATGGCCGCGCGCTACTGCAGACAATTGTAACAACAAGGGATTCTCTGGAGGAGCTGGGAGGACGCGGCCACCTGTTGACCTCTCTCTCGAGGTGCTACAACATACAAAGTGAGTGTGAGGTGTGTGTGTAGAATAGAGCGAGAGGAGAGTTCAGAATAGCGTGAAATGGAGTTAGGTTCCCTCTGAGAGAGTGTGATGTGTTCAACTCTCAGGCTTGTTAGAATAGCTTACAAGAATGAAGAATTGGACTAGCTTGTTTTCAAATTTTGTGCATTGTCATTCACGATCACTACTAAAACATCTTCCTCCCCTGCTATACCCTGGTCACATGGACTCTACAGGGGGGCTAGTGAAGGGGGGGGGGTCACTGTCTGCTATAGCTCATAGTGAGCTAGTGTGGCGGAGGGAGGAAAACCTCTCTCCAATCAGAGGGTACCCAGGGTGGTCAGGTGACTTCCCCTCCGCCAACGTGGAGCCGGTGGTAGGTCACGTGACCGGTGTTAACCAATGAAAACCCAGGAAACAATAATCACGTGTTACTACGCTACCAATGGCGGGGGGCAAGGAAGTAGCGACCAGGGAATGTGTATGTGTGTGTGTGGGGTGCGATACCTTCCCGGGTAGAGAGAGAGGGAGAGAGAGAGAGAGTGGGAGAGAAAAGAGAGTGCAGTAGAGAGAGAGAAAGAGCGGAAATTCAAAACGACCAACTGTACACAATACAAGCCGGTATGTATACCCCGAGACCCACCCCCAATCTAACAACAAGGGAGGGAGAAAAGAAAGAATGTATATTTATTGAAACTATCCTGCAGCAGTCTGCAGATCATGATACGAGTCCAGACCGTTTAGAACTCTATCTCAGTAGGGAGAGTTGCCGGTTTAGAGGTTCTTTGTGTATATGAGGTCAGTGGGCTTGTCTACTTGCCGATATGTGTGTTAGGGAGAGAGAGAGACCAAAATGTAAAGAAAGGAAGGGAGATAGAAGGGGATAAAGAGATGAAGATACGTAAATACATTGCCTATTCTATGTGGTAGGGACCGCCCCTATATATCACCACCTCCCTCCCTCAGACACCTCTCTCCGATCACTAGAAAGGGACCGCTCTCTCCTCATCATCATCATTTCTTTGTAATGATAGAGAATGATAGTATCTGTAGTACTTGTGCATTTGCACCACTCATGTGACGAATACCTGGCCTCCCTATTGGTCAAGCAAGGTCACGTGATATGTCATAGCGAGTGCTGATTGGCTCGTGAGATAGCGTCCTCCCCGTCTCTCATTAGGTGGATTAGCTTCGGTCTAATATCTAAATTGCTACTTGACAAGTTTGCCAGTGTCTCGTGAAAGTGAGTGAGAGAGGGAGAGAGAGAAAGAGAGAGAGAGAAAGAGAGAGGGAGAGGGAGAGAGAGAGAGAGAGAGAGAGAGAGAGAGAGAGAGAGAGAGAAGAGAGAGAGAGAGAGAGAGAGAACAAACATAGAAAGCTTTGATAGAGTGGAAGTGAGTCTTGGGGGTGTTCCACTGTCGTAAGGGAGGTGGGAGAATAGAGAGGAGAGAGTGAATACAGGGAGGGTGAGAGAGGGTGAGAGAAAGAGAAAGTGAGAGAGAGGAAATACAAGAGTGAGAAAAGATGTAAGAGCGAATCTAGGCTAACAGCTGTCTCTCAAGCTGTACAGATTGGATTAAACTTGAACACACACATACCCAATCATTTTAGACAAATTGATCAATCATAATAATGATTTCCCAAGACCCCACGACCCCCCTGCTGCTAGGCCGGCCACCTTGAGTGGGAAGACCGCCTTAGTGGCGCTATGGGAAGTGACCAACAGACCACATGATTTCACCGATCTAAAAATGTCCCCACCACTACTGCAGCTGTCTTTAGGCGTGGTTTCTACTCCTCCCCTCTCTCTCTGTCTCCCTATAACAGAGTTAGGGATTGGGAACCAGGTACTCAGTAGCAGGAAATACAGGGAACCACAGAACCCAGCCCTGTCTTGGGAAAACCACAGATTTGGGATTCCAATCTCCCACAAAATGTGCCATTGAGTAGTCTCCCCATTTCATCTTTTTGTGGGGATAAAATTCTCGGGATTCAAAATTCTTGATGAGGTGAAATGTGAGAAGGACTATTGGGGTTTATCTGTAGGATCAGTTTCAATTCGTGTGTGGCGCTGCAGGGTGGGTCAAGGGGGGGGGGGGGGCGTGTGTACTGTGTACGTTAGTCTGGGCCCCACGAAAGGGCCCCCTGTCGAACGGAGGAAAAGAGGGGGGAGAGAGAGAAAAGAGGGGAGGGAGAGGAAAGAGAGAAAAAAAGAGAGAGATGGGGGTGTTTGTTTTTGGGTTAAAAGCCAAAACAGGGTGCTGCTTTTTAAAGTTTCACTCCTTTTGTCCAAATGTTTTCCCCTCTTTCCTATTTAACCTTCCTCGCCGCTCCCTCCCCGACCCGAGATTAGTATCTCACTTATTGTGTTTTACTAGTAACACACCCAACAAAAACACACACAATGAGATCTCTGTTTGCAGACAGCTCATTGTGCCGTACTACAGACAGCGCCCTGTATGGGGGTTTTTTGAAGGGGGACAGTACAATAAAAGACAGTCAAATGTGTCAACGCTGCACCTTCCCTTTCTCGTAATTTTATCTTTTTCTCACCAATTTTACATACAAAAATCCCAGCATGCGGGGAAACCCCAAGGCTTACGTGCACACTTTCTTGCTCAGTGCAGAATTTGGGTGTGGATGTGGCTAGTATAATATAGCTGAGTTGCAGGGTGTGCCAATTTGAATCAAAAGTCAAATATGTCGGGGGAGGGGGGAGAGAAAAAAAAAAAAAAAAAAGGAAAAGGGGAAAATGAATGGTGTGAGGGGGACCCGGGGGGTGAAGAGAGGGGGGAGCGGGGAAAAGAAAAAAGTAGTGAGAGATAGAGAGAGGAGAGAGAGAAAGAGAGAGAGAGAGGAAGAGAAAAGGAAAGGGAGGAGAGGGATGGGGGGGAGAGAGGGGAGAGGAGGAGAGAGAGGGAGGGGGGAGAAGAAGAAAGAAAGTGAGAGAGTAAGGATATGCTAAGAGGGTAGACGACAGCTAAAGAGGGGGGTTCATGGTGCTGCAGACTCCACGTGAACATCAGGAAACTCCAGACACCCCCCGCTGCAGAGTGCAGCACTACCCAACTGTTCCCACACACACAGATTAGCTGCTCTTGGGGAGGGGGGGGTAAAATTAGGATTTGGCCCCACAAGTGGGAGAGAGGAGGGGATAGAAGCATGGTTGGTAATTGTTGTAAACACCCACACACACACGTCACCACCTGATACATGAGTGCTGAGAGGAACAAGTGTACAAGGGAGGAGCCGCCTTAAAGACTTGTTATAGAAATTGATTCCTGTCAACTAGAACTGTTCTGACTTGTGGCGGCGGTGGTTTTGGAAATGGAATTGTTAGAGGAAGGGTTCTTTGTAATTCAATGAACCTTGTTGGATGTTCGAAGAGACAGGCTGACATGTGTTCCCATGTGGCTTGGGGTGTTAGAAAAAAAAATTCCAAATAGGGGGTGGAGTGGTGGAAAAAAATCGGGCGAGATCTCAGGTTCCGGGGAGAAGAGTGAGGGTAACCCCGGCTGGCGTTCAGAGACTTCGTACTCGATCATATCGATTCTATTCACCCTCTCTCTCCCTCTTTATCTCTCCTCTCTCTCCATCAGCCCTCTCCCTTATCAAAAGAAGGCATATACAGCACGAGCTGTGGTTATGCGTATAATACTCCTAGCCGATGGTGCACATGTTTATATGCACTAGACTGCATGTGAGGTGAGGGGACTGTGTGTACTTGAGGTTAGCTATCTTCAAATGTATGAGAGAGAGGGGTGTGAAATGACGGAATACTTTGTAGTGACATCATTGATAAATCAGGATGAAGTTCCAGGTGGCCTTGTACCATAATTTAGAGTGAGATATACAAAGATCATTGTTTCTGAACCGCAGTGTTTCATTCTAACCCAGATGTCACAAAATTACATTACACCTCAGTATATTACATGATACTCCCCCCTCAAGTCCCCCAAGACACTGTTTACACGAGACAGATTCTCGTTCTCTCTCTCCCCAGACCCCATCACCCCTCTCTCTCTCTCTCTCTATCTCCCTCTTCTATCTTATTCTCTCTCATTCTCGCCCAGCAAAGTACCGCCCCCGTCTAATTGGAAACTGATAGCGTCCTTGTAGGTACCTGTGACAGACTGTTTAGGGGCCGTCAGACACGCTCCTGCTACTGCTACTAGAAAAGTTTCGAATGAGCTAGGAGGGTGAAGCGAAGAGGGGAATCTGAGGGAGCAGGGAGAAAAGTTTGCACCGAGGTGTGAAACGAATGTTTGCTCTGCATACACGCGGAGAGAAAACGATCAAAGGAGAGAGGGAGAAAGAAAGGGAGAGAGAGAGAAAGAGAGAGAGAGAGAGAGAGAGAGAAGAAAGGGAGAGAGAGAAATAGAGACATGTTAGGTTTTGTTATACACGTGGTGGGGGTTGTATACACATGTACCGCTGCTAGCAATGTAGTGTATACCAAGCCACCAAATTGGCAATTCCGCCTCCCATAACGAGGTTTACGGTCCCCTCCCTCATTCTCTCACTTTCTCTCTTTTCTTCTCTCACTTTCTCACTTTCTCTCTCTTCTCTCTCTCTCTCTCTCTCTCTCTCTCACTTTCTCTCTTCTTCTCTCTCATCTCTCTCTCCCAGGCCAGGCTACGGTCCAAGAGAGTACTTTCTAGGGAGACAAGATGGGGGAGGGACAAAAGAAAACCGGTGAGCGAGGGAGAGAGAGAGAGAGAGAGAGAGAGAAAGAGAGAGACAGGGAAGCTAGGGGAGACATATTATGTGCGAATATTACCTTCCTGCTCAGGGGGGAGCACATTTGTCCCATCCCTGGTTTAATGATTACCTTGGCAGGTCCCCCCGCTGTCTATCCACCGAATAAATACCTCCCCTCTCTCCAATAAAATATGTCCAATAAATATATGTCTCGCCTTTGCTGACAATCGGATAAATTCGCCCCCAACTCCCGTCTAAAACATAGATTATATTATCTCACTCAAATAAACATATATTTCAAAAGAGCCACTTGTTTTAGTAGATACAAGTCATTAGCCTGAGTAGAACCACCACCACCATCCATATTGTTGTATCACTACACTGAACATGCCCCCACTATACGGACTACCAGCATGCCCCGGGATATTTCTAATTAGAAAGTGGCAGTGGGCCAAGATCAACCGATAACAACGGTCACTTCTGCATACCTTACACAATCCTAAACGTCGTGTATTATTAAACCGTTACAATGTTTATCAGGAATGTTTCAGGAACATGGAAGAGAATTGGAGTCAGTGGGCCGTGAAGGTGTGCCCCCGGGTAATGCAGCATATCGGGGGGGGGGAGAGAGAGAGAGAGAGAGAGAGAGAGAGAGAGAGAGAGAGAGAGAGAGAGAGAGAGAGAGAGAGAGAGAGAGTATCGGTGAACGGATAAGATCAATGTTGTTTGTGTAGTAACTGAAGAAAACCCGTTTACCGGATTCCAAGCACATTCTATTTCTCTTTCTCTCCCTCCCTCTCTCTCCCTATATCTCTCTGGCTGTCACTTTCCGAAAACCTTTCGTCCAATAATTTAAAGATACCTATCTCACTCCCACACACTCTCTCCCACTCACTAAAACTGTATAAAACTGTGTCTAGACTTGACTGAAAAATATCTCACTTTATGTCGGTAGGTTCAAAGCGAGTGAGTTCAGTTATACCTGAATCAGTACACAAACGAGATATCACTACCCCCTTCTATCTTTCTCTATCTCCCTTCTATCTCTTTCTCTATATCCCTTCTATCTTTCTATCTTGTTAAAAGTAAGCAGCTATTGTTCTAGCACGTCAATGACGCAGTGATACAAAACAGTAGATTGGAACTTGCGGTTATTGAACACTCACGAGGTCGTATTATCATCGTAATTAATTTTTCAACAAGAAAATTTAGAACCTAAATACCAGACAGAAGCCTAAGTTTTTCTACCTCTCAACCCAGACACCGCATAAAAGCAGAATATTTTCTTTTTATAGCTATCAGCACCCACAGCAAGTGAAGGGTGTGGATAATAAGTTTTCAACCAGACCAGATTACAACACAACCTACAAAAGACACATCTGAATACCCAAAACGATCATTGGCCAACAAAGTAAAACCCAAAGGAGACAAGTATTAGGCTACAACAAGAGAAGGTCCCCACACAAAAGACCGAAACATATGTTTCTGCGTAACACCGTGGGAATACTTGAATATCGTGCTGACGATATATTCATTATTTCGTTCTCTCTATCTCTCTATCTCTATCTCTCTCTTTCTCTCTCTCTCTTACTCATACAGTGCTACTGAGCTATTCTCGCTTGCTTGATTACCCTCAATCTTTCCCTCTCTCCCTCCTCTCTCTCCATGATTTTACTCAAACTCCGTCGTGTGTGTACGTTTTAATGTCAACAAAATCCGCATAATATGCCCCGTATCTTGCTCTCTTTTTCTCTCAGTTGCTCTGGATCACTGAACGTTTGATTCCATCTCCCAGTGGTAGAATTATTGCTAGTGAGATAGATAGAGATGAGAAGGAGAGATAGAGATGATAAAGAGAGAGCAAGCTGTTCTCGACAAGCATCTCGCAACACTCGCGTTCTTTCGGCGGCCTACTTCAAAGGGGGGAGGCCTATTGCTCTCTCGCACTATTTTGTTGTAAGACTCCTCTCTCCGTCTCTCTCTCTTTTTTTCCTGTTTCTGAACTCGCCCCTCCTCCTACTGATCCTTCTCCAAGCCATGAGCCACAGTCTCGAGAGAAGACATGGGCAGACGTACACACTAGAGCTCCATCGCAGGAACTTTGAAATCTGCCGCATAGAGAGTGGAGAGAGAGAGTGGAGAGAGAGAGAGAGAGAGAGAGAGAGAGAGGAAGGGTGAGAGAGAGAGAGAGGAAGGGTGAGAGAGGGAGAGAGGAAGGGTGAGAGAGGAAGGGTGAGAGAGAGAGAGAGTCAATTGAGGTCACAAAGATTCCGCTTGGTTCTCAAGTCGGGGGATTACAAGATCACAGAGATCTACTT
Organism: Hormiphora californensis; assembly: GCA_020137815.1. NCBI lineage: Eukaryota > Metazoa > Ctenophora > Tentaculata > Cydippida > Pleurobrachiidae > Hormiphora > Hormiphora californensis. The sequence continues at coordinate 8,609,257 of CM035351.1, forward strand.
CGGACCACATCAGAAATTGTCATCTAATTGCTTGTAATCACAAACTCCGATCGCCCCCCTTTCAGGGTGAGAGAGGTCTGTGGGACAAATAGTGTTTGAAAAAGAGAGAGAGAGCAACAAGCCGGGTCTCCACAAGCAGAAGAAGCCCGGAGGGTAATGAAGTTGCTGTCAAGGATTTATTAGGTAGTGTTGCAGTTGGTTGATCTTATTAACCCTCGTACCCCTCCCTCAGGCAGCTGTCATACATCCAATACTAAACGAGGTCTCGTGTACCGGTGAGGTCTCGTGTACCAGGGAGAGGGTGGAGATATGGTAGACAGAGGAAGGGATGGTCAACCATGAAAATGACAAGAAGTCACTTGTCATATGGAGAGAGAGAGAGCATATATGTGTAATGATGAATCCTCCTGAGGATAGCATATATATGATATTGCCTTCTCCCCCTCCATGACGTATTCTATATTGCTCACCTCGGTTATAGTAAGCCCAGAGTTGAGACAGAGGTTATATTTGTGGGGTGGTTTCGGGGCGACGGTGGGACAGACAACATGGTTTTGTAGTTTACTGACAGGGTCAAGAGACTCCATTTGAAAGAGGAGGCGAGACGGAGTAGTGGAAAGATGGTTGAGACAGGAGCGAGAAAGTGAGACAGGAGTAGAAGGGGTTGGCGTGTCTGCTTTATATTGCGGGACGAGGGGAGCATCGGGGAGGGAGGGAGTAAGAGAGAGGGAAAGAGAGGGAAAGAGAGGGAGAGACTATGTGAGAGAGGGAGAAAGAGAGAGAAGATGTAGTGTGTATAAGTGGCGGTTGAAATCATGCAGAAAGCCATTAGGGGCTTAATGGAATTCCCTCTCTCTCGCGTATGATACCATTGAAACAAAAATCGATATATCACAGGGAGCTGAGGGTGAAAGAAAGGGAATAAAAATGGGTGAAAGGAGGACTAAAATATAAATTGTGGGGGGACTGGGATGGGGTTGTAATTGGTACGACGTTTCATGTTTCTATAGTGACCAGATCCCGACCTGATATTCCTGCTACTATTTCTTGGTCGTGTATTTACAGACGAGTAGTACATAGAGCTGCTCATGATCCCGCAAGTACTTTACTCTCTCTGTCTCTCTCACTAACTCTTTCTCTCTTTCTCTCTTTCTCTCTTCCACTCTCTCAACTTGTTTCAGTAAGCTAAAGTTACAAAATCCGCTCCACTAATCAGCGCAGACGAGGGAGGTCACGTGATCGGGCCGGTGTGGTTAGGGGACCAATACAGAGCCACCCGAGGTACACATCTGATCTGCAAACTACCCTTACTGATGACACTAACTGAGCAGCAGGATCAGACACATCCCTTTCTATCTCTTTCCCTCTCTCTTTCTATCTTTCTCTCTCCCTGTCTCAAACCCGTCCCAACCTTGATTCCAATTCTTGCAGAGAAATATGATAGATCATCCGATCACGATGGGCCTAACGTCGTGCGTGTATTGTATTCCAATGCAATGATAATATGAATTACGAATATGAAATATGAAAATGATAGCCTCCTCTTGGGATAAATATGGAGCTGAGAACTTACTAGCACATTAAAATGACAGAGGTTTTTCAATACCCTATTGTCCATCCCAGCAGCCCTTGAATTATAGTAATCCATCAAAAAGTTACACGCCCCCAGTCTACCTCGTGTGCCGTAGCATTACCCGACATGTGAATGAAGCTAGGGCCATGTGAGTGAAGCTGGGGAAATACAGTGAGGGAAAGGGATAGTAAAGATGGGGTAGTTAGCAAGGGATCGGAGTAAGAGATTGAGAGTAAATTCCGAACATAGCACTAACTGCTCCTCTCCTTACACTGCCTATTGAGGAATAATCGAGCACAGAGAGGAGTTATAATAGTGGAGATGAGCTTTGGAATCCACTGCATACTAACTAATACACACACACATTCCCTCCCCCACACACACATTGAATGGAGCTTAATGGAATGTGAGATATTATCAAGTTTAACAAGTGGGTGTGAGAGATAATATTAAGTTTAACAAGTACTAACCTGTTGTGCACTTGGTTCCACTGTACCCAGTCCCGGCACACTCACACTCCATCCCATCCTCAAGACTCAGGCAGGTTCCCCCGTTCCTACAGGACTCCCCTTGGGAAACTTGATCACACTTCACTTGTCCACAGCCATCAGCAGTTCCCTGTTCCTCGACTATCATGTTCGAAGCAAACCGCTCACTATCCCCACGGCGGGTGCTCTGGAAATTCCGGATACACCCAGTAAATCGGGGCTCCAGGGCCAGATCAGGTTCGACGAGAGTTTCTGTGTTGTAGGTGCTCACTCCCCCGATATAACTGTTACTGGTTAGGATGAGGGTGCTGTCAGCTGCCCCGATATCAAAACTTTGCTCTTTGTTCCAGTTATCGTCAAGGTATACCACCATTCTGCTGGGGAAGACTTGGACCCGAATCTTGTGAAACTGTCCATCAGACAGACCCGATCCGATATCGAATGATACCCGGCCACTGCCAAAGTCCGTTTGTACGAATGATCCGCTCGTTGGCCAGTTGGATTTTCAGGAAGTCACTGGATCCCGGTCCGCCATCAGAGTAGTACAAGAGGGCGTTTTTAGAAAACGTCTTAAATTGCATCATCATGATTCCCTGGCTGTCGAGAGCCCAGGAGCGATATTTAGCGAATGTGTTCTGCCCATAGTAGAATGTCCTATCTTGAGATATGGCAGCGAGGGTTCCGGAAGCCGCTAAAAGCGTCAACAGCAACAAAATCATTATTGTTATCAACGCATGAACTGTAATGAAATACGAGTTAGAGATTAGGAAATAAGAAGATTCAGATTGAAATTTCAATTTTCAGAAATGGCATTAAACAAAATTGAGCAAGGCAATAAATTGATCATTTAAGTTCGAAAACATAAATCTGGAAAGCTGTTAAATTCAAATTTAAATTTTGACTTAAGTCCAAAAGATTATTACTCCATCTAACATCTTATAGTGAATGTTTGACCAGTCTGAGAGGACCGGGTGTACCATCCGCGGTAGGAGAAGAGGGTTTGCAGCTGGGAGCTGCAGCAGTTCTCGCGTTTGCCAGAGTTCAGAGTTGATTCAGACATTCACAAATCACAACACAAGTAATTTCAAATGGGAATTGTTACTGATGAGGGCACCCGTTGCCGAAACGTTTGAAAATTCCCATTTGAAATTACTTGTGTTGTGAAAGTCTGAATCCTACTGCAGCTCCCAGCTGCAAACCATCATCTTGTAGTGAAGGAATTCATTAAATCAAAAAGTTGTAATCTGTCAGCAGCGTAATCAACTTCAAGAAAGTTTCTTACGGATCCAGCACATACAATAAAGGATTGCGATAGATTTCCTTTACAGACACAACGCACAGGAGAGTGGAGACAGCTTGAAAAGTGAAGGTCGAGTGAAGTTCTTGGCATACGTTGCAGGCCCCTTATAATATAATATATGAGGGGGCTGCAGCGCATTCCAAGTGAAGTTCGAATTTTCAAAGTGAGCAAAAATTGAAAACTACTGAACCGCATAAATCCAGCGCGCCGCGCGGCACAATCTTAAAAGATTTATTGCGCGTGATTTCTTTGCGCGCGGGATTTTTTTGCCAAATGCTGAGTGCTCACAATTTGGTGATTTGGGACATTACTTCCAATGCCGGTCACTGGTCATTTTCCAAATTCCAATCGGATGGTCAATTCACGTAGATTGAGGCATTGAACTGGAAGAGCTTCGGTCACTTCTCTATCCCATATCCTGGATATTATCTAGTGGAAATGGAATTGCAGTACAGTCTGTCTGGCGATTTAATTCAGTGCACTCAGAGTCAGAATCTGAGTCAGATTGGGTCGGCGGAACACCTATTCACGATCAGACCACGCACAAACAGGTGTCTAGGGTCAAGGGGGACTGGGGAGGGAAATTAAAACACTGAATCTGTTGAAAAGATTATTAGATTGAGTCAAAACTTAGATCCAAATTCCAATACTATACAATTACATTTACACGTTGAACAGATACGGAGAATAAAAACTAAACACATGCTAAATATAACATAGCAACACAAGTAAGTCGGCTGAACAGAAACAGTAAAACGACACGAATTAGTAAACCTGTTTACTTATTCAAAAATCTCACTCCCTCTCTGCCCTGTCCCTTTCTCCATCACTAAGGGTTATGTTTTACTGTAAACGTGGGTACACTGACATCCAGAATTATGGTACAGTCCTTCTGTTGTTTGACAGACCCATCATTGTACTTGATTCTACACGTGTAAATACCAGCGTCCTTCTTCCGTAAACTCAGAATGTGAACCTGAAAAGAACAAGGAACGTCAGAGATGGGTTTAGAATTTAACCCAAGTTATGGCCATCCCGGTTTTGGGAGCTAGCATTATCTGAATCAGATCAATAACGTATAATTCTCACCTCTCTCCGATCGTTCTCAAACCGGACACGGTACCGGGGACTAATTCTCTTGTGATTGTGAAGCCACGTTATGTGATGCTTTTTAATGTGGGCTGGGAAAATATCCACACGAATTTTAACGCTGTCCTTCAGAACACCTCGGACTATTTCTTCCCCGTTCCACGGATCAATCTTCAGCTCCATTCCTTCCAGATCTGAAGTTAAAATTAAATTTTATGTACCGAAGTATTATGTAAATAAGGACTACTACCCAGCCCATAATTATAATAATTTAATGGCCTGCTCACTATTTCAAACACCCCACAAAACATGCAGGGATAGGATGGAGAAGCAATGTTTTCACTTTGCAGATAGTCCCACAGGGGGGAGGGGGGTGTGGTGGCTGTCACACACTTACGTTTTAGAGTAACAGCAGATTTAGAGGATGCAGTTGCTGGTTCTTCACTTTCCTCCTCTTCATCCTCTTCAAACTCAGCGGGAGAAGCAGAGTTGTGCCCTGATCCCACTGCATGAACAGCAGCAGGGGAAAGGGAGGCGGGAGCGGCACGACGTAGTGAATCATACACCTGGTAATGAAGAAATAGCTTCACTCTATTGGACCAACCAATACTATTTCTTGGTAACGAAATTACCCCTCGTAGTTCCTAACTAAGACATCGCGGTAGTAAGGCACGTTTTAGCGTTCCCGCAAGGTAGGGATAATTTCGTTAGGTACCAATACTATTTCTTAGTTCAAATGGGACTAACTCGGCTACAAATATTATAATATGATCTACTTCATCAGGGTTAACTTACATTACTCCTTTGCCCAGTGGCGTTGCTTCCAAAATCACTGTTATCAGATGTTATCTGGGATTGGTAATGTAGATCAGGGGTTGAATGACGCTGGTGTAGGTCTGTCTCAGACGTTTGCAGGAACCTAAAGAAGGATTAATTTACAAATGATGTGATTACAAGTATAGTACAGTATAACCATCAAATAAATAACTTGGTACAATATTATTTCTTTCCCGCCAACTAACCTTAGGGCATCTTCCAGGGGAACAAACCCAGGGAGGGCAGAAAAGTCAGCAACTGTAAGGGATTTCCACGTGTTTGGATTGCTGCCCCGTCTACTGGCGACTGCAGACCGTGGTGGGGAGGAGATGGTATGGGATTGGTAGGATTGCGAGGCAGGGGCAGATTGGTAGGTTTGCAAGGGGGCAGCCACTTGGGTTGGCGGGTGGAGACTCTGTGTTAGAGAGGTACTGGAGTTCTGTTGTAATTGCTGTAGTTGTTGCTGCTTGGCCTGCTGAGTATGGGTTGGGTGGTGGTTAGTGGACAGTTATCACAGCTGACAATGATGCATTGTTCCCTGTCACGAAAAAGAATTCTAACAAAATTCCCCCTGTTCACAGAGACAACCAAAGCCAGAAACCCTCGCCTACCAGCCTACCCCCCAAATCCCCAATCCCCCAAATAAATACCCCCGTCCCTGCTTACAGGGTTATAGTGGCCGAGTTTCTCGTGTTTAGCAGGTGGACATCCACAATAGTTACAGTTGTATCCCTTCTCCACTTCGTACTGGGCACAATCCTCGCAGGCCACACACCTGCCCCGCACTGTACCTCGGATATCCACATTTGTTACAGTCTGACCCGTTCCTGTGTGGAAGAAATTAGGCGTGTTTTACTAAGAAATAGATAGTGCAGATTAGAGTCATGACTAGATAACTTTTCTGATGGTTGAAACAGGATTTTACATACAACATGTATCGACTATCTCGAGGTTTTCAACAAGGCTAGCCGCAAGTTTTACTGTCTATGATGTACTAGAGGTGAGGTATGAATAGTACACGTCGCAAGACATGAGGATGACCGATTGAGCCTTTGCATAAAGCTGAATATAGGATCACTACATTCTACGTGCCACCCAGGTAGCAAACACAGTAACTATAGCTGTCAGAGTATTGGCCTGACCTTATTCTTTCAAATGTTATGCATGCGGAGCGCATGAGAACTGTGGTCAGAGCATTGACAGAACCATGGTAACCATGGTAACGTTACCTATGGTTGTGATGGAGATAATGCTGCTGGGCGGAACAGCGGAGCCGCCACTCATCATCATGAGAGAGATATTATTGATAACACACACAAACAAAAACACACAAGCTGCAATATATCGTTAACAAAAAGAGGGCGGAGCTCTCAGTTTCCTCTGGTGGCGTGTGTAACAAGCGAGATAAAGCAAGCCGGGTATGTAGACAAAAACACAGAGAGAGCTTGAATCAAATGAGGAATAATCTTACAGGAGAAACATAACAAAACGGAGATGTAGAATAAATTACCTGATAGTGTCTTTGAGCGTTTGGTAGCCGCTTTCACTTGTTGATCCAAAACCAGTTCACTGCTCCTATTGGCTGATTGGATACGGTTCCGAGATAGGGTTACCCCATTAACTTCTGTATAGATAGCAGAGGATTTGGTCAGGTCCCGTAGAGGGGGACCTGTATACTTGGAGTTAGACTGGAGGAGGAAGATCTGGATCTCTGACCCTCCCTGATCCTCGGTGGAGATGTTGTTCTATGGGTCCCTGTTCTCATGCCTAGCAGTAGCCTCCATCATGACAGGCTCACGTTTGACTGGACTGAGGGATCCTCCTAGCTGCTATATCAGTAGACCTAATCGTGGAATAAACATCCCGCTTATTGACCTCTTGGGTCGGTGTTGGCGGGTCTAAGAGTACTGGTTCCCGTAGATTACTCAATCGTCTTATTAACTCCTTCTGACTCCCTGTTTCACTAACTCCCTCGTTTGAATTCTGCTGCTGTTTCAGCATTAATAGAATCCCTAACTGGTTCGGTGTAAGTTGGGGAGAGAGCCTGTCTAGTCAGTGACCCATTTGCTATGACACTCTCCCTGGACGCTCTTTACTCGGACTAATTGTCCCTTGCAACACTTCTATCTCAGCTACAAAGGGTGACCGTTCAAGTTGTCCGGGGCTAGATGCACACCTATTCCTATCCTCTGTCCTATTCTCCTGAACCTCCTTGAATGCCAGTGTTTGTCGCTTCAACTTCTCTGGAGAGTCATCTGACATGGAGCTGATCTGACGTTCAGTCTGCATTTGTTCCCTCCGCAACACAGCCGATATCTTCCCCCTGTTCGGCCGGTCCGGAGGTGAAACATCCTCAAGAACCGGGTCGGTACATCCTCGGGGGGCGTCACATATCGCTGGTATGGACTCGGAGGAAGAGTCGGTGGGACTGTTCTCACTAAAACACTTTAGACACCATTCCCTAAGGCACATCACATCGCGACGTGCCGATGATCGGTAGATACAGTTCACAAGCTATAGAGAGAGAAATGGTATGTGACCCAGCTTACTCAACAATATGTGACAGGGATACATTTACATTTATATGTAGAATCGTATCTTGAGAAAACTGACGCATAACTAACTGCATACAGACGACAATGCCTAACTACATCCCAATGTCAAAGCGTAGCCCTACGACTTGTTGAGGCTGCGTATGGTGGCGTTTGCCGAAACGTGCTTCCAAAAAGAGCAAAAGGCAATAGTAGCAAAAATAAGAAAATTGAGATGAAAGACTGTGGTACATACTTTCAAAATTGAGCAAGGTCAGAAGGTCTATACTACAGATGTATTAATGTATAGAATGTACTATATACTATATCGTATATAGTCTAAGACCAAATACTGCCCTAATAAGTTGGTAAATAAACATTAATTCTCAAGTGCACTATAAATACCAACTATCATTCATTTTCAAGTCTCCACTAGGTAAACTTAATTGAGCTAACAATTAGTGATTATGTACCAAAGGTTGAAGTAAAACTAAAAGCTAAATACGGCAAAATCAGCTACTTCAAAAGACAGATTTATGTCGCGTGTGTAAGCATGTGACTCCCCCACACATATATCTGACACGCTTACACAAGGTTTCACTTACCAGGATTTTTAAAATGCCATCCAGCAGAGGATATTATAGGGAACAAGGAGGAGGAGGATGAGGTTGAGAAGGGGCTGAACGGGCTGCCAGAGCTGAGAGGACTTGGCGGGGCATCTGGCCTAATAAAGAAAGGGTTGGTTAGTAGTTTCTAGTAGTCTTTATAAATAAGGTGTACGTATTTTTCTCAGTGTAAAAAGTATCAATACCTTCGTATCAGTACGTTGACTTGAGGCGGCAACCCATTTGCTAAGGCAAGGATACGCTTCTTTAGCTCGTGGGATATTTCTGAAGCCATGGAGGAGCTTGATGTTGAAGAGGTATCATCACCAGGTCCCAGTATTGCAGAGGACACATCAGTGTCATCAGAGTCCTCAAATCTGCTCCCATAATCGATCTTGGCAAGTTTTGGAAAGAACACTTTGTCAAACCAAAAGTCAGCCTTTTCTAAGATTTGTATGACCTTTTCATCAAGTTTCTTTTAACTTTTGGTTTTGGTAATGTTTTGGCAGGGCTTGGTGTTGCAGGCTTCTCCTTTTCTTTCTTTTTACGGGTGATAGCATGTCGTAACAGAGTCTCACTGTATAGCGTTCTCTTCATCTGGTCGTCAGTCATATCAGCTGTGATCTCCAAGATCAGAGGGTGTATCTGGTAACCTGATGTGAGGGGTTCTGATTCATCATATGTGAAGTTGGTCTCCGTCGGGGATAGTTCTGAATCTTCTTTGATCTCTACAGGCTCCTGATTGAAGCACATCGTGTTTCGGACATCGAAACGATTAGAAGAGTCTTGAAAACGACTCAACCTGGAAAAATGAGTTATTGTAAGCTGGTCTATTAGTATTACACTATTAATAATAGTATTAGTGGTCCGTCAGAATGCTGGCCCAATCCTGAATCCATTGTGCAATGAAATGGCAGCCAACGAATGCCCGGCCCTTGTTCGCTCATCTCTAAGTTTGACATGTTCCCAATCTGTCGGCTCTCACCGAGCTCGAAGGAAACCTAGCCAAGTCAAAGCCGAGCTCGGAGTCGGCCGGCCCTGACAATTAATTGTGAAGTTAACTTCACAACTAATTGTCAGGGCCGGCCACCGGATCGCGACCTGGAGCTCCATGGAGTCAGGAGTGGTTGCGGCGACCAGCTGTGGTCAGCTGGAAGACACTCAAATGACCGGTCATGACCACCAGATAATCACAAAATAGTCACACACACATGACAGTACACACACACTGCACTGTCAGTGATAGTGTGTTCTGTGTGACAGTGCCACACAAAACACACTATCGAAAGAGACGAAAAACGTCGGCGGCGAGTTCGCTTTAAATAAATTAAAACATAGCGCCGCGCAAACGAGTAGGCGCGCGCGGTGTTGAAACAAAAATCTGAATCTTTCGAATAAACTTTTTTTTCGGATCTTTTTTCAAAAGTGTTTTTGGGTCTCCCCAAACTTCGCCTCCAATCATCACAAATTGACCTACACTCTACAGTCATAGTTTTTGTTGCTAAGTATGTAGTTATTAAGATGCATTTGATATGTGAGGAGTGAAGCGCATCGCATGCATCTCACATCACTGCAGTCGCCAGTCAGCAGTGCTGCGACAGCTTGGCTAGGGATCCGATTCTACTTTTCTCAACAAATCCGAGTTTCGTGATGCTCTTGCCCTGAGGTATGACCTTTCCCTTCGGGAGTTTCCCAACCATTGTGCTTGTGGTAAACCAAACTCCATTGAACACTGTCTAACTTGTGCTCGTGGAGGCTATGTGCATCTCAGGCACAACCAGATTCGCGATCTAACTGCCAATCTTCTAGTGGAGGCTGGGTGTACGGATGTTAAAGTGGAGCCCATCTTCTCCCTCTAACTGGTGAGACACTCCAATATGCCTCCGCGATCACCAATGATGAGGCACGTCTTGATGTCTCGGCTCGTGGTGTCTGGTCTGACTTATCAAAACTGTTCATTGATGTCCGCATCTTCAATTCTCGAGCCCCAACCAATAAATCATTGCCAGTCAACAAGGTTTTGAAGAAGCACGAGGACGAGAAGAAGCGTGCTTATGGAGAGCGTGTACTGCAGGTGGAGAAAAGCTCCTTCACACCAGCTGTTTTCTCTACCTCTGGAATCATGGGCGATGAGGCTGACAAACTTTACAAACAAATTGCCCACCTACTCTCAAAAAAGACCAAACAGTCCTACCCCGATTGCATCCGGTATATCAGACAGAGACTATCTTTCTGCCTGTTAAAAACTCTTATCATTAGTCTCCGGGGTCATCGTGGCCAGAGCCCGAAGAGTTTTAGTGATCGCAATGACATTAACATTTTATACATGATTAAAAACAATAACCAGAATTAATTTATTATACCCAATTTATGTACAGATAAGATTGATTTCTATATCCATTTTACTAATTGAACCGGTACCCCGGCTTTCGAAAAAATTCTACTTTTCCGACCGTCTCGGAATCAGGGCGGAGGTTCCTACCTCACCCACGAGTACGCAAACGTCGATAGCAACAAAACAATACAACTCATTTGCTGGCCGGGTAACAAGGCTATGGATCAGGGGCGGCTCTGGCCGGGTGGCCAGGTGGCCATGGCCACCCTGGACGAATTTAAGGGCACGGGGGAACATTTCAATTAAAGAAAATAAAAGAAATTCCATTCAGAAAACTAGGAATTTTGAAACCGAAATCTTAGTTTTTGACCTGCGTCACATGTTTTTACAGATCTCGCGCGTTACATACATGGTGCAGGGTGGCGAGGACACTCTACTTCAGCTAAAACTGTCTCAGATTGTCAAAATTGCCCTCAAAAACCCCCTACGCCCCCCTACGCCCCCCTACGCCCCCGCCGGGGCTGCGCCCCTGGACCCTGCGATGGGGGGTTTCACCCCCCATACCCCCTGACCGAGGCTGCCGCCCCTGGCCCCGGACACCCTGGACGACTCGCGACCAGAGGTCGCGAGCCGCCCCTGCTATGGATCACCCTGCCGAAAACGGTGAATTCGGCATAAAGGCTAGAGAGTTTCAAAGTTCTTCTAGGGGAGTGGATGAAACGTTTTCCGGATAGACCACCAGTCTCCGGATACAGCCGTCAAAACAATAATTCAATTCTGGAGTGGGCCCGTGGGACTGCTTGTGCGGGGGATGTTCGATTGGACTGACACCATTATATGTTGATATATGAAGTTTATTACAAAGTTACAAAGTTACAAGGCGTGATCCTGTAAACGCATGGAGGGTGCTGGAACAGAGTGAGAAGTGAGAAGCTCAAGTAAGGGTATGGAGGCAAAAAGAAGTGTTGCGTCGTGCATACTTTTGCGACACATCACACACATTGCATTAGGGCAATACTGAATACAGCGTAAAAGCCTTGCAAACCATTTAGAAATGTCTCCAAAACGATAAAAGATCGCTCCTAAGTAAATTCTGTCTATAAACTGAGAGATTCCACCGGTGAACCGTTTTTGGGCAAAATCTGTGAATTGCATGCTCGTCCCATTATGCGTGTCAAAACATATTCGTTGGGAAAGGCCTGATATATCCTGTGTGTGTCACAACACACTGTGCACAGTGTCGGGCCTCCATATGGAAAGTTATTGAACTGCATGTACCCTGTTTTGGGCCATAGATAGAGAGCGAGTGCACCGACTATGGAAGTAGATTCACGTGTGTTGCCCGATGTGTCGTAACACAGTGGATCTGATTGGTTCAATGAAGTCGATAAAACATTAACAATTATGGTCTGAGAAACGACAAAGCACCATACAGCATTGATATCGATGGGAGTACCGACTACCGTTATATTCTCTACTTTTTCAAATTTTGAAATGATATATAAAACAGTCTAACTGACAATTCCACCGAGCTGAATTCATTCAGTTGGATTTTCCATGATGAAAGTTCCAAGTTTAAACTACACAAATTTTTAATCTGTACACACGGTGTCCCTTAAGGAGGTGAAACCTCGACTAGATAAAGTTTTTTGGAGACCGGACCTAGGTTACGTATTTTTGACCGAGGAATCCGAAAAACATAAAATTAAAATCGAAAACGTAGCGGTTTTTGCGTAAAACGGCAAAAACTGTCATTTTTCAGCGATTTTCGACTTTTTACGCTTTCTAGAGATTTTAAAAATATTTCCTTACAAGATATGATCTTGTGCTTCTAGACTAATAAAATACAATCGATTTGCTACAAATTGGTCCCGGGTTTGTGTGATTTGGTCAAAAGCTCTCTTTACTGTAGCCCATCAAAGATGGCCACTCTGCAAATACTATTTTGGCTCCTGTGGCCGCAGATGTAAACCAAAAGAAGATTTATTATACACCAAAATTTGCGTCTTCTGAAGGCGAACAACCTGGTTTTTACGAAATTTGATTTCATGCAGGCGTTCAAAAATTACAGCCGAAAAACTGGTACAGTGGATTTCAGAAATACCCCTACTTCAACAAACCCTAATCCAGATAAGATTTCGAAAAATATACATCTTCATACATGAAAATGAAGCTCAGACAAATGCCAACGTGATGCAAAAAACGGGAAGTTTGTAACTTATTTCGTTTAGAAGCTATAGCGAAAATAAAAGTGCTTGTATTTGCCTTGAAAACACCCTCTAAAAACCATACTTTCAGACAATTTCTGACAATTTCAAACAAATTCTGTCCACAGGGGGCTAAGTTGGTGCACTGGAGGTGACATTTTATTCGTATTGCATTTTTAGACAGATTTGCTATTTTTCAGGGCTTTTAGAGGATGTTTTCAAGGCAAATACAAGCACTTTTATTTTCGCTATAGCTTCTAAACGAAATAAGTTGCACACTTCCCGTTTTTTGCATCACGTTGGCATTTGTCTGAGCTTCATTTTCATGTATGGAGATGTATATTTTTCGAAATCTTATCTGGATTAGGGTTTGTTGAAGTAGGGGTATTTCCGAAATCCACTGTACCAGTTTTTCGGCTGTAATTTTTGAACGCCTGCATGAAATCAAATTTCGTAAAAACCAGGTTGTTCGCCTTCAGAAGACGCAAATTTGTGTGTATAATAAATCTTCTTTTGGTTTACATCTGCGGCCACAGGAGCCAAAACAGTATTTGCAGAGTGGCCATCTTTGATGGGCCACAGTAAAGAGAGCTTTTGACCAAATCACACAAACCCGGGACCAATTTGTAGCAAATCGATTGTATTTTATTAGTCTAGAAGCACAAGATCATATCTTGTAAGGAAATATTTTTTAAATCTCTAGAAAGCGTAAAAAGTCTAAAATCGCTGAAAAATGACAGTTTTTGCCGTTTTACGCAAAAACCGCTACGTTTTCGATTTTAATTTTATGTTTTTCGGATTCCTCGGTCAAAAATACGTAACCTAGGTCCGGTCTCCAAAAAACTTTATCTAGTCGAGGTTTCACCTCCTTAAGGGACACCGTGTACACACACATTTCGCCCACAGAGCTGATCGTACAAACTATTAGGTCATCCAATATTGATCTGGACTGGTCTACCGTGAGAGAACGGAGCCAGATAGAGCCAAGCGACCAGTTCCAGCGTCTTCCTTGGACATTTTTAGATTGGACTAGGATGGTGGGAGCCTTCGCATGCTTGCTCTTATGTCTCACAGGCAATTAATTGGATCATTACTCTAGCTGCCGCTAACTTTTAACTCAATTTTGGACCAATATGACCTACTTCCGGATAATTTGGAAAGTTTTTAACCCTATGTATTGCTTATTAAATGGCTTGAGATACTCAAGAAACCTTCCTGAAATTTTTGGATAAAATTTCTAGCATGGGGAAGCGATTTTCGCAAGATTTGGTAAAGCTGGATTTTAATTTTTTTTACAAATGTTGAAAAAAGTCGCCGTGAGCCAGGTATCCATTGACCGATCGTAATGAAACTAACATAGGACCTAGAAAATTGTATAAGCTAACATTTAACGTTGGATTCAAGTCATTTAGACGTTTAGAACGTACAAAAACGGCCATGAAGTGCGCAGAGCGCAATTTTGGCAAAAATCAAATTTTTGAAGATGAAGATGGAATCTAAACGCTTCAATTATGGTTGCATCAGATTCAGGCTGAAAAATTGATCTAGGAACATTGGTCAAACCGATCATCTGTCCCCAATAGAGAAAATGCCATGACATATTCAATCATCCGTAGTGTCACAGATTTTTCTTTCATAAAGCGGCAACTAGAGTAGCAATGAAACATATTGCTCGTGAGGCAATACTGCCAGCAGGCGAAGGTTCCCACCATCCTAGTCCAACCTAAAAATGTCCAAGGAAGACGCTGGAACAGGTCGCTTGGCTCTATTTGGCTCCGTTCTCTCACAAACATACCTGTCCAGATCAATATTGGATGACCTAATACAAGTCCCCAAAAGCGTACTGTTTAAGAATTATAATATTTAAGACCTTTTCTAATCTCACCTTTTGATTTTTTTGAAGTTGATTTTCCCCACTGATTGTCCGGGAAGGTCGTGTTTCAGAAGGAAATTGTATTGTCTGGTAAGCTGCTTGTTCTGCAGATACTTTAGTTTGTCATCCCAATTGTCAAACTTTTCCAGCTCTTTCACTAAATTCTGGTGATGACTGTCCCCAAACGGAGAATCATCTGGTGGCGGGGGAGGCTCCTCTGGGACATCCTTCTTCTTTTTGTCTTCCTGCATTGTCATCATGCCCATCCCATCTTCATCTCCAAACCCTGATCCACCTCCATCGCCTCCTCTAGCTCTCCTACCACCCATATCAGACTTCCTCATCCGGCCAGACATCTGACGCCGCTGTGCCTTTCCGCTCATTCGACCACTCTGCTGTGATTTACCCCCAGCAGCCCTTGATGGTCTTCCACCAGCCGCTTTTCCTCCCATCTTTGCACCACCAGTTTTACCAGTCATCCCCGTTGCTCGAGTCGGCTGACGCTGCATGTTACGAGCCATACGTCTTCCACCCTGCATCCCACCCTGCATCCCACCGGCCCTTCCACCACCTGGACCACCACCCACCTCCCATCCTCATTCGAGACTGCATGGTGTTGGCAACAATACGTTAAACAACTTATAACTAACCAAATAGAAGTGCCGTGAAGTGATTGGCTCACTGAATGTCCCCCTTTAGTCACGTGCTCTCGTTACATATATATTGTATACTGCAGCCCCATAACAAGTACAACACCACTGATTCTTCTCCTACCTTTCCAACTACTCTATTCTAACACTAATTCCTCAATCCTCGTCTTAGCAAGAACACATTCCTCATCATGATGATTGGAGCAGCCCGACTTTGCACCCGAGTCGCGATTGTGCGACCTCTGATGGCTGCCAACAGCCCCGTGTTCGCTACCCGAGCCCTCCACTCTACCCCCGCTGTTATGGATGAAAGTCTGGAGCAGGCCTCCAAGTTCATCGGTGCAGGTAATTGATCATATTACAATCATCTTGTATATACGTAACAAAACCAAAACGCTACAAAACGTTTGTTTATATTGAAATACCAATACTACAGTTAGTCACATATTTATAAACATTACCCCCTTGCAGGATGTGCTACTGTTGGTGTTGCTGGATCCGGTGCTGGTATTGGAACGGTGTTCGGTAGCCTGGTCGAGGGATACGCCAGGAACCCCTCCCTGAAGACCCAGCTCTTCTCCTACTGTGTCCTGGGCTTTGCCCTGTCCGAGGCCATGGGTCTCTTCTGTCTCATGATTGCCTTCCTCATCCTGTTCGCTTTGTAAACACTATGATGTTCTAATACGAAAGAGAGAGAGAGAGAAAGAGAGATGTTTCTAACTTATTATAGTCCTATTTACCCGTTATAGTCCATTTTGTAACAAAGTTTTGTCCTATTACAAAGTTGTTTTTCTCATGTAACAAAACTAATATTTCCCCCATTCTAAAACACTCTGTATTGCCTCAGGAATGTCTGTCTCTGTAAAGCGGAAACGAGACAGCACGGAGGAGGAGGAGTTTTTCATTTCGGACCTCGATGGATTAGATGTGTCTGAGACGGACCGAGAGGCGATCCTTGCCATTAAGGAAGCCAGCCCCCACATGTCTGCATATGAGTGTAAGAGGGCACTAAAATTGAGGCAAAACAACGAAGTGCTAAAGAGTCTCGGGTTGCTCCAAGAAAAACCATGGAAACCCCCTCCGAAGGCAGTCTCAGTACCCCGGAAGTGGACCAAGAAGGTTCCGACCAACCAGGAACCAGAGCGGAGATCATCACGGATTGCGGGAGCTGCACCTGTGAACTACTCCCACGAGGCTATCGGGCAGTGGTTTAGCGAGAACGATAAACCTTCTGCTTCTACAATTACCCGACGCTCATCTAGAGTGAACAATGAAAATGGGGAAAATGTAAGACAGAAGCTCACCCAAAAACTATTGGCAACCGACGTAGCAGACGCGAACTCTGACTCTTTTACACCCATTTATGATGCCATGAAATCTTATAAGTGTGAAAAGAAAGAAGAAAACATCAAATGCAAAGTGGAGAAGAAATCAGTGATGGAGACATCTAAAAAGATTCAAAGTCAGGATAAGGGGACCCTGGTTCGGGCGTGTACTAAGAGAATTTCTGCTCTCGCGATCCATCCAACCACCCATACCTTCTTGGTAGCTGGGGGATCAAAGAACGGGGAGTTAGGTATAACTGCTCTTGCAGAAGACCAAACTGAACCTGTCTCTGTCCGAATGCAAGGCGAGGACAACATCCTGGCGGGACTAAAATTCTCCTCTGATAAACTCTACTCGAGCAGTTATACAGGAATTTGCAGGGTTCTGGACCCCACTACCGCTTCTTACGACACTGTAATTGAGATGGACGATGGTATCCGCGGCTTGGATATACGTCAAGACACGAACCTTTATCTAACAGGCCAGGGTACGGGACAGGTTAACAAAGTTGATACTCGCACAAACTCCGTCTCAGCAACCTACCCTGCAGTAGAGGATTATCGGAGTTATGGAAGTTTATGGAGCGTCAACTGCCACCCATTCGATGATAACTACTTTGTATCTAGCTCCAATAACGGGACTGTCACTCTGTGGGATGACCGACAGACTAAGGAACCCCTGGACGTTAACGACACAGCTCACTCCAAAAGTGTCAGCAGTGCGGTGTTCGATTTGGCGACAGGAAATACACTCGTTACAGTTGCATATGATGACCTGATTTGCAGATTGGGGTTCAAGGATAAGAGTAAATTGGTAACTGAGGAGACTGCCCGGCATATGAACGAGACGGGACGGTGGCTCACCAAGTTCCAAGCTGAATGGTACCCCCAGTCGGACACTGTCTTCGCTATTGGTTCCATGGCTCGACCTCGGAGGTTTGAGTTCTACAACTCAAAGCTGGCAATGATCCAGACAAAGACTAATGATGAGATATTGGTATCTGTTCAGTCACTAATCAGGTTTCATCCTAGTACGGGGGCCATTGCCACTGGTAATTCTAGTGGATATGTCACCCTCTGGAGGTCTTCATCATCAAGAAATGGGGGTGAAACTGCAGTAAAGCAGGAACTAAAAGAGGAGCAGGAAGAGGAGGAGGTATCATCGTCTGGGCTGTTAAAACAGGAGGACCGACAGTTGTAATTATAAGAATTAGTAGCTGTTATCACATCAAACAAGTATTTTTAACGTTATTATAATGACTGTATTTTTAAACTTTCTAATGTTATTTACAATTTTTACGTGACCCAGTAAAAGCTATAATAGCTCATCATAAAGCAGATCAGTCTGGCCTTTCATTGTTTCCTTCCCCAACCCCTTATCCGAGTACCATCAGTCACCAGGCCCCCCCACTCCCCGGTCACCACAACTGCTCAATAACCTCATCAACTCTAGCATGGAGGAGGTATCAATAGACCTCGGAGGATATGAACCGACCCCGCAACCCGCCACCTCCTCCTCTGCCATGCCTGGCTCGGAGTTCCTGACTTCAGAGATGCAAACTCAACTTGCCGGGAAAATATTCGAAGTTGGCACAACCAAAGCTAAGGAAGCATTCAGTATCTACGGGAGGATTGACTACCTACGGCCCTATTTCGATGTAGAACCTCGTCAGGTCCAGAAGAGGTTGATTACTGCCCTTATACCAGAGAGAATTACAGGAACGAAGAGTGAGGTTGTCAGGTAAGCTGAGCAGGAACATTGTATATTTTACCTAACAGCTAGACATTCCTCTTCATAGATAATATCCAGCATTTGTAACTTACTTGTTTTTTTTTCGAGCCTTTCTCACCGTGCCCAGAGACGGCAGATCATTTAGTAAAAAAGGGGTAAAAACAAAACACCTCTCCCCCCTGACTCAGCGAGTTATACGGTCCGCTCATGGTGGTGTTGACCTTGATAGCGGTCATGCTAGCTGGTATGAAGAGCAGTGGCCAGACTGTGCAAGAAGGCACCCTCATGGGGACAGCCATTGGGACTTGTTTTGGGTATTGGTTGGGTGCCAGTCTCTTCTTCTTTGGTCTGGCCTACTTTTGTGATACAAGACTATCTCCAATCGAGGTTTGTTACACACGCGATACAAACTTACAAACTTCTACAAACCATGTTAGTCAGGACCACTATTGGTGCGCGGTCGTGCCCACGGAAGGAGTGCTTGGATCATCTTGAAACCGGTTTTAAGTTCACTAATGCATACCCAAAAGTGTCTGTAGCCATTTGGGTGATGTTCTGACAATCCAATCACGAGTTATGACCGAAAAACAGTCAAAAAAGACGTTTTAAAGTGACAGAAAGGAGGATCTGAACACAGCCCTTATATGAAGGGCTGGGGCTTTGAAACTTCTTGTGTGGACAGAGAATCGTCCAAATTTGCAGTGTCAACTTTCAGATAGTTGCTATCTTTTGTAGTTATCTAATTAGAGTTGTTTAAACATGTGAGACAACCTATATGACCCTACAAAACAGGGTGATTAGGTACTACTTCCATCTCATATTGCTTGCTCTCACCGCTTGTATGCTTTAATCCGCTCTCTAATTGGGCAAATCTCGTCAAGTGATCACTTCACAAGCAGTATTATAGGCCCCTTTAGCAACTTCTCACATGTTTAAACGACTCTAATTAGATAACTACAAAAGATAGAAACTATCTGAAAGTTGACACTGCAAATTTGGACGATTCTCTGTCCACACAAGAAGTTTCAAAGCCCCAGCCCTTCATATAAGGGCTGTGTTCAGATCCTCCTTTCTGTCACTTTAAAACGTCTTTTTTGACTGTTTTTCGGTCATAACTCGTGATTGGATTGTCAGAACATCACCCAAATGGCTACAGACACTTTTGGGTATGCATTAGTGAACTTAAAACCGGTTTCAAGATGATCCAAGCACTCCTTCCGTGGGCACGACCGCGCACCAATAGTGGTCCTGACTATGTATACAAATGTCATGTTCTCTCCCCAGGTGTTGTCTCTATGCGGGTACGGCCTATTTGGTACTCTCCTCTGTATGTTTCTCTCCACACTCCTCCTCGCCTCAGCCACTAACACATTCTTCTACGTGACCTGGTTGGTGCTGGGTATCTCATCAGCCTTCAGGATGGCGTCTATCTTCATGGAGCGGACAGCTGTCCGGAAGCAGGGTCTCACTGTGGCGATTATAGTAGCAAGTGTTCACCTCATGTTCATCCTGTACCTCAAGTTCTTTTATCATAAGACTTACGAGGCGGCTGCCAAGTTGGCGCCACCTGTCATTGCTGCCGGTTGAGTTGGGTAGTGTGTGAAGTGTGGGTATAGTAAAAAGGGAGAATTTTAGGTAGGGAGAGAGAAATAGAGAAGTAGAAAGGGAGAGCGTGTCGTCTCTTCCGGGGGTCCAGAATTGTGTGTGTTTCTGTGTGTTATGTGAGTTACTCTTTTTGCATGTTAGTAGAGCTTGTAAATATATGTATCACTTTTCTTAGAGTTTTAGTGAAATATTGAATGGTATTTCGTAAACTTCGACACACTTGTTTTACCTCCCTGCTTACTCTCAAAACAATCCCCGATATTCAAGTAACCAGCCGTATACAACCCTCCCTTCTTATTAGTAACCAGTTTAACCTCTCCTCTAGCTCCACTATGTACAGTAGTATACACGGGAGGGTAATGGAGAACACGGTGCCAGTGATATCCCGACAAGGCATCAGTGGTATGTATAGTTTCCAAGAATCCTCCTCTGCTGCCTCCTCCTCTAACGTGACCCCTGAAGTACGGTCCCTCTGTAAGAAGAGTTCAGAGAACCTGCACCTACTGGTCAATGAGACATCCCTGGCGTTCTATCGGATTGAAGAGCACATTGTGAAGACAGTACCCCATCTTCAGGTAACAACCGGCACCTTGTGTTATAGTGGATAGGTGGTGAAGTATTGTTATTTACAGTGTCATGCAAGCAACTTAATAATAATAAAACATGGCAGACAGAGAATTAAATTATCCGGTATTATCAAGTTTCAACTCATTTTATCCACACTACTCTCTCCAGGGTATAGCTCAGCAAGTCAAGTCAGTGGAAACCAAGGCTGAGGGAGCTGGTTTTGACCAAGATTACACGGCCCAATTCCTAAGTGAGGTTGAGATCATCCCCGAGCTCCAGTCAGTGCAGGGGTGGGTAAAGAATGCTCTTGTTAATGCTAGTAAAATAAAGGAACTACAAGACAGAAGAGGGCCTACTTGATACCAGAAACAGTAGTTCTATTCAGAGACCCCCTCCGGATATATAAAGTGATTTTGGGACTGTTGTTGTACTGCAGCAGCTCAGGGTGATATAAACCCCCACAGACTTGCTGGTCGAGTCTGGGGTGTAAGATGAGTGATTGATATATGTGTATTGTTATATGTGTATAAGATTGAGCTGACCTGTGTAAAATGTACGTTGTTCTGTGTGGTCTATTGTTGTTGAGATTCTGCCAATATTCTCCCTTACACGTTTCTTACCCCCTAATTTTCCAAATAAACTCCCCTACACTTGCACATTAAAGTAAGTTACAGCTTAGTTCCATTTAATTATACTAACCACTCTCTGTTTTAGCTTGAGATATGAATGTTGATGTGGTTCCTATTATCTCTCGTGCTCTCATTTTGCACCGCGGATGAACAGTTAATTGTCCTATTTACCCGATACCTCTCGTCCCTCGAACGGAGACACACTCTCTCTACGTGTCTAGCGGACTATACCCACTGGTACACCCTTCCCTCTCCCTTCCCATCCGCACCCAGTGACTTCAGTGTTATATACGTACAGCATGGCCTGGCAACCGTCCAACAATCCTTTCTCCCCTCGCCACTAGTACGGGGTATTGTCCCCGATAGACTTATACCAGATGTGCCCCTCAACACCTCTGAACCACCACCATCACCCCCCGCTCCGGAATCCTCCTCTTATTTGGAGTATTTCCAGAGGAGGGTGCTGAGTGTTAGTACCCGAGGTGTAGCCTCTCTTGTCCATGCTCCCGCCCTATGGAGACGAGGGTACAAGGGGTCAGGGGTCAGGGTTGCAGTACTGGATACCGGTCTGCCTTCCAATCACCCTCACTTCTCACACATTGCACAGACTCTTGATTTCACAGATGAGTCCGAACCAGCTGATAAGGTCATTGGACATGGGACATTTGTTGCTGGCGTCATAGCTAGTTCCCGGGACTGCCTTGGCATCGCCCCCGAGGCGGAGATATACTCCCTGAAGGTATTCAACTCCAAACAGATATCACACACATCGTGGTTTCTGGAGGCCTTCAATTATGTCCTTCGAACGGGAATAGACATCCTAAATCTGAGTATCGGAGGTCCCGATTTCCGGGATAGTTTGTTCACGGACAAGGTCCGAGAACTAACTGCTAGTGGTATAATTTTCATTCTCTGCAATGGGGAACGATGGCCCTCTCTATGGTACCCACAATAACCCAGCCGACCAGCTGGATGTTATCGGTGTGGGAGGGTTGAATTACGATGACGAAATTGCTGATTTCTCTTCACGAGGCATGACCCTGTGGGAGTCCCCTGAGGGGTATGGGAGGGTTAAACCTGATATTGTGACCTACGGGACAGCTATCAAGGGATCCAACTTGAAAGGGTCTTGCCGGTATCTAACAGGAACAAGTGTCTCCTCTCCCGTGGTTACTGGTGTGGTAACTCTACTTGTGGAGGTCATGAAACGAAATGAGCGGCTCTCCAGACTTACCTCTCCCGCCAGTGTGAAGCAGATCCTAATGGCGTCCGCGGAACGACTTCCTGGACCCAACGTCTTTGAACAAGGTGCGGGGAAGATGAACCTAGTTCGAGCATACGAGGTCCTCCAGGGGTATGTTCCCCAGGTGACTGTGTCCCCCTCAAAGATAGACTGGACGGACTGTCCCTACATGTGGCCCTTCTGCTCCCAGCCACTATACCACACTGCCCTGCCAGTCACCATCAATATGACAGTTGTTAACGGGATGGGTGTCACAGGATCCATTACCACCCCACCCACTTGGCACCCAAATAGCAGGACTAACGGCTACCTGCTGGGTGTGTCCCTCTCCTACAACACCATCCTGTGGCCCTGGTCTGGGTACCTGGCTGTCAGCCTCACAGTCAAAGAGGAGGGTGCCCACTTTACTGGGACAGTGGAGGGGTATATCCTCCTGACTGTGACGTCACCAGGAACAGTGGAGGATATCGGGGAGCAGACTTCCACTGTTAGGATCCCTATCAAGGTGAATGTGATCCCCACTCCGCCGCGATCTAGGAGGATTGTCTGGGATCAGTTTCACTCTATTGGGTATCCGTATGGACCATTCCCCCGGGACAACCTCAGAGTACAAAACTCACCTCTCGACTGGAATGGAGACCACCCCCACACCAACTTTAACGGGCTGTATAAACACCTCCGGGGTAAGGGGTACTTCCTAGAGGTCCTCACTACCCACCTCCTGTGTTACGATGCCGCCCACTATGGGCACCTTCTGATAGTGGACCCCGAGGATGTTTACCATCGATCAGAGTTGGAGAAGGTGGCACGAGATGTCGATAAGTTGGGTATAAACCTTATTGTCATTGCGGAATGGTACAACGGTCCTCTCATCAAGCACATCAAGTTTTACGATGAAAATACTCAGGAGTGGGTTGTGTTACAGGGAGCGGGTGCTAATGTCCCGTCCCTCAACAAGTTACTCTCTCCCTGGGGTGTGGTGCTCAGTGACAAAGTCTGGACGGGAACCTTTGAGTTAGACCCCCGCCATGCCCCAGTTGATTATTCCTCAGGGACTAGTATCCTGGCATTCCCGACCGCTGGGAGGACCTTTTCGACAACTCTGGTTGACGAGACCTCTGATATTATCCAGCAGAAGAAGGTCCATGTGGCTGAGGTGCCAGGTGATGGGGGTATATCATGGGGCTAACGGTTCAGTGTCTGTGTTTGGTGATAGTTCGTGTATGGATAACGCAGGACAAACAGCAGACAAGTGTTATTGGATCCTGGATATGATGTTACAAATGGGTAACACCAAGACCTACTCGCCCCTTCTATCGCCATGGAAACAGGTGGCATTCAGGGCCCCAAAACTGGCCAGCACGCCCCAGTTTGCCCAAGTTTTCCAGGATCCTCCGTGTGGATGAGCAGGGTGACACCGTCTACAGAGAGTTGGCAGTTTGCCCGGTACTCCAGGAGGCCGAGGTGAGGGACTACAATGACACATCTCCTATCGGGGTGCTGGGTGTGAGGATTGTTGTCTGAGCAGATTGATATCATTGGACCGGAGGAGACTGAGGACGAGGAACAGTTGTTCAGAATCCTGGGTCTCCTGACCCTTCTCTCCATTGGAGCAGTGGGTGGGTTCCTTTACATGCTGTTCCGAATGTTCCATAGGAAGAGGATTGTGTTGTATAAGGTTAAAACACGCAGGCGTGTATAGAGGTGTGTTGCTTTATAGGGGAAGCTTCCGGAAGAGGGGGAGGGACTTTTTCAGGGGTAATTTGTTAACCGTGGATTTGTACCGAATAGTAAACTGTTGTACCCAGTGCATGTAAAGGGTATTAAAGAGTGTTCAGAGACATTTATATATGTTTGTGTGTGAGTGCTGTGTGTGTAGTGTGTGTGTGTGTGTGTGTGTGTGTGTGTGTGTGCGATAGTTACAGTTTAGTAAAGTGTGTACAACTGTGTACAGGATATTATGTGTGGGCAGTATTTGTGTGTGTGTATGTGAGACGTGAGTTTCTATTGCGAAGTGTGAAATGTGAGAGGCTCCTGGTACAAGACAGATTTGATGAGCATGATCTTCACATCTCTCTCTCTCTTTGTAGTAAGTTATTCAATATATTATGTGTTTATTCAATGTCAGTGAGGAAGTTCATTTTTCTCCTTCCGGCTGAACAAGAAGATGGGTTTTATTGTAGCAGAACGCTACATGAATGATGTTATTCTAGGCAGAGTTTATGCTGCGAGAATTACAAGAATTAAGAGGTGCTCTCCTACTTTAGAATCTGGTATAACAGCTCGGGCTATTTTCAGAGCAGTGTCATTTGAAATATATGCATTTAGGGGTCTTTCTATCTCTCTTTATTTTTACCCGGATTTATTGTGTATAAAACCGTTTAAAAGATTTTCTATGCGATGAATATTGTGTTTCGTTATTTCACCCCGTATCGACGTGGGGGGTTTGCGAGTCCTTCAAATCGATCGAACCACTTCTGCTGAATCCCCAACCACTCGTGTATATGACCCATGTACATGTCCTTCCTAGCGAGTTCTAGTAAATCCCTTACAGTCCCTCTCTCCTAGCAAATGTCAAGTGTAGTAGTGGCCGGGACACTTCTAATAAATGCAGGCGCTGTATTGAACTTCAGACTGTCTTCCGACAAAGAGGAAACATTTGGGGACGAGGTTAGTCAATGTCCGGAGGGGAGGGACGAGGTTAGTCAATGTCCGGAGGGGAGGGAGTTGTCAGCTCTCCATGACGGTGGCTTGATATGATGGTGTTCACTTTGGCAACTTGTTTATTTTAGAGATTCTCCTCCAACCCCAGTCTCACCTTATTTTAGGTACTCTCGACGGGAGATAAAATCAGGGAAAGTCTACAAAATCTTCGACAATACAGGATTTTTATTGGAATATGGAATATCCTAATCATGTTTTGTATGCTGCTTATCTTTAGCGGTTGAAGTTTAATAATTAATTGTTTTGTCTGATATTCTACACGGTTTAGCCTGTTATAGAGAGAGTAATTGTTATGTAAAGTTGATGCATTTTATCCGGGTGAGAGAGAGGGTAGTGTGTGGGTTTAACCTTACTTCTTGGTTGCCCTGCATTATATACGTGTGTCGCCCAGAATTCTATGTGACGTTATGATGCGGAACGCGCCGCATGTTTTGTCTTAGTTGTTAGCATTTCACTTTTGCGCGTTTTTACACACACTCGCTCTCAATGACTCTGTGTTGCCTTTCTCCATGTCCCGATCTCCAACAAGTCAGCTACCGAGCTCCAAGTCATCCTCGGATGTCGGAGTTGACCCCCTCACCTATCAGCCCCGTATCAACCCATTGGCCCTATCTAACTATGGCTGATCAACTAAAATCTCACCCCTCTTTGTGTAGCATGTCATGCCGTTTGAAAGTCTATTGACTGAGTACGATCCCCTAAAGGCTGGTAGTATCGATGGCACTGACACAATCCCTCACGACCGCGGTATAGTCCGTGCCCTAAAATCTACCTACCTGCCCCCGAAACACACTGGCTCCACCAACAGGACTCTATTTGTGGGCCGACTGAATCCGCAGACAACAACACATGGTCTCACTGAACACTTTAACCATCTATCTGGTGGTCAGGTTACTGATGCTAGGGTGGTAGTGGAGCCGATACTGTTGGAGAGTAGGAGGTAGAGACCCTGCTATATCGCGCTGGTGTCTAGCTCGATCCTCTTTTCGCGATGGGTTTGAACAAAACAAGCTGGTGTTGTATCCTTTATATTGCTATAAGACACTGGCTAGAGCCCCCTGTATCCTTCCCCCGCTATCCCCAATGGTCTATCGTCTCTCTCCATCACCTAACCTATTCTCTCTCTGCTTATCCTAGGTACGGGTTCGTAACGTTTTCCACGATCGGAGAGGCTGATAGAGCGTATGAGAGTCTCAATGGTTCTACACTGGACGGGGCTAAGATCTTGGTGGATAGAGAATGTGCTACTTCCATGGAGGGATGGGTTCCCCGGCGAGAGGGTGAGTCTTGACTATTATTTTGTCAATCTTTTCGCTCATTGTATTCAAGAAAGAATCGCCTTACCGCGGGTAACAAGTAAAGTAAGAGATTCTGAACAATTCAAATAAGGGCTGGTGATCCAAACAATTAATCCGTTTTCCTACTGCAGGTGGTGGTTTTGGTGGCGACAGACGGTCTGGACAACTACGATTTGGATGCAGAGCTAGACCCTTTAAACCCCCGATAACTTTGCAACACAAAACGTCCCAGCGGCCTGAGTCCAGTTACCGTGACAACACGGAGAGATCCTAGGCGATATGATAACCATGAGAGGGTTAACCACGACAATCGCCATGTCCCGGTCTTGTCAGGTCGCGATAAGAGGGAGCAGAGACCCGATATCGAGGGAAAACGTTGGAAGCGAGATCTCTTTGATGATACTCAGAGAAGGAAGAAATAAGGGAAAGATGGAGAGATGAAAAGGGGGATGAAGAGAGAGACAGATCGAGAGAGAACAAGAGGGAACGATCGAGGGGCGAAAGGAGAGAAGGATCGAAAGATAAAAAGAGAGATAGATCGAGAGATGAAAAACCGGGGGAGGAAAGGAGAGATAGATCGAGGGAGGAAGGGAGAGAAATATCAAGGGGCGAAACTAAAGAAAGATCGAAGGTTGAAAGAAGAGATAAATCGAGCGATGAAAGAAGAGATAAATCGAGGGAGGGATCACATCGAAAGAAAGGGAAGTCAAAGAAAAAGTATCATCGAGGAGAAAGGTTGGAGAGTACGAGAGATGAAAAACAGACCGAAGCTGCAAATGACAGCTTTCAAATTTTAGATGAAGTTTCTTAGAGTAACTTTTTATGCTTTATTTTTTGCTTCTCTATGATTTTATTTTGGGACCATTTATATTTTATTGCTGTTAATCATTTATTGATCATTCATTTCTAGAATTTCTCTGCCGTTTATTAGGATTTTAACCCAAACTCACCAATCTTTTTTCAATCTAGCACGTTATGGCATTACGGCGATGTATAACCCCGGCAAGAAGCTGCTGTACCAGGTTTCTTAGCAACACCCCAACCTCTGATCATCTTGTTAATTTAGAGGATATCCACAAAGAGTGGAAGAATAGTGGACTGCAACATCCACGGTTGGTTGACGAAATATTCGAGTATTTGAGATCAATATATTTCTTTGATTTTATTTTAACTATCACCCTTTGTCCCCTCAGAGCTCCAGCCAGGCTGAAGTCCCACGGTGCCATGTTTCTTGAGAGGTCTCTAGTTCATGCTGGATTTGGAAAACAGTTGGGAGATAAAATTAACAGGCTGAAACCGGTGGAAGTGACGTTTGGAGATAAACTAGTGGATTTTGGAACCATTATTACCCCAACACAGGCACTTCAACCACCTAAGGTTAGTAACCAAGTCATCTCAATTCTCAGCTGTATCTTTGAGTTTTGTATCTACGTTCTAAACTTCCCCTCAGTTGGATCTAACCTCACTGGGTGGTGATGGCAACAACTACACTGTAACCATGACAACCCCTGATAGCCCTGACTGCCGACTACACTGGTGTGTCAGTGGAGATGCCACCCTTCAGCCCTACATCCCACCCACCCCACTCCGAGGAACAGGCTTCTACCGCTACCTAATATCAGTCTACCAGGGTACAATCAATGAGGGCGAGGAGGAGGTTATCTCTCTCCCTCTAGTGGGGTGTGTTCATTTCCAGTGTTCCTGGGATGGGAGTGTGGGGAGGACGCTGGCAAGGGATCTGGGTGTTGATGAGAAGGTGTATGTTGTTCAAAGGAGCAAGAAGATTGAGGAAGATGCTGCTGAGAGACTGTTCAAGAGACGGGAGTGGGAGATGAAGACAGAGTTTATGTGAGAGATAATGAACTGGTTTATGTATGAGGATAATTCGTGATATATCTTCAAAAGTTTTTATCAGTGTGAGCAAGTAAATGAATGGGTCATATGACATGGAGAGGGCCTTGGGTATAAAACCTTCAGTTTTTAGTAATTTATTTGCCAAGCAAGCAACTTGTTTTATAACTTCTAACGAGAGTATATATTGCTCTTGCATACTATCCAATAATTCCACCACCATCTCTCTCTCTGTTTAGCTTATAATGGAAGTTCAGATGCACTGGAGAAAGATCAAAGACCGGGGATCCCGGATCGATTATACCTCGACCAAAACGCGGAGTTTTTACGTCAGCCGACCCGAAACCTGATTAAATTTGGCCACTCGCTGGTCTCGGAGCCTCCAAATATGTCAAAATATGTCTAAATTGTCATTTGGGGTCATTTAGACCTTTTAATTACATGTAATTACCCTTTAATTGCATGTAATTACATTTTAATTACATGTAATTACTTCCAATTACATTCCAATTACTTCAGCACCTCGAGAGCTTTCGAACGCACCCTAGAACACCTTTCTACTCCTTCTAATTGCCGAGTTCTGTATACCCCTTATTTTGACTGTTTTTCGCGTCCTACCCCTTATAGGTTTGGGTATGGCCATCGCCACACCCCCTATACGTCGCGGGACCTCGAGACCTTTCCAACGAGCCATAGAACACCTCTCTACTACTTCAGGGGGCTTCAAAACTTTCACTCTAAAAATATCTATGGTTTTATGGTTTTATGGTTTTATGGTTACCTCGACCAAAACGCGGAGTTTTTACGTCAGCCGACCCGAAACCGGATTAAATTTGGCCACCCGCTGGTCTCAGGGCCTCCTAATACGTCAAAATATGTTTAAATTATCATTTGGGATCATGCAGACCTTTTAATTACATGTAATTACCCTTTAATTACATGTAATTACCCTTTAATTACATGTAATTACTTCCAATTACATTCCAATTACTTCAGCACCTCGAGAGCTTTCGAACGCACCCTAGAACACCTTTCTACTCCTTCCAATTGCCGAGTTCTATATACCCCTTATTTTGACTGTTTTTCGCGTCCTACCCCTTATAGGTTTGGGTATGGCCATCGCCACACCCCCTATACGTCGCGGGACCTCGAGACCTTTCCAACGAGCCATAGAACACCTCTCTACTACTTCAGGGGGCTTCAAAACTTTCACTCTAAAAATATCTATGGTTTTATGGTTATGGTTTATGGTTTATGGTTTTTTTTTCATCTGGTATTAAGGGCCTGTCGGCTCGGCCCCGTTGTTTTAGTTTTAGGGGGGATGTTTTAGGGGGGGATGGGTTGAGTTTGGGTTATATTCGGGTCGGGGGGCCTTGCCAGGCCCCGAATGGTTATGGTTTTTTTTTCATCTGGTATTAAGGGCCTGTCGGCTCGGCCCCGTTGTTTTAGTTTTAGGGGGGATGTTTTAGGGGGGATGGGTTGAGTTTGGGTTATATTCGGGTCGGGGGGCCTTGCCAGGCCCCGAATACCTCTCACCACTGATCACATAATGGAAGTTCCCCTCTCTCTTCCACCATAAAGCACTACTTCCACTGAAAATGGTGAGTTATATAACACTGTTTGTCTGTGTGTACGTTGCTGAGAGAGATGGAGCTTGTTTTTAAATCCCAGCTTGTTACCTTCATGCATCCCATATAGTAGCCGAGAGAGACCGAGTGTGTGTGTGGAGCACACTGATTTCGCTAAGTGTTGTTCGTGTACCGTTCTATATAACATTGCATCAATAAGTTGACCGGGGCCTATAATATTTAGTGTTGCTCTTTGTTTCCAGAAACAACAACATCATCAGCAACATGTCCGGAGATGGAGCGGACCTGGATTCCACCCTACTTCAGGAGTCCAATGACATGAATGATATACCAGTGAAGACTTACATGTTCTTTGATGTTCTACTGGTCATCTTTATTCTACTGTCCCTTCTCACCAATATTCTTGGTAAGCTTCTAGGAAGGAAGGGTATTTTCTTGAATTGCAAACCTTCATCATATTTTGAGTCAAAATTTGACATGCTAAAATCGCTTGCTGGTAGTAATATTCTGTGTTTCAGTATCGAATATCTACTACCGAAACAGCCACATAATTACCAATCAAGCGATCCTGATAATCCTCCTAACGGTAGCTAATCTGCTGTGGACCATTGGAATCTTGCCATTTTCTGTTGCTGCGTCAGTTGTCACTGACCCCGATGATTCTTCTGACGCCCAGGGCCTCTGGATATTCCAGGTATTGTTATTGATTGTCTTGCGGGGGGGGGGGGGGGGGGGGGGGGGCTCTGGATATTCCAGGTATTGTTGTTGATTGTCAGGGCCTCTGGATATTCCAGGTATTGTTATTGATTGTATCGACCCTGTTTTACCGTGCCTCTTTTACAAATATGTAACATAACAAGTTATTGAAGTTGAAACTACTTGTGTTTAGAAGTTTCAACTTCAAATTGTATCACTTGGAACGATAGAGAGAAACTGCTTATTTTGCTAAATCAAAATGTAACTCCTATTTTTTCTCAGGACCCAGTCTGTGGAATTGTTGGTTTTGGTAACGCCTTTGTGCCCCTTGGAAAGCTCTTCACCGTCATTCTAATGTTAATGGAGCGCTCCGTGGCCATTCTCCTGGAGACCCAATACAAGCAGATAATGTCTAGACCCCTGTTTGCATTTTATATATTGATGATGTGGTTCCTAGCTTTCCTTTGTGGCATCCTCCCTCCCGCCATGGGTTTCTATTCGGAGGTATCCTCTGGCAAGGGCACCTGCTTCCCACCTCTCAATGTGTACGCTGCACTCATCTTCTACATTGTCTATATAATCGGTAAGGGATATGTGTGCTGCACTCATCTTCTACATTGTCTATATAATCGGTAAGGAATATGTGATCATGATCTGTGTTTATATAGTGCGGTTGATCCAAATGAATGAACTTGAAATGACCATTCATTGGTGTTTAAAATATTCTTAACATCATGTTAGTTTACACATGATCGATGAACAAGCTGATCTCGAGGCCGTGGATTGGACGGCTCCTCATCTCTCTATCTCATTTTTAAAATCCCATCCCACACCCCCAGGTGGCATTGTCTTCATTCTGCTGATGGCAAAGCGAAGAGAGAGGCAGGTAGATAGTGAGCCCGTACCCCAGCCCTCCCTTCCTCCTGTCTATACTCCCTCTGTGGAAGTAGTTGGAACTACCCGGAAACAACACGTTACTGCCACTGGAAAGGTACCACACCTGCCATGGATATTACGGAATTGTATCATTTTGTCATCTTCTACGGCTGGATTTCCGATCCCCGAAATGTTCTCAAACAACTTCCTCAGGTTATTGTTGATTACGAGCGGGGCAAGTTTGAAACGCTTTCTCCTGCTAGCAGCACTGGCCTAGTGGTGAAGTCCCCCCTGAAGAGGCAGCTCATTGAGTCGGACAAGAACTTCAAGATAAGGGACAAGGACCTCGTGGACTATGATCTACATACTGGAAAGAGCAAGATGAGCAAGGTATGTAATCCAAAATGTACAGTATCAAAATCACGCTCCTGTTGTCTGCCGGAGCAAACCCGATCTGAGCACACTAGCACACTATCGCAATGATCAAAATGGAGTATGGCGCCACCAGCGCTCTAGAGTCTAACACCCCTCCTCCCCCTCTTCAGGAGTATAACGGTGTCCTCGCTCTGTTCACCCTGTACGCCATTACATACCTCCCCTTCGCCATTACCAGTATCTTGGAGGTGCCTATCATTATTGACAACATCTCAGTTCTCCTGCTCTACTCTACAATCTGGTTGGATCCTCTGCTACTCCTCCTAACACGGGTCATGCTGAGAAGAGCACTCGACAGAATGTGCTTCGAGGTAGGTCAACCAGCTCCCCTACACATTCATTCAACATTCATAGCCCCCTTCCATCTATCATGTTGGTTAGAGAGTGAGTCATTTTCCCGAGAGTTCTAAAATGATTCACTCTGTGTTTCAACAAATAAAAACGCCGAAAATTAACAAAAATCTGTTTCTTAAACTTTTGAACATGAAATAATATGAGTTTATCCTATATCAGGTGTGCTGTATTGAACTGCAGTGTTGCCGAATGAAGAAGAGTCCTATTTAACAAGCGATTTGATGCCCACTTCCTTCAGTACATCAATAAGTTCTCCACTCTGATGTAACTGAATCACGATGTCACAGCCTCCGATAAACTCCCCTCCGACGTAGACCTGCGGAAAAAGTAATGGGATAATCAATGATTTATTGTTAATCTTCCTGTTTGTAAAGCTAAAGAACCTGTATTAGACAATGCTGTGTGCCATAGGGAACATGGACGATGTATAGACAGACATTCAAAATCTATATAATCTCGTTTTGGTGCGTGTTTACTGTTTTAGTTTTCCTCCCAAATTCTCTGTTTTATTTACCTGAGGTATGGTGGGCCAATCGCTGAATTCCTTGATGTTCTCTCGCAGTGCCTCGTCTGCTAGAACATTGTGGGCAGAGAACTTGTCAACTCCGTGGATGTCTAGCACCTGTATAACGGCCCTACTGAACCCGCACTGGGCTGGTCCGGTACTCCCTTCATAAATACCTGTTGGGATATCAGCGGGGTGAGAAAAGGGCCTACACTGATACTCAACGTTTCAAACTATACACCTCACTACTGGGTGTAATCAGTACTCACTAGACACTCGTACTAACTGTCAGGCCAATGTTCTGACACTTGACAGCTTACTAAAGTAGTACCACTCCTATTCCTAGATAAATCATAAAGACATGCGACACTTACCACAACTTTATCCGCAGCCACTTTGGCAGCAATCTCGCTCTTCTCCTCTGCGGACATGGCCATGGAACGGCTGGCCAACAGCCGGCAAACAGGCCTCTTCAGCAGTCTAGCTAGCATGGCTATAAAGAGGTTGGAGTAGAGCTGTTAAAACAGGGTGGCGTGAGGGGAGGGGATGTTGTGTAAATTAGGAGGGGAGAAAGTCACGTGAAAAGAGTGCTGAAAAAGTGCTTTCACTTGAGTTTGTGCGGCGCGCGTTCCTTTCTACACCACGTATCGGTGACAGGAACTCATGCCACGGGGGGAGCAACGGCCATCACTCAAAATAAGACACAAATTAATGGAGTAATAAAAACCAGCGCTCAATATAAAGTAAAGTGACACATTTAGAAGAAAGAACACGATTTTGCTAGTCCTACAAATATTACACACATCTTACACTGGAAATGAAAAGGTAAACACACTGCCTTGTACCGCACTGCTACAAAAGTCCCCTGGTTAGTTCCCGTAAACACTTAACAGTCAACATTGTTACACTTTCGTATTTGTTACATCTTTTTGAAGGAACCCTCTCGCCCAACTCAGTAGTCCGTACACATGATCCTGAATTTGAAACGTCTCCTCACGCCCTATTACAGCGATTGTATCGCTATTCTCCTCACGCCCTAATAACAGCAATTGGAGCGCTATTGTCCTCATCCTCAGTCTCACTATGTGCACTCTCCAGTAACCGTCTCATGTCAGTCCTCTCAGGTCGGTCCCGGGGGAACATCCATCCTGACCCCCGGGATGTCTCCACAGGACACAGCACCATCGGTCCTGTCCCGTATACCTCCTTACAATTTGGCATACAGCCAATATCATAGGCATTCTTGGGTGGGACGGGCTCATTTCGGAAGCGTGGGTACCGACCCATTTCAAGGGTAGACTTGTTGCTGGCGGTTAGGAAACCATGAAACACCCACAGCCCCGTTACAGCAAGGGAAAACATCACGGAGACAAAGAAGACCACCATGATATTGAACCGATCCATTTCCGAGACGGTGGCTAGTTGGGCGACCCTGTTCCAAATGTAGACGGCCCAGGGAGCCGCAAAGAGTGCCACTGTAAATGTGTAGATACAGCTGAGTGGATATTATTGGGTTAGAGGTGGGTGAGAATAATAGAAGTTATAGATAACTTTAGTCGTTTTGAACACTTCGGTTTCCCAGATTTACCTGTACATTAGAAATATGACGAAGAATTTGTAGTTTTTGTATCCCACACAATTATTTATCCTGCAAAACAAATTTAGAGGTGTAAGGTACCAATAAGTAGGGGAGGGTAAGTCGATGAATTTAGTCACATGACTACTTCCCTTCTTTATTTCTCTCGCATTATGACCCTGGTAATGACCCTATCAACTATTCTCTCAAATGTATGTTTGCGATAGTTCCCTGTGGATTTATCCCAGGCACCCTCTAGAAGAAGAAGATCCCCTCTACTTACCAGGGACAGTGGTGATCCATCTTTAGCACACATCTCTTACACAAACTGCAGTGGTGAGACCGGTCTGGTTTTATACACAGGCATACCTCACAGTACCGGACTCCATTGCTCAGGGTACATTCGTGTACTGGTAACCGCATTGCAACCTCATCGAGGAATGCTTTTGGATCACTTGACCTGGGTGTGGAGGTTAGTGAAGATTAAACAATTAATTTAATGAACTAATTTCAATTAAACATATTAACTGAATGTAGGTGTGTTCTTGTGTGAACAAACTGTATTTCCAGTGTGTGAACCAACCTATCAAAGTTTTCTCGTTCCAGGGGTGTAAGATAGAACTGGTGTGGGACTCTCCCAGCGTCAGAGAAGATGGCCCTGACATAGCTGACGGAGAAGGCAACGAACACAATGTGATACACCACCAAGTAGAATGCTTTCAATCCTGAAAAGTATAAATTGATCATTTGTGGTTGCATGGTTTTATGTTTTGAACACGAGATGTTATGTAGTATGACATTCGGACACCTATTTACAGGCCCCCAATTCATTCCCCCCCAGCATCCCGGTGGACTTTAATATACGTGTATCTGATGGAGAAAAGTATTATCCGTACACGCAATCTCTATCTCTCCTTCTCTAATCTCTATCACACGACACACACTCTCTCTCTCCCCCTCTGTATCTCCATCGCTCTATCTCTCCCTATACCTCCCTCTTTCTCTCGATTTGTTCAAGTACAAACTCTTTTATATAACAGTCTAACTTGGCAACTCTCGATGTGTCTGTATTTAATGACATTGTTTGAATCCAACTGCTTTAAAAACGGAGTACACCCGTCATAGTAACAGGTGTTTGAGCATACTCTATCTCTTAGGAGGAGTATACTCTATACTATCTCTTAGCTTATCCTTCAGTTTAGCCTTCGTTGAATGTGTTTAGAACATTAATAAAGTAGTAACAGAGTAGCAAATCAGTGATTTGCTACTCTATTACTACTTTATTAATGATTTGAAATCACTTTAGAACTCTCTCCTTCTCCCAAGTATTATCTAGTTCATGGCCTGAACAATGTGATGGTTGGGAGATATTGTTTACTGTTTCTCCTTGGAGTAACCCTCACCAGACAAGCGGCTGTTAAACAAGTTGAAGTTGTTAGCGCCACTGCAAGGACAGTCTACTTCGCGGACGACCGTCCACAGTCTGAAAATGCTTTCGACGGTGACGCAACAACACATTACGTTTCGGACGGCAGTCAACCAGATCAGTGGTTAAAACTAACTTTAAAAGAACCGACTTCAGTTCAAAATGTCGTTATTATTAACAGGTAAATAACTATAGAAGATCACTGATTAAATAACTATAGTCCCTGGAAAATGACTAAGGCGGTTCAAGGTGCGTGCTGCACAATTTTTCCTGCTATTTTTGCAAATTTGGTCCGCTTAATGTGTCCCAACATCTAAAACCAACCCAGCCGCACCCAGTGGACGCATGGAATCACTTGTAACTCGCGTTTCCTGCTTGCTATGCTCCTGATTCCTGAAACTACCGGTAACACGCATAACGAACCGCCTAAGTCATTTTCCAGGGACTATACTTAAATAGATGGAAATCTGAATAAATTCACAATTACTTATCAGGCTTTGGAATTCGGATTCGGTAGTAAGAATTAGAGATCGTCTACTTGGTACTACAGTTTCTCTAATTGGATCTACAATTAACACCACCTGTGGCACTATCAACTCTGTCAATGTTGAGTCATCTGTAGAAGATCAGACCTATACGATACCCTGTCCAGTAACGACAGAGAAAACTCTGGCTGTCTTCCTATACGATGATGTAATGGAGCTGTCTCAAGATGCGGGTTATAATCGCATCTTCATGAACGTAGCAGAGGTGAAGGTGTACAAGTTATACAAAATAAGTAAGTAAACAGATTTGTAGTTCTACTAAATATTATCTATAAAAGTGTAGCCAGGGTATCACTTTTTATAGATTTCTGTTCTTTGTGCTGTGTAATGTACTCGCGACTCACAACAGACAATTAAATACTGACAACGTACTGAATACAATTTGAATTAAACCCCCTACTCATGGTTGGAGGTGGCCACTTTTATTTAAATTTGACACTCGCCAATACCCATTTTCCATAATTGTTTCAATTGTTTGTTTGATCATACAGTTATGGAATATGGATAAACTCCCGCTGTCTCTAACCCAATATATTCACACTGAAAGCTTTGTATGTAACCTCTCTCGATATACACAACTAAAAGCTTTCTCCTACTTCTAACGACTGCCAATTCCAACGTACCATGCTCGGGTAGGACGCTACAGAGGGAGATTACAAAGGCGTAGTAGGACCACACCACAATCGAGGAGATGATCAGCACTGGTATCGCTTGGAGGATTCGAGATAGCGTCTGCAACATCTTGACATTGCTACAGTTGAAAAACGGAGGTTGAGAGAGGAACAAATGAAGATGGAGAGAGAGGGAGAGAGAGAGAGAGAGAGAGAGAGAGAGAGAGAGAGAGAGAGAGAGAGAGAGAGAGAGAGAGAGAGAGAGAGAGAGAGAGAGAGAGAGAGAGAGAGAGAGAGAGAGAGAGGAGCAAATGGAGATGGAGAGAGAGAGAGAAAGAGAGAGAGAGAGAGAGAGATAGAAACTCATGTACAATGGCATCTTGGTATTATGTAACACGATATGCAATAGAAATTTGTAACAAAATATTTATTTCCTACGTTAGTCGGATTGACAAAAGCAAAGAGAAACGCAAAATATTAGTACAAAACTAATTTATGGTCTAATTCTTGCTGCATTGCACAGTGATTTTGGAACAATGTTAGAGATAGATATTGTACACCACAGGCGCTCTAAATTATGCACAGTAGCAGTGCATTTAATAACTTAGGAAGGACAATACTAAAATACAATTCCACAAATGTTAAAAAACAATATAACTCTGATTAAAAAACG
Organism: Hormiphora californensis; assembly: GCA_020137815.1. NCBI lineage: Eukaryota > Metazoa > Ctenophora > Tentaculata > Cydippida > Pleurobrachiidae > Hormiphora > Hormiphora californensis. The sequence goes on from CM035351.1 coordinate 8,646,984, forward strand.
TTTTAGAGAACGGTCACACACCCATCTAGGTGTGAGTTGATGTTAGTCTCCATCACCATTACCCCACAAACAGGGCATGCAACCTTGTTTTGTGACGTCATAACGTCTTGTGACGTCATAGTGTCTTGTGACGTCATAACGTCTTGTGACGTCACTCTAGAAGATCCAACTGCTTCCTCTTTGGGTGATATCCTCTGGGGTGGTATTTCACGCACAATTTGTAGTTCATCTTCATCATCTGGTATACTGCTAAGACAGATGGGCAGGTGGGAGGATAGCAGGGCTAACTTGTCACATACAGGACACCTCTCCTTGTTCTCCTTGGTCTCAGATTTGGGGCGTTTAGCGGGAGGAGAGAGGACTAGAAGATCAGTATCGTCATCCGAGATGGGGGATTTCTTAACAAAATACTTGGTTATTTGACTAGTGGGAGGTGGAGGAGGTGGAGCTTTCTTTTTACCACTTTTAGGCGGTGTCGTTTTCCTTCTCTTAGTTCCCCCGCTTGAAGAAGGAGTGTTGGAAATAGTAGACAGGACTGATCCCTGAGAGGATACCGAGGACTGACTTGAACTGATCATTGTTAAGTTTAGTTTGGTCTGATTTAGGTCTGTCTTGGGTTGTTGACTGGAGGAAGGGCCACTGCCCAAACGATTTCCAGCCCCTGAAAATGGGGTGAAGTTCCGAAAAGGGCAAGAATTTGGCGGGGATTTCTCGAATATGGTAGTTAGTTTAGGTGTTCCTTTTGTTGGATCTGATAGTTTCTTCTTGTCTTGGGATTTATCTTCTGTTTTGATGTCTTTAGACTTGTCCAATTGTTTACCACCCTGCAATAATTCAACGTTATCAAACTATAAACTTCAAAGAATTTTTTTACTGATTACACTTGAATATTATAGATAGAATAAACATGATAAAGATTCAATTGCCTGTTATCAAATGCTCTAGTACCTTTTTCTTCTTCTTAGTGTATTCTGGTGGCTCCAATACTTTAACAAAAGTTCCCCCACAATTCGCCTTGTGTTCGGCATGCCAAAGATCATGGGGTCCGGGTGCCCTGTTCATACTCCGTTTTACGTACCTAAACACAGGAACATTATCCACAAAGAGAAAACACCCAAAAACATATCGGATAATGGATATCACAGCCCTTAAAACCGCACACCATTATATCACCCGCTACACCTGTCACCATTATACCAGCCGTTACACCCACTGCACACCTACCCATAAAAGGGAGGTCTGTGCTGGCAGGGGCCCTGGCATTTCCACACATGTACCCTCTGGGCCTTGACCTCATCATGAAATGTATGATACACCTAGAGGAAGGGTAGCAAGCTGTGAGAAAAGATACGTTCTTCATAAATTATTCCTAATGAGTGTTTGTTTGAATTGATATGTTGGCTATAGCCCAACTGTTCCTTCTGAGTTTAGGTATTAGGTATTAGGTCACAAGTTTGGGCCACAAATAACGCCCACAGCTATAACAAATGAAGAAGCACTTTCCATCAGAGAAACACGCCGTGTTTTCACTAAGTGGGCATTTCAACACTTGAACTACACGAAGCGTTATTATATTGGTGTATAATTGGTAAGCGTGTATTAGTATTGAAAAGTTTAACTGCCTTCCCACTTCTTTATACTGGCCGATATTTTAAGGCCGACCCCCCCCGCCCCCAATACTGACCGATATTTTGGATCCGATCCGTCCATTAATCCTGTACATGTGTTTATGGAACTCAGGACCATGTCCATCCCTGTCCCTGTTATTATGTGTTACGAAGAGGTAGGCATGTATCATCTCGTGCAACAGTGTCTCCACCAGATCCTTCCTAGGGTCTCAGGGACAGTAGAGGTTTGGAGAGACCGATGGTGCAGAACCCACTGCGGGTTTGGTACCGGCATATCCCTGCACACCTAACAAGAAGGGACAGGGTGAATTAATTCAAAGATAGGAGAAGATGGTGTGGGGTTTATAATGGGGGAAGAGGGGTTTATCAAAACCAAAAACCGCTCCAACCAACTACCATCAAAATGACAGACATCTGAAAGATCACTTACAGGGTCATTCTAGGGCTCCATTTGACCTCCACTGCAGCTAGTTTTCCCCAGAAGAATCTCTTGTCAAATTCTCGGAATAGTTCGTGTATGTTGGGATTTGGATCACTTAGCTCTAGTGATGGATCAACAGGAGATGGCAATCCATTATCCATCCTCCCTCTCTGTGTTGTCTTGGTCTGTGCGGCCTACCCCGGCAGATGTTGTGTCACAGTAGTAATCCAGGGAAGAAAGGCATTATCCATTCACCTTCCTATACTAAGATGTTTAGGGGTGAGGGTAAGAGAAACAAGGGTGATGGTATGAGCACAAAAACGCGGAACGAAAGATATTTCAAAGGATAAAGGATTGAGCTGAATGCTTGTCAAATGATTCCTGTATGTTGTATATTATGTAGTAAAGCAGTATATTGCAGTGAGAACAAACGAGACTTGTCAGTGAACATAAAACACATACAAAACAATAAAAGTTATATACATCACATATATCAACACATTCCAAACTCTCTATTTCCCATATAGAATACACAGACAACTCTCTCATGATAAATGCCACTAGATACGCTACTCACAATATAATGTACTCACAATAATGCTATACTATGCTAGATATATGACAAATGCGTCTGCAATAAATCATTCAATATCATACATATTGGTGTGTCCCACTCCCTCGCACTCCACCACATAAGACTGCTCCCCCAGATTCCCATTTTCCTCTTTGGCCACAGTAAACCTTGCTCCTGTCAGTGCCTCACAAACATGTATTGCAGTCTTGGTGTGAAGTGTAAGGGGTCCTGTCCTGATTCTAGAGGTCCCCCTTGCCAGAGCAGCCAGGATAATGACCTGATCCTGCATGTAGCAGTCACAACACCCTCCCTCCTCGTAATCTTTTATCAGCCGCTCTGTTGTATCAGTAGCCAACCTCTCCGGTGATCTTTTGTTGGCTCCAACGGAACTGGCTGCCAATAAACACCCTTTATTGGTTTTCAGGAGTATTGTTATACCCCATCCCTCCTGACATCCCTCCTCTAGGACCTCCGTAGTAATCTTGAGATCCCCAAACCGGCGTGATAGGAGGCTAACTGCGGGGTGAAGACATCGCTTACCAGTACCACCAAGGACAGACACAGTAGCGGACACTGGGTCTCCTCTCTCTAGCAGTGTTACGGGTTGGAGGTGAGTGAGGGGGTGGATCTTAACTTCAACCTCGCCGCCGCCCCGGGGGTTGAATCCTCGACGTACCACCTCAGTTTCGTACCTCACACCAAACAGAGCGGCGTAGTGAGAGAAGACCCGGGTGAAATAGTCAATTGGCGGTGCAAAGTCGGCGTTAGTACCACCCTTGAGAACTAAAGTTGAGGCCTCTGACGCGAATAGCAGACATGGTAGTGAAGTCTGGAGGAGTAGTGCCACACTACCAGCAGTCTTGACATCAACAGAGTATTTCCCAGCTCTGATCTGGTGAGGGGAGAGTGATATCTCCTCAGACCTGATCTCTCCACCAGTCAGCTGCCCCGTACAGATAGCCGCCACAAGACGCAACCCTGCCAGGTGTTGGGCACTAAGACCTGGTTTGGGCCTGGAAGCCCTGACCTTGTGGACTGTGACAGGTATGGATGTTAGGCAGGAGAGAGCTGCGGATATCCGGAGTATTTGTCCACCTCCCTCCAACACTGATCCGTCAATTGTCCTCGCCTGCTGCTGCTCCGGGTATTCTTCTTCTGCCTTCTTGGAGAGTTTAGGTAGAGCTAAACACAGTTCAGGGCTGTATAACACTTCCGGTTCCCCACGTCTTGGGTCCCCCCTGTCATATGCACTGTTACCACCACGACGGTTACCATGGTTACCCCAGTTACCTCTTCCTCGTGGCATTAAGTACTATAAAGTGTGTGGGTCCATGGTATTGTATTTGTTATTACGACAACAATCTCTAAATGAGATGCATGCAGGCAAGATTTTCAGAACACGCTAAACTTTGATCCATAACAAATATGAGAGAGAGAGAGGAATTATATATTCACAACGTCACTTTTCTATCTGTATATACGATAATCACATAAAGAACACAACAGAGAATGAGAAGATCGGGCACGTGTATTTAATTTAAAATTGATTACAAGCAACTTTTAAAACTGTGAGAAAGTTTGTACATGTTTTGCAGAAAATATTGCGGTGCTCCAATGGCTCTCTACGTCACAGCATGAGAGGTGTCACATAAAATATCCCTGAATTTTCCATTAAAACAGTTTCAAAGAGTGTCTACTAAGAGGGGGCGACAGTATATTCATTTTTCGAGTGAAGAGTAGGGTGTATCTGAGAGATGAAGGATGTTAGCTCGGATATTGAATGGAAGGTCCTCCTGTGATCTGATCTGATGGAAGAGTGCCTCGGCATGCCCCAGGATCGTGTGTAGGTCCAGTGTTCCAGAGAGGTCGTTTATGTACTGGGAGAAGGAAGGGGGTTAAAGTGCATGACATGAGGATGGTTCTAACAAGAGTAACTACACCAAGTACACTACAGTGTACAATATTTCCGGAACTAATGAGCTAATGACAGATAATATATTCCCTTACCCGAAGGATGTCTGAGAAGTTCATTTGTCGTGAGATGATAGTATCCCTCTCCTGGAGCAACATTGCTGTGGCGATAAAGAGGGAGTAGTCTGTTTCATATGGACATGTCCAGAGAACCTCCCATAGCTCATACACTTCACCGGGCCTGAAGGAATACATTGGGTTAAGTAAAGAGCAGTCCAGATTATCTAGGGAACACACTAGTACCTAGTAGTATGGCACTAACTTGAATTCTCGTTTGAAGTTGATGAGTAGCCAGCGGAAGCAAAAGAAGAAGTTAGAAGAATCCTCTCTCTCCAGATGATTGTAAAGCTCACTGTCGCAGTAGTAAACCAGGGACGATAACTCTGACAATTTCTCCTGGATCCGCTTCTGGTCCATGGTGAAATTGAGTTCCTGAAATATGTTCCATTGGAAATCAGGAGAAATAAAGTAAAACATATTTCCTAGTTCGGGAGCGTGTATTACACGCGATACTAAAGTTGGTAGGGAGGAATAAATTAACATATTAATAACATAATATGTAATAGCGTGAGTAATAAAACAAGTAGGAGGGTGTCATCTCACTACATACCATTTTCTCCATGTACCCTACGAATGACCAGAAGGTATGTTGTTTATTATCCTGGTACAAAATGTGAAGAGGAGAGATGAGATCACTCATTCCCTGCACGTAACCTGTGTAAAATATGATCTCACATTATCATTTCATTCAGATTTCAGAATGGAGATTTAAAGAAAGATTCTACTTATATTAAAATACCCCAACACCCCCTCTTCCGTCCCCCCTCCCTCCCAAAAAATACCCCACAAATACCCCACAAATACCCCACAAATACCCCACAAATACCCCATACAATTAGTTTCACGTACCCAGATCGAAGTTGTGTTGACAGTAGGTCATCAACATTTCGTACATATCATGAACGTTAGGGTTATCTTCTCCCTTGTAAAAATCGTTCTTCCTGTCTGTCCTCAGCACATCCTTCTCTACTAGAGCCTCTCGGTCCCTATCAAAAGGGAGATTCTGTGAAGGTTCGGTAGCTAGTAGAGGATATAACAAGATATTATAATGTGTAATGAGCAGTACCTGTAAAGTGAATTTCGTTTCATCTGATCAGGTGTTATACTTCTCCATTGTGTCTCCGTGACCTTGTATAACGCCTCCCTGTCCTCCAATATTGCTACCCTTTCTAACCGTGTGCTATCCCATGGGTAGACCCCCAGCAAAAAGGGCCACACTTCCCTCCTGAGAGCGGGGTCACAACCTCCACTGAAGATCCTATCCTGGAGCTCCTTGACACGATGTACCCTTCCATCCGCATCAAGGTGTGTCTCCCACAGCTCCGGGGTAAAACACCAATCCCGTTCTACTGCAACTGTCCTGGGGAGAGGTTTCCTCAGATCGTATAACTCAAAATTATTCTCAGCGGGCCGGTGTGATAGGTGATCAGGTGGGGCTGTCGTTGGGTCTTCCATTTGGGGTAACTGCTGGTGGTCAGAAGGTGATGGAGAGGGGGAGTGGTGCTGGTTGGGAGAGGGACGGGAGGTGGGTTTCCCCGCTCCTCGGAGAAAGTTGGTCACTTTGGAGAGCCCACTGAGGGTCACATCATACACATCTTGGATGTCGTAGGCTAGTTTCTGAAATAGTGTTTAGGTGGTAAAGATACAGATACAGTCGGACCCCGATTTAACGGCCCCCGATTTAGCGGCACCCCGATTTAACGGCAGGATAAATTTCCCCCAACAATTTTTTGAAAATTTTTTTGAAAAGGTGTTTCAACCACGTCCGAATCGTGTTTCGAATCGGTGCATCTTATCGCATGTCTTACCCGTAATTAGACGGTTCGAAACAAACAGATATGTGATCCCCATGAAGCCCATCCAGTCGCAATTTTGACGCTTGTTAAACTGGCCCCATGGGGATCACGTATCGGTTCGTTTCGAACCGTCTAATTAGCGACAGGACGTGCGATAAGATGCACTGATTCGAAACACGATTCGGACTTGGTTGATATATCTTTGAAAAATTTTCATAACTTTTTTTTGGAAAATTTTACAGAATGATTGTCAATGCTTTGATCGGTGCTCCCCATGAATTTTCAGAGAAAAAGATATTTTGAAATTCGAATTCTTTCTCACCCCGCTTAAAGTGCCCCGATTCGGCATGGTATCACGTATCGGTTCGTTTAGAACCGTCTAATTAGCAGCAAGACATGCGATAAGATGCACTTATTCGATATACGATTCGGACGTGGTTGATATACCAGTACACGTACCTTAGAAAACTTTTATAACTTTTTTAAAAATTTTTGAATTACAGTCGGACCCCGATTTAGGGACCCCCGATTTAGGGACACCCCGATTTAGGGACAGGATTTTTTTTCCCCCAAAAATTTTTGAATTTTTTTGGGAAATTTTTTGTGAAATTTTTCAAAAAGATTCCAGCCATGTCCGAATCGTGTTTCGAATCGGTGCATCTTATCGCATGTCCTTCTGCTAATTAGACGGTTTGGAACGAACCGATACGTGATCCCCATGGTGCCCATCGAATCACAAGTTCACCAAGGTCCAAGCGTCAAAATTTCGTTTCGATGGGGATCACGTTTCGATTCGTTCCGTCTAATTAGCAGCAGGACATGCGATAAGATGCACCGATTCGAAACACGATTCGGACGTGGCTGGTATACCTTTAAAAAATTTTATAACTTTTTTGCAAAATTTTACAGTACGATTGTCAATGCTTTGATCGGTGCTCCCCATAAATTTTGAGAGAAAAAGTTATTTTTAAATTTTTATACTTCCTCACCCGCTTAGGGTGCCCCGATTCGGTATGGTATCACGTATCGGTTCGTTTTGAACCAGCTAATTAGACAGGATATCCAGTAAGTTGCACCGATTCGAAATACAAACCGGACGGGCTGGTATAACTTAGAAAATTTTTCACATTTTTTTGAAAAAGAATTATTTTTTTAATCAGAAATGATCATGTCATCAATACATGAATATTGCATATAACAGTTAGAGGTGTCTTTAGTCTTAATAATTGTATAGCATTTTGGGCAATAAAATAGGTTTTTTGGGTCAAATATGGCTCACCCCGATTTAGTGGACACCCCGATTTAGTGGACAAGACCCTTTCCCCCGAGGGTGTCCCTAAATCGGGGTCCGACTGTATTTTCTTTTTCTTATCAGAAATGATCATGTAATAAATACATGGACATTGCATTTACTTAGAGGTGTTTTAGTATAGTATTTTGGACGAAAATAGGGTTTTATGGGCCAAATATGCTCTACCCCGATTTAACGGACACCCCGATTTAACGGACAAAACCCTTTCCCCCGAGGGTGCCGTTAAATCGGGGTCCGACTGTAACATAAACAGCAGGGTAGTTTTTAAAAGTGATTACTGTGATTAGTGAATACCTTGTAGACTTGTTTATTATTCCCAGGACGCTCCATATCAAGCTCCTTCATAGCGCTCATCAGGCCTGCTTTGCTGTGGTCCACTAGGAAGGTATTGTGATGTCTCATAAAGCAGAGATACCGCTTCAAGCACTGAACAAAGCGGTATACAGAATCAAGTTTTGGGAAGAATATCGGTGGGAGTTTTCGTTTTTCAGAGGTGATCACAAGACATGGTCGGCCTTTTTCCCCGATCTCTTGCTTCAAACAATCAATCTGAAATATTGGACATGTGTGAAAAGAAGGTCGGGATTTGGGATCTTACTTTAAGTAAAGAAAACGATATTGTAAACTGTATTAAGTGTTTACTTACAGTTGAAACGGCAATTCGAAAGGAAGGTGCATCAGGAGATCGTGGTTTTGAAGCATCGTGTGCTATCACTCCCCATTCATCAAATGACATGTGGTTATTGACATCGTATGAATCAAATGGAGTCCACTCTATGTAACCCTTCTCACCCTGAAGAAGAAAACAACCCGATTTAGTCGTCATAAGTCACATTTGTTTTGTTTTAGACACCCACTTCGAAGTGCATACCCTTTCTAAGACGGACAATGTCCCTGATGATCCTCGTTCTTCTGAATAAATTTCAACATCGTACTCCTCGTATAGTCTTCGAGATATCGGTGGCAATTCATCTTCTTCGACTACCGTACTCTGTTCTGACGCAGCCGCTTCTTCTTCTTCCATTAATACTGAATCTACAAAACCATATAAAGTGATTTGTTAACTAACTACCTTCAAGATGAAGATCTATACTTGGGTGTTAGCACTAAAGTCTAAACCGTACGCTGTGGGGCGAAGGGGGAAAAATCGGGGAAAAATCCACGAGAAAAAAAATGAAATTTCACAGCTTTTCGCGATCAAAAATTTCCAGATTTTATTTCCCTCGAAACTTAAACGAAAGCGCGCCGCGGCGCTATATTTGCGCGTACCAAAATTCGCGCCATTTGCGGATCAAATGTCGCGTTGGATTGGGTCGCATTATCTCACAATTTCTGGATCAATCTTCAACCAACTGCTTCTTTTGTAGCTGTACCGTTTTCAATTCTTGTTCCTGGTTCCATGAACTAATTAGCCTGCTTCTTTGATTATCTCTACTGATATGATAGGCTTTCTGATGACGTAATCAGCTAGTCAGCTACAGTCCTACTGCTTATTTTACTTCCGATATGAGTTCATACTTCATAGTTCATAGTTCATACATTTTACATGTCATATCACGGGACGTACTGCAAGATGATCAAACTGTAGGTAGTTGGATCTAGTCCAATTGATACTGCACATTTGGCACCTTGGCATTGTACAGTGTGTTAACATGATAGGCTAACATTGTAAGGGACAAGCATTAAGTTCACCAAACACATATTGCAACAAAAGCCTTGAGTGTTTGGTTATTTATAAGTTGTTCAAAAGTCATGTAGAAAAGTGTGCTTCTTAACTTCTTGCTTTGTAGTTTTAATGTTTATTAGGGGTAGATATTAATTCTTTAGAAGTCTAAATCTGGCTTCACTTGTTTTGTATGATTTAGTTTCTGCATGTAGGTACAGTGTACACACACGCACACACGTCACGTACATAGCACTAGACGAATGCAGCAGTACCAACTTCCGGTGTGTATAACATGTGTGTTTCTTGTAGTTTCTTGCATGTCGGCTACTCAGATGGCGTCTGATGAGGCCCGGACGTGCTACGAGTCGATCTGTATCAAACTGGTGAAGCAGGAAAAATCGGAACAGAAGTGTCATACGAAGTGCGAAGAAAGTTGTCAGGTACCTACGTTCTACTTGATTCGAGTCTGGGTTATTTTCCTTGTATTGTGACAATTGACATTATCATTAATTATATTTTATATTATATTTTCTTCTTTCTAATTATATTGTCCAACAACAAGTCCCAATCCTCTTTGACAGGTGTATGATGTCAGCAATGCACTTGCTAACTCTCCACCTCCCTATCACCCTGATTTCATCAAGCTGACTGAGTGGGAGAAGCCCGATCTGGTTCTCAGGGTGGGGGAAATGGAATTCAAGACCCACCGAAACCATCTCAAGCACTGCTGCCGGTGAGTAACTGACCAGTTATCAGTAGCCATTCTTATATTATATATTCTAATCTGATCATGATTACCGATTGATGAAACTTTCGATCGGTATCTCTGTCTCCATGACCCCCTCAAGACCCCCCTCCCAGATACTTCCAGGCTATGTTTGGTAACCAAATGTCCCCCCTCCCAGATACTTCCAGGCTATGTTTGGTAACCAAATGCCCCCCTCCCAGGTACTTCCAGGCTATGTTTGGTAACCAAATGCCCCCCTCCCAGATACTTCCAGGCTATGTTTGGTAACCAAATCCCCCCAGGTACTTCCAGGCTATGTTTGGTAACCAAATGTCCCCCCTCCCAGGTACTTCCAGGCTATGTTTGGTAACCAAATGCCCCCCCTCCCAGGTACTTCCAGGCTATGTTTGGTAACCAAATCCCCCCAGGTACTTCCAGGCTATGTTTGGTAACCAAATGTCGCCCCCTCCCAGGTACTTCCAGGCTATGTTTGGTAACCAAATCCCCCTCCCAGATACTTCCAGGCTATGTTTGGTAACCAAATCCCCCCCCCTCCCAGGTATTTCCAGGCTATGTTTGGTAACCAAATGTCCCCCTCCCAGGTACTTCCAGGCTATGTTTGGTAACCAAATGTTAGAGAGTCAGATGGAGGAGGTGACGTTACAGAATGTTGACGAGAAGAGCTTCAGGTCCATCATAACGAGTTTCTATACCGGATACCTTTCTCTCTGTACAAATTGTGTCTTGGGAGTACTCCGTACAGGTATATTTAGCGCACAATTCATGGATGTTAGAACTTACTAATACAATGTTGCCTTGCTCGATCCTCTCTCACCGTAAAGGAGGGTTATTTATCACCCGTGCCTGTTTCTAATGATTATTCACGTTTAGGAACGTTTCTGTTGTCTGATATTGTTTTGGAAGTGTGTGAGAATTACATCATCACCCATCTGGATCTATCCAACGTATTTGAAACTCTGGACGTTGCAATAGAGTTGGCATTTGACAAGATTTCAGAACAGTGCAATCGACTAATCTGCTCTAACTTGGGTAGGTACTACTAATGTACCGTTATTTCTAATATTATATCTTGACAATTTCTGCTTACATCCCTGACATGCCTTCTTTTCAGGTGGATCCCAATGTCTCCTGGAGACTGAGAAGTTCAGGAACCTCTCTCCTCGTCTCATGACCTCCATCCTGAGCGGGTGGCCTACTGATTGTACGGAGACAGAACTAGGGTATGGGGTGTTCCGATGGGCGGAGGTTATCCTGGAGAACACCCCCGCCGCCAATAACAATAGTAGTTATCTCTCTACTAGTAGTTACCTTACTAAGGAAGATGAGGAGGAAGAGGATGATAGTGGCATTGTACCAGACTTCCAGGTATTACATTAGTTTACCCCCTGACAATTCTGATAAATCTAGAGTTTAGGCACATTCTGATATTAAATTGAGGGTATAATTTGATAATTGCAGGCAGAACTTCTGGAAGCCGCCAAGACGCCTCCTCCACCACCACCCAGGCACACATCCACACCAAACTCCACCAAGAGCTCTGGGAAGCAGCGGAAAATCCGCAATTACAGTAGGAAACACAGGGACCAAGACAGAAGTGACCGGAGAGATCAAGATAGAAATGATCGGAGGGATTCCTCCTCCTCGGGAAAAGTGAGGCAGAAAAGGGTACATGATGATGTAGCGGTTACCCCACCCAGGAAGCGGGGAAGGATTAGTGATATCTGCAGGGAGGTTGAGAAAGTCGTGCTGATGGTGGAGTTTGGAAACTTTGAACAGGACACCCTTCTAGATTTACTGAACACTGAGGTATTATAGTCACTTGAATTGGTCATACAAAGTGTCAGGCTACTAAAATAGTCACACTGTTGTCAGGCACTGACTGTAACATCTCGCACGCAGCCGCCCGGGCCGAATAACACTTGTCTGTTACCGAAACTAAAATTGATTATTGATGTTTGTTCACATCATTATGTCAATCTTATTCTAGTTGTGTCCACTATTTACAGGTTATTCGTAAGCTTCCCGCGGTGTTTGATCACATAACCCTCCTGAGTCGGACAGTTCGGTATAAACTTGCCCTAGAGAGGGGCTTCAAACCATCCGTTTCACTTTGTTATCACCGATACTACAGGTACTATCCCAGTTACACATTGTTATCACCGATACTACAGGTACTATCCCAGTTACACTTTGTTATCACCGATACTACAGGTACTATCCCAGTTACACATTGCATTGAGGTAGGGGTTACTACCCGAACACTTTCAGAGAATTCAAACTCCGCTCCTAAACGATCATACCCCATTATACCAAGTATGCAACTATGTACTACATCCCGCAGGACGAAAGACACGTCCCAACGGTACGGCATCATCTACTCCTTCATAAACAGCAGATGGCACATTATTGACAACTCATTCAATTACAACCTGTTCTCTGTAAAGAGCATCATAGCGGCTGGTTTCATGTACATATTCGGGATGGAGAAGGTACCAGGACAACCCGCCATACCTCGTGGATACAGGTAACAAGGGGAGGGGGGGGGGGTAACAGGGGGTTGAGGCCCATCTTCACAGGGGGGTATTTGCTCTGCCAAACCCTCACAGAGCACTAGCAGTGTGAGCTACACAGGGCTGTTTGGAGTGGGGGATGGAGTGAGTTGTCCCAAGTACAAGCTGACCTCTGAGTGACTAATTCACTGTCCTATTTATTCTATATTGGGATACCCTGTTTAAATCAACCCTCTCTACAGGTATAACCAAAGTACCGGGTACTGGAAGGAGGTGGCTGCCCCTATATACTCCTTCAACAACAATGCTAAGTGTGTTCTACACAATGGGACTATCCTTCTTATTGGTAAGAGTTAGAGGCTGAACTCCGCAGGTGTTTCATACTATGAATACTAAAATCTTGTCTCACATTACAGTCATGTAGTATGACAATAAAGTTTATCCTCCCGGTAAAGTGGGGTCCGACTGTATAGTTACAGCTACATTGAAATATGTATTCCCCCCATAACCATTAGGAACCGTGACACAGACAGACCTGTTTGACATAGCCTCGAAAGACTTTAGCAGGGCTGGTATGCTGATGTACGATCACATTCTATTTGATGTTTTGTGTGACAGATTCAGATGTCACACTGCTTACGGTATTGGTCATACATTTTCACTTAGAATCTAAGTTACTAAGTTAGACCCGTTTAGATAATAAGAGATTAATCTGATTAATAGACAACAATTGTAACACAGATTCATAAGAAGGTATCGATAGGAATTACTTGATGGCATGTTTGTTTGATTGTGATATATAGTCGAATTTTTTAATCAAGGGACAGGGGGCCGCGCATTCAGAGGGGTCGCGCGGCTTTGTATTTGCGCGTGATAATCGAGATCAAGTTCCTGGCAATCTTAAGACTTGAACCCGGAAGCGTTGGAAAGATAATTTTAATACCTTTTCAACGCATCCAAGATCAAGTCTTTATCTTATCAGGAACAGGAGATATGAGCGAAAACGTTTAGCACGCACAAAAAGACTTTTGTAAATGCGCGGCCCCTGTCCCTTGATTAAAAAATTCGACTATAGATGGTCTTTGTCATGTTTCAAACTTTTCAACACTACTTAAAACAAATTAATTTGAGCGATACGATAGTTTTTGTCTCTATGCTGCTAGATTGCATAATTTGGGCGCGTTATGGTTATATGAGACATATTACAATATGTCTCATTTTCCAGTTTTTATATAAACGTGTATCAGGTGGGGCGGTGCACGTGTATAACAGAGTCACACCGCCCGATCATAGGATGGGTCACCCCTCATTTTACATGCCCTATTCGTCACTATTGTTTCAACATTTGGAAGAGCTGCTAGGGAGATAGATAGCTCCTTCCGTCTCGCCATCACTGTTCAGTAGGGTGTGCTATTTCAAATTTTTTTCGACTAGGCCATTCAGTATCTAGCTAATGTGAAACTATGGACAATTCTCTATCACATCAGCAAAACAGAATCGGGATAGTGTTTGTCAGTTACGTTGGCATCGCGATTTAAAAAGTGTAGTTTTTAACCGAAAAATGGTAAAAACAGGAAAATATGTGTGGTTTTCACCAGTTTTTGACATGTTCTTGATATCAACTTTTTATGATTAGGATTGTGTTCAGCACCTCGAAACTGACAGGAATTGATATGCATCATTAAATGATGCTAAAGTTCATTTTTGACCTAAAAATGTTCATTTTTGACAAAAAATGTTCATTTTGGACATGTTCTTCAATTTTGAGAGCTTTTTCATGAACGGGATCGTGTTCCGCAGGCCAAAATTAGTCGATTACAGGCGAAATTTGCTTTCCACCAAGAAAAAACTAAAAAAATTAAAATTTATCCCCACGATTCTGCAAGTTGGTAAAATTAGCAAGAAAAAAAAGGGAGAAAATTTTTTATTTTCGTTCATAAAGTGGATATCTGAAGGCTCAAACTGAAAGTAACAGTTGTATAAGTTGTCACGAGACGATTGATATGTGTGTTTTGTTCGAAATAACGCCCTAAAACAGACTTTTTGAAATGAATATGCCCATATATGGGCATAGCTCGTGCCAACGTAATTGGGCCATGGTAGAGCCAAAACTTTGTGATAAAATGTTTTAGAATGATCGTAGGAGCTCATTTAACCCGATACCAAGTGAAATTTTGAATTAAATTAGGAATTGGAAAAATAGCACACCCTACTGTTCAGCGACCTGCTACGAACAATATACCTGTTCAGCACTACGACCTGATAGTCGGATTCCTGCTGTTGACTGTTGTTCATCAACTACTTTGGACCGCGTCTCTTACAAATCAATACACTTGTTACACACCATCCACCTTGTTACACACCATGGATGAATTCGATTGGGAGCTAATCTATGCGAATCTCGATGATTTTAAGACGAATGTAATGACTCTCCTGCTTCGTCCCTGTATCGCCTGTATGAGGTGTATGGATCATGAGGTTGATCCGGAACAAGAGAGTATCAGCACGAACAAGAGCTCCGGAGAGACCGTGAGAGCTGGACATGTGATTGGGAAAACTAACGAGGGCGTGCTCATTAGAGTTATGTGACAATGTTTTTGCTTGCCTAGCTAGACTGTGTTAGAGGGTTAGAAGATAACAAGTTTTGGCTAGTTTGATAGTTTTGAACTAGGTTTTTCTTGCTCGCATTGGGATCTGATAATGTCGTGACGCCTTCCAGTTACTCAACTAGACAATTAGTCGTGACATTGTGTCTAAACAGTTCTATTTTGTACTGTCCCTACTATACCACCTCCCTCTCCAATCTCCATCACGTTTCAGGTGTGGTAACCTCCAGCAGTTCGGCTCTGTCCCTGTTTCAGCAGCAGTTCCTGACTTCTATCCAGTTTGATCCAGCTGTCGGAACTTGGAAAGTGGTACGTGCTCTTATTGTTAATACTAGTTCATACTAGTTCATACTAGTTCATACTAGTTCATGTTGTTCATAAATAGTCGTTTTAATATTGTTGATACTGTTCGTAGACAACAGTATGAACAGTTCATAAAACGATCTACTACAGTGCTAAAATGTATTTCAGGTTGATTTGAAGTTGCCCATCACCAATTACGAGTTGCAACGTTACGTTAGCTCCATTATATCTCACCGTAGTTCCCTATTCTACGTACATAAAAACTACGTCATGTCTGCTGACCCCAGTAAGTAGAAAACTAACCGTTTTGGATACTTGCTCAAGGTAGTAGAGACTGGTGGGGTAGTGTATATCATTGTTTCCATTGTTCAGTGTTCACACCAGTTCTGTGGGTGGGTGTATCTGGTATCATGAGTCATGATTCATGACACAGATGATACGATTTACTAAATAGTTTTACATTTCCCAGGTGATCCGGACGAAAGTGTAACGAAGGTGGCAATGATTAGTAACATGTTTAGTGATATGAGTAACTATTGGCTGTTTGCCAGTGGAGATAAGCTGGTCCTCATGGGAGGGATGTTCTCCGCTCAGGGGGGCAGTCACTGGGATAACAAAGAGGTAGGTAAGTGATAGATAGTTATCGGCTGTCAGCGCGATGCTTGATCCTGACCACTCTTCTCGCCCTAACTACCCAGTAGTTCGATTACCCTGATGATCTGAATATATATGAGCACCTGAGACATATTTCTTGGCGTGTTGATGATCCTCATTCTTTAGACCGGGTACACAAAATAGTCAAATGGAAGTGCCCTATTTCATGAAAATCTCCGGAAACTCTATATAATTGGGGTTCAAGAGAAAATGTTCTTATTAATACAAAAACACATGGACATGCACATAAAACATCAACATTCAACATTGATAATTACGGCACAACAGTTCGTCCTGTTCCGGGGTGCTCTGGGGGTTTACAGGGGCCAGGGGCGTTGGGTGACCGTACCGATGTATTTCCGTAGACAAAGATAAACACAGGTTCTTACAAAGGTGAGAAGAAGGTTTCAAGGTAAACGAAGGTATAGTTGTTAGGAAGAACTGACAAACTTTCTTGCATTCTCACAAAAACATCAGAGGTAAAACATCTCTCGCGCGGCGGGAATAGTGTGATTCCGCGCTCGCGATAGCTCACAACACATTTAGAACTCTCGCGCGTTCCATACGAACACTCAAGAAAACTGTGACACACTCATGGCACACATCACACACACGTTACACACACAAACAAACTATTAGATCACACCTATCACACTCCCCTCTCTTTCCTTTTCCGAATCGAGAGATGAGCAAGCAGGAGATTCAGGTCCGGCAAGCTACAGGTCAGGGCTAAAAATGAACACTGTCATGAGTGGCTGGATGTGAAAAATAAAATGGCAGGGAAAAGGAAAATGCCAGTCGGCTAATAAACTCGTGACAAAGCATCAGGTGAGTTAAATATACACACTGGGTGAGTAGTAAGAAAACGGGTTAAGAAGTAAAAACTGGGTTAAAATAAGGTGAGATAAAATACAAAAGTAGGGATAAAGTAAACGGTTACAGCATTCCGTTGATAACGTCCGGGTTCACTCCTCTCTTTGTCAGGATGTCAGCGGGGTTCAACTTTGATTGAATCCAAGAGACTGTGACTTCCCCTCTCTCGATTCTCTCTTGAACTTCTCGTAATGTGAGAATTGTTGACTTATCTTCAGGGGTTGAAGACACCTTGTTTGCAGAGTCAACAACTTGTTTGGAGTCAGTGAAAATCTTGATTCCCGGGTCAAAAGTGAGTTCTCTCAAGAAGGATTGGATCAGGATTGCATATCCCAAACCATCACTCACTGCATAGAGTTCTGCTGCGTAGACACTTTTCACAACACGTTTAACCTTGTTGGAACTGTAGGCTATCAGGTTAGCGTGAGAGTTGTCTCCTGTTTCAGTTTGAGGGTCTCCCCAGAAAAGAATGACACCTTCCCCGGTTTTCTTGTCATGGAGATTTCCAAGACTAGCGTCTGTAAAAACTGAAATATTAGCGTTAGTGTGAAAAATAGGGGAAAAAGTAATCTTTGTTGGGGATAAATTCTTGACAATCTTCTTCAGCTCTTTGAATTGTTTCCCAGTCCACGGTGATGTCGTAGTAATGTCAAGAAGGCTAAAACAGATCTGTGGCATAGTCTGTGTTGCCAGCCAATTCAACTTTCCAATCACAGTCCTCATGAGAGATTGGAGGTTATCGTCAACTTCTTCACTATTCTGGGGCACAGGTTTGACAGAATTCAACTTTTCCATCATACTGTCTCTGACATAGTTACAATACTGCTGCTGTGTGACGAATATGTTGTTTCCTTGCTGTTTGACTTGCCAGCCAAGGTAGTTGAAATCGGTTATCTCCACTCGTCCTATCTTGTAACTGTTCAGGGCGGGTTCCACTTTAGCGAAGAAATTGTGGTCACCTGTCATCAGAATGTCATCAACATGGACAACTAGTAATCCTTCTAGCTTTCCATCATCTCCGATGGTGAAGAATACGTTTTTGTCAATTTTAGATTGACGGAGAGTCTTCTTCAGAGTTGCAGAGAGAGAAAAATACCATTTTCTACCAGCGTCTCCTAGTCCATACAGGGGTTTCAGAAGTTTCCACAACACTCCTTGTTTCCTCATGGAATTAGGTGGTTTAACGTACACCTCTCTTGACATAGTGTCTGATTGCAAATAAGCGCTTGCTACATCAACACTCTTCAGGTTCCAGTTGGTTGTAGTAGACAGACTGAGTAGAGTTCTCACTGCATACTTTGTTACAGTTGGGGATTGGGTTTGGTCCTCTAACTTTTCCTCGAATCCACGGGCAACTAGACGGGCCTTGACTGTCCCATCATCCTTTCGGGTTATAACCCATCGGGTGCTTACCCGGTCCTGTCCTGTGTCAGGCACTTCTTCAAATGCTTTAAATTCCTCCAGTTTATCGATCTCTTTCCTTCGTGCTAATTGCACTTCCTCTTTACCCATCTTTGATGCTGCTAGGAGAATTTCATCATGTTCGGGACTGAAGGGTTCTTGATCATCTGGGGGTTTTCTGGGACTGTCCTCTCTGGGATCTGTAGTCTCAGGTAGAAGTACCTGCTTCTGCTCAACATGATCATCAAGATTCTGGAGCTGTTCACTTTCTGGAACATTTATCTCAGGGGCAGATCCACTTTCTTGGGATACTTCCTCAACCGGATTATCAGGATTCGGAGGCTGTTCACTTTCTGGAACATTGTTCTCTTGGACAGATCCACTTTGGGATTCTTCCTCTACCGCGTTACCATTTTTAGTAACTTCAATCACTGTGTGTTCACTTTCGGAATCTGATACAGGATGTGTTGCTGCGGGAGTGTCTCTATGAGTTTTACTCCTCAATCCGAAATCTCTTGCTGGAGGTGCCACTTTGGTTTTCTTCTTCTTGGGCTTCTTCTTCTGTACCTTGGGCTCGGTTGGCCTATCCTCGGGTTCATCTTCCTCACTTGAGTCTCCCAGTGCTAATCGCGAATTGGGGACTGTCCTCTGGTTCTGGTCTTTTCGCTCATGGACTAGCCTCACTTTACAAGGATGTGCACGTAGTAGTGCTCCACCGTGCTTGATTAAAACATTGTTATCGATCATTCCAACAACTGTAGCGGGTCCCAACCAGGTTTTGTGAGCTTCACGCTTGTAGAATACCTTATCTCCCTGGACATAGGTATGTTGATCCTGTGTTGGTCCGGCACTATTTAGTGCTCGTTTCAGTCTGGAAGAATTTTCCAATTCGATAAACTTTAATCGGGCTGTCTTCATGGCTTGTAGATTCTTCACTACTAATTCATCTCCGTGAGCATTTCCTCCGTGAGCAGGTAGGCATTCTTCTGAGTCCAATACGTGTGGAAAGGTAGGAGCTGTGCCAAAAACTAGTTGATGTGGTGAAAATCCCATCTGATTGCTTAGCTGGTTCTTAGCATTGCTAGACCAAGCACAAGCCACTGGTATAGTGCATCCAGTGTCATCACGAGTTTTGACAACCATGTCTCCAAGAATTCCGTTGTGTCTCTCAGTGAGACCATTGCACCATGGGCTCTCAGCTGGGGTAGCTTTCAAGTCAATATCTAGGCGGCTTGCCATCTCCAGGATAACTTCGTTGGTGAATTCTCCTCCGTTGTCCGATAGGATCCTCTTGGGGCGACCAAAGATAGAAATCCAACATGTGAAGAATTTCTGAACACATTCTT
Organism: Hormiphora californensis; assembly: GCA_020137815.1. Lineage (NCBI taxonomy): Eukaryota > Metazoa > Ctenophora > Tentaculata > Cydippida > Pleurobrachiidae > Hormiphora > Hormiphora californensis. Next base: position 8,666,853 of record CM035351.1, read on the forward strand.
CTGCTGATTTGTTCTCGATGGGGACCATAACACTGTACCTGGTTAGTGTATCAATGATATGAATAGTCCACTTTGATTCACCCGAGCTGAATTTCAACATCTTTAAATCCATTGCAACACACTCATTGAAAGTGTTCCCGAGAGGTAATGCAACTTTCCTCCTAGGTTTGGATCGTTGATGCTCCATGCATTGTTGGCATTCAAGTGCAACTTGGTGAAGTTCTCGACAAATCTCTTCCTTGTTGGGGTGATTGGAAGATTTAGCTACCTCCTGGATTTTCGCAGTCGAGCCATGGGCAAAGTAACGATGGAGTTTCTGGGCAATCTTTCTGGGTGATGTGGTACCTGAATCCGAAGATGTTAAAAGAGTAGTTGGAGAAAGTTTGGAGTTTAAATCAATTGTGACGTGACCACTATCAGTGAGATGTAACTGTGTTTGTTTACCCGAGACCTGTAGCACGTCGTTCCCAAAATCAATCACCGCTCCTCTCTCGCTAAGTAAAGCTCTGGATAAAAGAGGTGGGATGTTAAGGTCTAGGACAAACACGGGTACTTCATCACATGACACACCAAATATATCTGTGGGTATATACGCAATCGATTTAGACGTTACAGATTTGGAATCACCAAAAGTAAAATGTCTCTCACTGACAGTCTCTCTCTTACAACGTATACAAGATTCACTCTCAAATTTACGTAACCAATTTGCACCACACACTGAGATAGCTGCACCAGTGTCCAAAATCGCTCTTAGGCCACATTGTTCAGTTAGTGAAAGAATATACTCTGTACCGACAACCATCTTGAAAACTCCGTGCTGCCTGCCGCCACCACGGCCACCACGATTACCACGACTACCACCACTGCCACCATATTTCGACTCCTTCCTGGCGCTATTCTTCTTTAGACAGTTGGAGGCCACATGGCCGGGTTTTCTACAGTTAAAACATACAATCAGAGTTAATGATTCTGTTTCAGTTTTCTCCGAGTTAGAAACTGCACCATTTGACTCGGGAAGGTTGGCACCAAAAGTCCTTTTCATCGATTGAATCATGTCCTCTAAACGAATATTAGGACAAGTTGCTCGTAGAAGGCGTTTTTGCTCCGGGGTCAAATTTGCTTGTTCAAGGAGTCTATAGGCAAGGATCTGAGATCCGTAGATAGCATCTTGAGTCTCCACTTCACACCTCTGCTTCAACTCATTGAGCCGTGTTGAGAACTCCGAAATGAATTCAGGAATGGGCTGATCGGCTGGTCGTACAAATCGTTCAAAACGTTCAATGGCAGTAAACAAGCTTGCGGTTTTGTCTCTGCCAAAGACTTTTTCCAATGATCCGAGTAGATATGATACACCATCCTCAGTCTGGAGTTTCGCAATTTCAAGTCCCAATGCGTGTTCCTTCGCAGAGCCCGTAAGGACGTATGCGAGGCGAGCAGCTTGGCTCTTTACCGGACAAGTTGTACCAGCAATCCATAGAAGAACATCCCTTCTGTAGGCATCGAATGGCAACTCGGCGTTGAAACTGGGAGGATGGATGTCTGACGGCATCGATTTGCACTTGCTGCTACCACTGTTCCGGGGTGCTCTGGGGGTTTACAGGGGCCAGGGGCGTTGGGTGACCGTACCGATGTATTTCCGTAGACAAAGATAAACACAGGTTCTTACAAAGGTGAGAAGAAGGTTTCAAGGTAAACGAAGGTATAGTTGTTAGGAAGAACTGACAAACTTTCTTGCATTCTCACAAAAACATCAGAGGTAAAACATCTCTCGCGCGGCGGGAATAGTGTGATTCCGCGCTCGCGATAGCTCACAACACATTTAGAACTCTCGCGCGTTCCATACGAACACTCAAGAAAACTGTGACACACTCATGGCACACATCACACACACGTTACACACACAAACAAACTATTAGATCACACCTATCACACGTCCTGACTGCTGAGTGTCCTGATCAGTGTCCTGACTGATGAAGCTCTCTTATTAACAGTTTCAATCTCAATCTTCAGTCTCCCTCTCTTCTGCATCCTCATTTTCCCAAAGATTCCTCCTCGCAGGACAGAAAGGTCTGGTATTAGAACAGGGCCACTTTGAGCTCTCTATCTTTCTCCAATGATTCCTTGCCACAGTTGCTAGAGTACCATCTTCCATGTCCGCCTGTTCGCTGACCTCTGCTCCACCTTCCTCTAAGTCACTCTCATCAGTCTCTAAAACACCCTCTTGTTGGCTAGAATCGTTTTCTTCGCTAGAATCCTCTTCCCCACCGCCCTCTTCCCCACAAGAGTCCTTTTCGTCACTCTCATCTTGTATAGCTGCCATTAGTTTACAGCTAGATTCTGCGTCGGTGGTCAACTCAACAGCCTCTGCTAGTAGAGATAGTGTATCTACGGTACAGAGTGTGAAATTGAAGTTATCCAGCCAGTATTTGAGAAGTGGGATTGAGTGCTGTATCATCATCATAGTAAGAGTCTGCTGCATGAACTCATTAACTAGATTGTACTCCACTACCATTGACATAACAAGATCCAGATGAGATCGCTTTGTTGTTTCCACTAGTAACCGAGAAATCCGGAACATAAATTTGGTTTGGTTTTCCGGAACACGAGAAAGAAGGTAGTCCAATAAGCGCCTATCTGAGTACTTGACCGCTGAGTCCAGTGCGAGAATAGCGAAGATCCAATAGGTACCAAAATCAGTCGCTTGTTTGGGGATATTTCTTTTATAGAATTCAAGGCATCCACTCTTTGCCCATTCAACTTTGAATACAGACACCATTTTCACAAAATCGCTAAAAACTTTGAACTCAGTGGCATCTAATAGCATTTCCAGGGTCCCTGTGTAGCAGGCATCAGCGAAAATTCGAACAGATTCCGGTTGAAAGTCAGATACATCGTGATCAAGCTCTCCCTCTTCCTCAATGATATTTTTTAGAACTGGGGAGTTTCGGGATAAAATGTAAGAGTTTAGAGGGATCGTACTACCATCCTGTAGACTGAAACTGATGTTTCCATGAGCGGGGAGAGATAGGAACTCTCTCCCAAAGTCAACCCCCTTCGGAAATTCTGGCTCGCACAAAAATTGACTGATTCGTGTATCAAAAATGTAACCACTGAATTTTTCGCTAATTTCCCCTTCAAAAGAAATACGTTTCCCCTAAGTCTCCTGTTCTTGTTTCAACTGAATTTGGCCCTCGTACGGTGATTATAACCGCTCCGCTCGGAATTGTCTCGATTTGACTATTTAAGTTCATCTTCATTACCCAAAACATTAAACCTTCGTCATCTTTTTTACCTTTCGCTACCCAAGTCGAGTTATTTGTTTCGTGGCTGGTGGTTGTAGTATCCCGATCCGACAAGAGGAAATCATCTACCATTCGATGGAAAATCACCACATTAGGTGTTGCTTGAGCTACAGTGGGTTTTCCAAGGTAAATTTCCTCGATCGTAATCCTAGTTTCGAACGTGAACTTTCCATCTTTGTCTTGGTCTTTCAAAAGCTCAAATTTGTTGACTGTGTGGCAACTTGAAAACTTACTTTTATGCATGGTGGTGCTATTTCCTCCAGAGGTAGTCAAGGTACAAGATGCTATACACATCCACTCATCCGTTGATTGTGTAGGCGCACAGCTAAGAAATGGCAAAACTTGAACTTTACCATTTTTATGTTCATTTGTAGAATAGAGAACAATCCAGTTAAACCCTTGAAAGGTGTAAGGTGTTCTTGTGTACAAATACTGAACCTGGCCCTGAAGAAGATACACAGTCCGCTATAAAAGTTGTAGTAGCTGACATTATTTGTCTAGAGGAAAGCAAGAATATCATAATTTGCAATTGTAGAATAAGAAAATCACAAAAACTAAAAACTGCCCAAATATCAGGACTTTATTTGCGTGTGTCTAGATCTGAGCTAATGTAACATAAATAAAGCTGTACCTCAGATATATTTTTCTTCCTACACAATAAATATCATGTGAAACCTTAGCTTTTAGTACCTCTTGCCTCTCACACGCATGGAAGAAACAAATGAACCTTCACACTGCTTCCATCTCGATTAAAATTACAGCTCACTTATTTCTCTAATGTTATACTAATACTTATGTATATCAGAAAACTTATATTAGATACCAGAAAACTCATCGATCACAGGATACTTTTGAAAGATTTAGAACACATAATTCCAGGTATTGATATTCAACCTGAGCACAAAGTCGTGGATGGTTATTCAAAACAGAAAGCCCTCCCCAATGTACGAAATGCTGAGCGGAATGACTCTTGATAATAAGGTATGTTACACTGTCATGCTAGTAGCACTGTGTGTATTGTTTTGTGAGGTCCATCAGCTTCTATTAATTCTATCAGTATGTAGGGTTGCGACTGGCTATTTGAAATGGCGGCTAATTTGAAACACCCCCTCTACAGGCCAGCAGGTGCACCAGATTTGGATTTTTAGACATCAGTGGGCCTGGCATGAGTTCTGAATAGGCCACTAATGTCTAAAAATCCAAATCTGGTGCACCTGCTGCCCTGACGCCCTGTAGAGGGGGTGTTTCAAATTAGCCACCATTTCAAACAGCCAGTCGCTACCCTACCTATTTGCATTTTTTTCATGACTTCATCGTTCCTATATCTGTCACCCCCCACCTCATCATGTGAACCCTGTCAGGCAATTGCCTGACTATTTGCGTGTTCATTGGTAAAACAACAATGAACATGCCGAGTATTTGTTCGCTCCTTTCTTCCCTCAGTCATAAACTAACCCTCTCCCAGATCTATACGGTATCCCATTCGTGTACGGGTAGTGACAGCATAGCGAAGATGGAATACTTTGATCTAGAGGACAACACGTGGAAGAAATCAATTAACTTAAAGTAATTAACACCCTTGTTACTATTTGAGAACACAGATCAATAACATGATCAGTAAATTATATTTCCTAATTAATTACACAACTCCTTATCCACCCACCCTTCAGATATGAGATCCCATCACAGTGCCTGGAGTACGGGTTGACAATTGGATCTCTGCAAATCAAAGCACCCAGCCTGCGGGAGTAAGAATAAGACACTAGTTTCAATAAGTGGTGGAATATATTTTTACATTTTGACTTTTACTACGTTTATACTTCATGATGCTATCTTTTATCTAGAATAGGTGTATTTTAGTTTTTATTTTTACTTATTTCGGAACGTTTTTAGTTAGCCAAGTGTTTGCTGTTTACGGAGTGGTTGAAAACAATTTGTATAGCAATGCTGATACACTTTTACTTTTACTTTTACATACAATATATGTATGAATTGAGTTAAAGGGGTTTTACATTTATTTGTGTTCAATTTACAATGTTAAACTGTATTTGTAATTTTCACCTGTAGAATATTATATGTATTTATAATCTTAAATTTAAATGAGGACGTAATAGTATTTAAATATAATTCTAAACTTGAGTTTTGATGTTTTTGTAGTTGCACTTGCACTTGCATTGCAATTTGTATTCAACTAAAAGGAAAGTGTGTGAGGCTATATAAAAATGTCATGTTAATTATTAATTAATGTAGCTTATAAGTGAAAGACACTGAGACTGCAGTCTCATGAGATGCGTTATGAGAGTGCAAGTGAGATTTCAAATCCGATTTGTAATACAAATTGTAAGACTTTTACTAAGAGAAATATTAGCCATTACCTGGCATTTTATTATTGTCCATTTATTTAATTAATCGTGTCATAAGCGTATAGCTTAAAGTATTTATTTTACAAGCAATCTTTGCGTTATGAGCATTTCCAAAATGATTTTAGATTCATTTAAATTGACCAAGACACTATTTATATTTACGTTTACGCGCGAATAATTTGTGTGAACGATGCAAAACGCGCCGCGCAGTAAAATGAAAACTTAACGCGCGCGCGAGCTAAAAATAAATAAATAAAAAAGTCTGCCGCGATAGGGATCCCTAAAGTCCATTTTTATTCAACTGTTCACCCCTCAACTCGTGCGCGTGCGATATTTTAATTTACGCTGCGCGCGCTACACGTTAACATGTGATAAACGCGCAAAACAATTCCGCGCACGACTTTGGGGGGTGAACAGTTGAAAAAAAAATGGACATTAAAGGAAAACGTTAAAATCTGGGTGCCTTTCATTGCTAACAATTCGTAGTTTTAGCGCGCGCGACGGGTTAGGGCTATCCGTTAGGGTCTGGTTAGGGTTTGGTTTGGGGTTATCGGTTGGGGCTATCGATTCTCTATCAGTTACCGTTTAGTTTACTCAAATTGGCCATGTGGTTGCGTGGCTATAGCCGTTTGAAAAAAGTCGGTCTAAGTATACTCTTTTGGCAGCGCGCACCTGTAAACAGGCTGCAAGGCACCCAGATTATAATCGCGCCCATCCCTAAAAAAGTTCAGTATTTACACAGAGTTTAAAGTCGGATTTTTTGAAACTGTCACCCCCTGAAATAACAAAATTTGCCATATCTCCGGTTCCTGATAAGATAGAGACTTGAAATTTGGAGGTTCGGAAGAACTTAGCAAGATCTTCGTAACCTCCAAATTTCAAGTCTCTATCTCGTCAGGAACCGGATTTATGGTCATTTACGAAATTTGAAAATACCCAGGGGGGTGACAGTTTCAAAAAATCCGACTTTACACAGTCTTTACTCAGTCGTTACACCCAGAGCGGCGCGTGCTGCGCACAGTGGCTTTTTCCAAGAAAATATTGGATTGTGTGCTGCACAATTGACAAAATTGAGCGCTGCGGCGAAAAAAGTTTCCGAAAACGCTGCAAATCGAGTGCGAAAGACGCAGTCGTTACACCCAGAGCGGCGCGGGCGCTCTGGGTGTAACGACTGAGTAAAGACTGTGTAAAGTCGGATTTTTTGAAACTGTCACCCCCCTGAGTTTTCAAATTTCTTTAAATGACCATAAGTCCGGTTCCTGATGAGATAGAGACTTGAAATTTGGAGGTTATAAAGATCTTGCTAAGTTCTTCCGAACCTCCAAATTTCAAGTCTCTTTCTTATCAGGAACCAGAGATATGACAAATTTGTTATTTCAGGGGGGTGACAGTTTCAAAAAATCCGACTTTAAACTCTGTGTAAATACTGAACTTTTTTAGGGATCCCTATTCAGTTTTTCGCGTTTTTTCGCCGAAACCTCGAAAGTCAAAAAAGTAAAAACTTTCTGTTCTCTCCCTTTACTAATTACTTAAGGCCAATATCGGTCGACCCAACGTTTTTCGGTTGTTAGGACATAAAGGATACGTGTTAAGGCGAACTTTTGATTTTTATGAGGAACTTTAACCAATTTTTCGCTAATTTACGGTCATCGCCTGTAAAATTTGAAATTTACCATTGTTTAATGTTTTGAATAATAATGATGATAATGTTTTGAATATAATCTCCCAACATAACAACGGGAATAAGAGGTAGAAATGTTTTGCTCATCAATAAATGATACTCAATCATATTAATCGGGAGAAATTGCTTTCAACTGCTCGAAAACATTTGGTTGCATTCTTGCGGCCGCTGCTGAGCTGTGTCGCCTAGTTATTTTCTAACACCCGGTGCGTGGTGAGACAGGCGAGTGTCACCTAAGCCATTGAGAAATTTTCATCCATATAATAATTTCCAAAATGTTAGTCCGATAATTGTTTTCTCCCTACTCCTCCTACAGTTTTTGAGCTAGACCCCTGAAAATTTGTACATTGGTACTTTGGACCAAGGCGGGTGTAAGTACGGGCTCAGATTTTTGATCCGATCTTTACAACAGTGACGTCACGGGGTGACGTCATTGCGACAAAAAGACTTACATTTTTCAAACGCTTCTAAGACCCTGAAAACGGCTCTAAATCAAAAAACTAACGCAATAGTGGGGAAAGAGAATCGTTTGAACTTCATTTTACCTGAAAGCGATTTCCCGTAACTCAATGTTTAAGGGTCGTAAATCGCGTCGGGAAAGTTAAAAATGCCAAAAATGCGATATTTTTCACCGTAGCCACCCAAAATCTTATCCAATCGATATGAAACTTGGTCGGTATGTGAATTTTAATGTCCTTTGGCCAGGGGTTCCCGGAAAACGGGTTGGCAAGATGAGAACTGACCGGAGTTCTTATAATTCACGAATTTGAAATTTTTCGTCGACTTTTTTTTGCGACATAAAACGCGAGGAAATTTTCAATGAATTTTAAAATTTTACACTGCGCGCGTAATTTTAGGTTCCGCGCGGCGTAAAAAAGCAGCGCTTTTTTGGGAAAATTCGCGTGTTACAGTAAATGATTTACCCGCCTCGCCATTTTTTTCAAAAACCCAATGTGTATGATAGTAGGAGCGGTTAGATCACCACGTGGTTAAAGTCACGTGCCACCCCTTTTTGCGCATTGTCATAGGCCATAGCTCGGGTACTCTAGTATTCATAAATTCTTATTTTCGGCAGAATCATTCCTGTGAGAAACGTTGAAGTAGTATTACACACTCTTAATATAACACTTAGGTTTGATCTTCGAGACTCGAGAGAGTTATGAAAGATATTTCCAGTCCACATTTTAGTAAATTAACACAACTTCCTTTAATTTAGGATGTGATGTCCATTGTGATGATTAGATGGCTACCACCTTGATGCACCCAGCATCCATGGCTCAAGGTTTGTTGATATAATCAGCAATTCAAAAGACACTATTTGACTTCAAATTGCCAATTTCTTGCTTAAATTTTCCTCTCCTCCAGTCTCCAGCGGAGGACCCGGGGGTAAACGGTACCGGATTGAACGGACATTGGGAGAGGGGACATATGGAAAAGTGAAACTCGCCTACGACAATTATACCCGTGAAAAGGTACACTACTCTGCTCCAATAATAATGGCTAGCACTGCTACTTGTACCAGTATATACAGTTTGTCTAGCTAGACTCTGTTTCGAGGGGGAGGGTTAGAACATAACAGTATACAGTACAGTCTGTTGTGAGGACTCTCCTATTTTCATGGTCCATGATTATCACGGACATGTCCCTACCCAGGTGGCTATAAAGATCATACGCAAGGAAAATGTGAAGACCAAGAAGGACATGGAGAGGGTGAGGAGAGAGATAGACATTCTCTCTGTGTTAAGACATCCACATATCATTAAAGTTATTGATGGTAAGTAATGGACACATTCCAGTACCTCAACATATATCATCATGTGTACCCTGGACACCTATTTAACTCCTCATGAGATGATAGCATTGAACACCCCACCCAAACTAAACCCATTCATTATGTTATAGTGGTTGAGACGAGGACCAATATTATTATTGTAATGGAATATGCTGTAAATGGGGAGCTTTTCGATTACATAAACGAACGAAGGTACTGATATAGATAAGATTCGTTATTTGAAATTAATCGCACTTCCTTTCATTTAAATTTACCAGGCTATTCTTCAGGTATCTGGATGAGAGTGAGAGTAGAAAGTATTTTAGGCAAATAGTTAGCGCTGTGGACTACTGTCACAAGGTAAAACAGAGTTTGTGTGTTGGTTTGTCTGTGGGGGTGTGTCTGTGTGTGAGAGAGAAGGTATAAATTGACGTTGACTTGTCATCGAGTTACGTATCTCTCTTTCTATCCACCCCTCTATCTTTCTTTCCACCTCTCTATCTTTCTCTCTCTCTCCCATCTCTCCCGCTCTATCAACACGCTGACGCACAATCTCACACAGCACACAGCAGGCTAACACACCGTCAGGTGGTCCAGGTGTCCTTTGAAAACGTCGTCATCCCCCTCCCCCTCCAATACTGTCACACACACAGACATGTGACAGATGATACATTGTTCTTCAGTGTTACCATGGTCACACCATGTCTTTATCGATTACAATATAATATCACGGTGACAGAGCTGTTATACATATGTGTGACAAACAGACAGACATTATATTGTCCGATTCTGTTCACATGTTTCACTAACTGTGTCTCGACGCTGTTTTCTCTCTCTCTCTCTTTCTCTCTCTCTCTCTCTCTCTCTCTCTCTCTCTCTCTCTCTCTCTCTCTCTCTTTCTCTCTCTCTCTCTCTCTCTCTCTCTCTCTCTCTCTCTCTCTCTCTCTCTCTCTCTCTTTATTATTTATTCCCATCTGTCACCGCTATCCTGTAAACAGAATGACACCGAATATCATATGTCTCTGCCGCGGCACACACACTATTTGCTTTTCATCTGTCTCAGTATATTTCTCTCACACGCATTACACAGAAGGTTTGACTGTCTGAGACATACAACCCAAATACAAAATGAGATGTGCTATTAAACATGAAACTTCCCCCTCCAGAATCTGATAGTACACAGGGATTTGAAATTGGAGAACCTTCTTCTGGATAAGGAGATGAATATCAAGGTAAAGAACACTGTGTACACGTCACAATACTGGTGTAGTAGATGTTAGAGGATGGGATTAACTAACTTGGTGCTGTAAATATCCGTATTCTGCACATTATTCAAATATCTAAATTGAGTAGTTCAAACTGCGAATATTGTTCATTTGGTATCATGTTCCCAGTTCCGACACAATGTACCATTTGAACTACCGAACCCTCGCATAAAATGCGGTGTAAGCCTCACAACGTACTATCGGCATAAATCCTCATTAAATGCGTACTGTCATCAGTCATCATATAACTCGTCCGGTCGTAAATTAATGTCAGTTTGTGTGTGTCTTTTCGAATTCAACATAGAAGACTCAAGAGCTTTGTACGCGTGAATGTGTATGTCTGTGTGTGTTACTCCTAATTTGTTTGGGTAAATGTGTGCGAGTTTTAATCAACTACTGTGTGTGTGTGTGTTTTCCATGTCATGCCCGGAAAAGAAACAGTCTCTCTTTTTTCAGATAATTGATTTTGGGTTGAGTAATCAATATACCAATGATACACTTCTCAACACGTTTTGTGGCAGCCCACTGTACGCCAGTCCTGAGATGATTCAAGGGAAAGAGTAAGTTTTGAAAGAAAGATGCAGTAGATGCGGTCAAATCCTAAGTATTTTATTGTGAATTAGTCTTGATTTATGTGGAGCTTAGAGGAGGAAAGATATTAAATCCATTTTAGTCTATACTAGGCCAAACGTCAACCAAAATCACCCAACTTAATTCTCCAGCTTTTAATTCCAGCTTTTATTATATCTCTCTCCCTCTCTCTCCTTTATTCATTTCCTTCCTAAGAACCTCCTTTACGTCAGCAGCACTCCAGACCTAGAGTCTCCTGTCTGTATTTGTTCTGTGTGTGTATATTATTTTGGACACATCACCTGTGTGTAACGTACTACACTCACATCACATCTAGGTACAGCCTATATTTTAGTGCATACAAACATGGTGTTCAGACATTGTTTTTTGACACAGTATGAACAATGAACAGTATGTTCAACTATCATGGAACGAGGAATTAAAAACGTAACAGGGGCCGGGCTGGAGTTATAGTAGGGTCTGGGTCAGCAGTTGGGAGAGGGCCGTGCATAAGGGAGAGGGATATAGTAATTATACCAAACTTTTAAATTGTAGTAGGTGCTCTATGGAATTGTAGTAGATGCTGCAGAATGCAGTGACATTAGCTGTGGGTATATTTTAGTAGATGTTGCGGAAATGAGAAGACAAGTCACAAGTTACATTCGTCGAGATCAATCTAACCCCAATCTAACGAAGTAGACACCTCTAAATTAATTTACTCAAAACTAATTAACTCAAAACTAAGCTGAACACCTGCCCTAATCTTAACAGTGCCAATGAAATTAAGAAGGTCGGCGGTCCTTTGTTTAAAAACTTCTCGAAAATCTAACATTTAAAAAACCATGATTTTGTTTCTGCTGCTTTTGAGCTCATCCCGAGCCGGACCATCTGAGCTGCGAGCCCAGTTCTCCTCCTTTCTTGGGAGCTATGGTAACCACTACCCAGCTGCTGAAATGAGGCTCCGGTTCAGACTGTTCCAGGATGCTGTTACCCAGGTTGAGGAGCACAACTCCCAGTCCGAGAGATCTTGGACGATGGGTATCAACCAGTTTTCTGCCCTTACCCCTGCCGAGAGGGCCCAGTATACTGGACTGGGAAACGTCTCTGAGTCCCAGGATACCGGACTTGTAATGCCCCCTTCTGTTGGTTTCCGTAGCAACCCGGCATCCGTTGACAACGTTGCCCTTGGTTACGTTACCAAGCCCAAAGATCAGAGGGGTTGTGGAAGTTGTTGGGCCTTTACTGCTACTGCCGCATTTGAGGGAGCGTATGCCCGGGCCACGGGAGTGCTGAAAAGTTTTAGTGAGAAGGAAGTACTGGATTGTACCTATGAGGGTACTGGAAAAGATGGGTGTAAAGGAGGGTGGTACGAGTATGCTTGGAGTTACATTGGACATGGTCAGAGGCTCGCCAAACTATCTGATGCACCTTATGATTTTCCTAAAGATCGACCATGCAGGTAAACATCTTTTAAAATCTATTTAGACGCGGTAACCATGGTAATCACAGTTCAAAACAGTCTAAAACATTCCAAAAATGAGCAATGAGCATCTAATAAACCTGTTACTCCAGGTACAAAGGAGTAGTACCAAACGGTATCAAGAATGCCAGGTATGTCAACTACTACACTGTGAAGCGGAACGACCAAGATCTAGAAGATGCCAGTGCGAGGGCTGTTGTCGCTGTTGCCATGGTAGTTGAGGATAGTTTCTATGGTTACGATAGCGGTATCTACGATGGATGCACGAGTAACAAAATAGTGGGCCACGCTGTAACCCTCGTTGGGTACGATCAGCAGTCCTGGAAGGTTCGAAACAGCTGGGGAAGGTACTGGGGTGAGGGTGGGTATGTCCGGTTTACCCGACGAAAGTACAATGTCTGCAGACTGAACTCCTACGCCAAGTTCCCGGTTGTGGAGAGGCAGGACCGTGGTGAGGCTGACCAGGCTGACGACCCAAATAAAGAGAGGAGGAGGGAGCCCAATCATGGGTGTAGCTGGGGAGAGGAATACCCGTGTAGTGATCTAAACTGCAACTATGGGTGCAAGGATGGCACCTGTTGGAGTCAGTGTAATGCCATCTGTGGTATCACGGGTGCTGTGGAGAGGTGTGAGAACTGCAAGGAGTGGTGCTGGCAAGAGTCCAAATGTAGCAGTCACGAGGATTGTTATCAGTCCCGGTACAGTGGGTGTGCGGGGAGCTGTTCTGTTTAAAGATCAAATACCAAACAACATGTAATGGAGATAAGTTGCATTCTAAATTATTATCCTTCACACATTGAGTGCGTGTTTATATGAGTATACTCTAATTTTGATTCAACATGCACAGAAATACTTGAAATTGTATTACGGTGCATAATTATGTGTATGAAGTTGAAGAGTCGGAGGGGAGTCAGACAGGCGAACCGACAGTATACTGGAATTTGATATACTCTGGCCTTCGGGAGGGAGGGAGGGAAAGAGCGAGAGATTTTATTTGGGAATCCATAGCAACAAACCTCTCCCGCTCTCACCGTTGGTTTTCCACCATTCTTTCTTGTACGTCTCCAGTCTCTGTGTGCTTCGAACGGCATAGCTCTATCTCTCTCTCTCTCTCTCTCTCTCTCTCTCTCTCTCTCTCTCTCTCTCTCTCTCTCTCTCTCTCTCCTCCCTTTAGGTGTCAAGAAGAATCAGTCAGTGTTGCTCATGAGTCGCCATATATGATAATGTGCATAAATTGTGTGATCCAGTGTATTTCAGTTGAAAAGTGCTTTGTACAAGGCGAGAAGAAAAGTAGGGGCACAGAAAGACGGAAAAGGGAGAAACGCTGAGAGAATTGTTTTTGTTGGTAGAGAGAGAGGGGGGAAGAGAGAGAGAAAGAAGAAGCCTCTCAGCGGTGTATGTGCGAGACACAGAAGCAAGAGGAAGAGAGAGAGAGAATAGAGACATATATAATAAATATATGCACAAACTCACACACACACAGTGGTACACACAGCAGTACAGCTAACCGACATAAAGTTGAACAAATTACTTCAATTACTGCACAGGTTGTGTCAGTTCCTTTGTCATGGTCCAGCAATCACTGCGTGTGTGTGTGATTGTTGGGTTGTTTCATCATGTTTGGTTGGTAATCAATGCAGGAGAGAGGTAATCTAATACAGCTGGATTGGCGCCAACAGTCAACACCCCCCCCCCCCCCCCCCCCACTGCGGTAGATCCCCTCCCCGAAGATGTGTTGTGTGGCTCACATTATGTTTCATATTCTGTGGCTCACTCTGCATTATGTTTCATATTCTGTGGCTCACTCTGCATTATGTTTCATATTCTGTGGCTCTTTGACGGTTCGGTAGATCTAGTATTATAGAGGGGTCGCCCCGGGTACACATAGCACACAATATGTCATATTGATTAGTGGTAACGAAATAAGGGGAACTGCCAACTGGTGAACCCGGATATGTCTACTGTTTGAACGTGAACATCTGAAGTAAAGGGAAAACCATGCGACAATATAACCGCAGCACACCCCGTGCCTGAACAAAGTTTAACCTCGGATGAAAAATGTCCCCTAAGCAGGCGCGGGGGAGGTGCAACAGCACAACCCTAAGCGGACTTCACTAGGGTACAACAACAACTAGGGTCTTCAGATAGGTATTTGGAGTGGAAAAATGTAATAAAACACCCCATTTTTTCGAGAAACTTTTTCTCTACATAGATTTTAAGATTGGTCGTTTTGACTGCCAAAAAGGCATTCAAAACCATGCTGTGAGCAAGAGCAGTATGTTGAGATAAGATGGAAAGTTGGGTGATATACTGACGGCAGTTATAGCCAATCAAATAATGAAACTATATCTGCACATCAATGTGTAGAATATTTCATCCATAGTGAATCGATCCTCACAGCATTAGTCATTGCGTCATTCCTTGTTTGTTTGTTATGAGACGTCATAGGAACCTGATATTATAGATTTCTAATACTATACGTCACAACATTTTAATAGGATCAGTTTCATGATATTCCTTTTCCCCATTATGTGTGACGTCACGGGGAGAGAGATGAGAGTGAGAGTGAGGAGAGAAGAGAGAGAGAGAGAGAGTGAGAGAGAGTGCAGGTGTAGAGATGAAATGACGTAACGGTAGCACCTCATGGAGCTGACCTTCTTTGTATTATATGCACTGTCTAATTTTACTGTCTCAAAAGTAGTGCATTAGGACAGTACTACTACTTAACTCTCCAAACTTCACGTATAGATGAGCATGCTCAGAAGCGAGAGTGACAGAATCGAGAGCGAGCAGAATCGAGTGGAGGCGAGGGGCTGCGTCGAGAGCACCTGGCAGAGGAGCCTCAGATACCGGAGCTCACGATGCTCAGACTCCCGTCGTCCGTCCTCGCTCGCTGCGGTCGCCCGTCTCTAGCTCCATGCCCTCCTGCCTCGCTGCGTCTCTCTCCTCTCTACGATCATCATCTACTCCAGCCTACTCTCTCATACTCTTCTCTCTCTCTCTCTCTCTCTCTCTCTCTCTCTCTCTCTCTCTCTCTCTCTCTCTCTCTCTCTCCCTCTCTCTCTCCCCTCTCTGACAGTTCACCCCTGCAGGTACCAAGGCCCCGAGGTGGATTGTTGGAGTTTGGGTGTGGTACTCTACACCCTGCTATGTGGAACCATGCCTTTCGATGACTCTGATATGAAACACTTGGTGGAGTGTATAACCAGTGCCTCCTATCCTACTCCTAGGGGTCTAACCAAATGTAAGTCATCAAATGCTTGTCATCACTCATCCTGCATGACTGTACGGAGAGGGCAGTCTTTTGTGAATATGACTATCTTCGCGCCCAGATTTAGCCCGGTCTGGAGAGGGGAGTGATACAATCGTATACTGTGTTTGTCATTTAGACAAATTGGATTTTGGAATAGTTTTTTACAATTGGAGACTGTGTATTTAGATGTCTGTGTGGTTTGTAGGATGGGTATGTGTGTGTGTGTGTGTGTGTGTATGTATGACCACAGAACGCACGCAGCCTGAATGTGTGTGTTAACTTAGTTATATATGTAACGTCAGTAATCAACACCTATTTCCAAAAGCCATCACACTGTACACACTCAACTGGTACTGTATATAGGTAGCTGGACAACTTCAAACACAATTAACTGGTGGCTGGCTTGTGTTGTGTGTGTGTGTGCACATAAAATAGAGACAACAGGAAAGAAGAATTTTCTTGATTTTATTGCCGGCCCCATATCACTGCATAAAATCACCCCCTCCCATTTTCGAATTATTCAAATATCACTGTGCCTCCCACGATCATAATATAACATTCATGACGCACTAACTATTGCCCGCCGCGTGAGCTGTAAAAAGATCGACAGTCTGCTCAGCAGCTCTACTGCTCATGGTACCTTGTTCTCGCAGTAACGCGCGGACACCCTTAACACGCGCAGAGTCAGAGGTAGTTGTGCGCGTCTTTTCTCACGCCCTCTATTTTCAGCTGCCCAAGACGTCCTGTGCCGACTGCTCCGGGCAAATCCCCGGAAAAGGGCGACAATTGAGAACATCAGAACACATCCCTGGATCAATGATGGGTACTCCAAACCGCCCTTGCAGCAGCCCATCTCAAACATCAACCAGAAGGATCGGAGACGGCTGAGCAGCAAAATATCCTGTTTATCAGAGGCACCACTCCGCGGTCTAACTCCACGGCCACGATCTAACTCTCGCACACCATCAGTCTCTTCCGCTACCTCTCGAAACAAAAAGAGCAGCTCAGCCCATCCTAGTGACAGGGAGAGTGAAGCGTTAAAGAATGCTAAGCGGAAGCTAGTCTTGGAACCATCATCCCCAGCTGCTGCCAGCAGCGGACCCCGCTCTCCTCTCTCTATGAAAACTGTAAAGGAGGAAGCACCCCCTGAGCGTCCCAAATCAGCCTCTGCAATGCTCTCTAAGATCCCCTCGAAACCGCCCCGACCTAGCAAATCCAAGGTTGAAACGATGATCGGCGAAGAGTTCCATGAGAGATCTAAGAGTGACGTCACGCCTCCCTCGACAGCGGGGGGAGGGGATTTGAAGAAGTGTAGTAGCTATGACAACAAGGGGAGTCCTCAGGGGACACCGGAACCCAAACTTCTCACTCCTGATAGGAGAACACTGTCAGAGAATATGTCGCTGGCTAAATTCGCTACCTCCGAATATGTTGAACCTCCCAAAATCAAGGATGCCGGTGAGTTTCCCTTCCTAACCCCCACAAATCTCACTCTCACCTATTCACATCTCCCTCCCGCTATGTTCCAATAACCACCCCATGTTCCACTAACCACTATCCCTCTCTCCATGACCCACTATCCCTCTCTCCATGACCCACTCTCCCTCTCTCTCCATGACCCACTAACCACTCTCCCTCTCTCCAGGTGCAATTACTATGGTGGACAGTGAGGCGGCTATGTTTGATGGTTTTGGTGGCAGTACCCGGTGTATTGAGAGTGTCAGTAGCGGTATAACGGAGCTCACCCAGTCCCTGGCTGACATGGCTGTCCCTGAGGAGATAGCAACTAAACCACCAGTGGGAGGGGGTGTTACCCCGACCCCTGATGACAACTCATCCCGTGCAACTCCCACCAACCCCACCCCGGCACCACCACCCAAGAAGAAGGTGGAGAGCAAGTTGTCAACCCCTCGGACACCTCTCAGAGGAGAGAACTGTACCGGTGCAGCCCGATTCCAAGGCTGCAATCAACAAGAGCGGGCTAGGTGCAAAACGTCCCCTGAACCGACCCACAAATCCTGGTGCAGGCACAACGAGCCAAATCAATGGCCACCCGAGACAGACCAACCTCTGTGAAAACCCGTGGTCCAACAACCCCTAGCTCTGCTGGAAGTGGAACAGGCTCACTGCGATCACGTCGCAACTCGGACATAGTGTCAGTATCAAATCTGTCAGTAAGGAGCGAGGCGGACCTCTCCAGATCGGGTGCCTCGCGGGGGTCCCTCAGGAAGCCTGGCACCTCGCCTGCCAAGAGGACCGCCAATGTGAAGAGCAAAGTGGACTGTCACCGAACACCACGTACCAACTCTGCGGAGAATAACATCAACAACAGTAAGGTATCGAACACAACGACAGATAAAAAGTCAGGTGTTCGATCTCAGATTTCATCGCTGGTCACTAAGAAAACCACTCGATCGTCAGCATCTGATTCCACAGCATCCGCCCCGACAACACCCCGAACACAACGGTCCGTCCGTCCAAACCCTTCTGCACCACCGGTAGGTTTTCAATAAATTACAATATATTTGCCCTGTACCACTGCACCTATATAAAGTGGCAGTTCTAACAATGTTGTTGAGTGTGTGTGTGTGTGTTTTGTGTGTGGGCAAGTTGCATGACGTCATTCCTGAACCTATAGAGAGTGCGAAAGTAAAAACCCGAAATAAAGCAACTGCATGCACTAATATTAAAGGAAGGTAAGTTTTTTGTGAGCGTTGATTTTAGTGTACACTTCCTTTGGAGATTAGAATAATGTGTGGGACTTTGTTGAGTAACTCCTTATTGCTCAACAAGTGGGACTGGAGGATGGGATTGGCAAATTACGTAAAACTATCAAATTGCAGCAGGTCACTAAGTCTGTATACTGTTTTCGCTGTCCATTCCAGCTGATCTGTTATTTGATTTCTGTGTGTGAGAGTTGAGTGCAGCACAATCATGACTCAAAACCCCCTCTCTCTCCCCCCTAACACCCCCTTCTTTCCCCCAGAAAAGCCATGAAGAACCCGTGACGCCCTCCCGGTTGCCAAGGTACCGAGGCGGCTCCATCTCTACCACAACACCGCACCGATCCCGCTCGAACACGGAGCCATTCCGGCCACCTGACCTCCATGCCCAGCCATTTCGGTGAAGAGAAATAGGGAGGGAGATAGAGAGACATTATTATAGTGGCAACATGTGACACAATTATACAATTGTGTTAGAACTTTGGGTGTTTTATAATGTGTGTGAATTTCACGTGTAACAAGCACGTGTACAGTGTGTTTTGGGATGTACACAATAAGTAAGCGCAACAATAGTGAAAGAGGAAGAGAAGTAAAGCCATGTTTATATCAGTGGTGATAGGACTGTCTGGCGTCGCGACCCCATCTGAGCGCACTGGGGTATGGCGCCGCCATACAGGGATAGGATGAGAGTGAGAGAGTGATTTTCGAGCGTTACCCCCCGAGAAGCACCACTAAATATGCACTCTCATCCTTTTTGTAGTTCCCCCTAGATGTATGGCCAATCCGAATTATACGATTTGTAAGTTAACAGTACTATCTCTTTATCAGCTTATAATAACCACGCACCATCCTAAATCATTATTGACTTTAAATGGTGAAATGAATCGCTTTCTTTTAAAACATTTTGTTGGGAGTTTCGTACAAGCATGGCAATAAATGCTCTAACTTAGGTTGTAAAACAATTTCCCACGGTCAAATAGCACCTCCCCTGACATTTTACAAGATAGAACCGTCATCCTTGTCGCGTTGGAAGTTTCTCTTGAGTTCATTCTAACGCTTCAATATCTCTTTCTTGCCAGGGGATGGAACTTACACGGCGTGCCCGAGGGTAGTTTAACATTTGTTTGAGTGCACACCTCCAATTCCGGTTGTAACTGGTCGGGAAGACCTCCCTGAAGGTTGTGGCGGTGCGGGAAAAATAGGGTAGACCTGCTGCGGCTTCAGAAAATTGAGAAAAAGATAGCTATCTTTTTTTTCACTTTGAAAATAAGACGTTTTTTATTAAAAGATCCTTGATCAGTGAGGTACGGTTGTCCCCTACCTATCTTTTGACGTAGAATCGAATGCCGTTGAAGTCAAATCTCTAAAATGTTGGCAAAATGGAGAAAATCACGTTTTTAGGTGTTTTTTGGTGAAAAAAGCGTTCAAACTGGTAGTAGATGATGGGATAGAGTCCTAAAAATATCATAAATCGATTTTTTGGGTCTTTTTCGTTCTAGGAACAGAGTTTCATGAAAACCTGGTACAACGCCTATTCTCCGTTTGCTTTCAAAGAAGGTGAATATTGCTCTAATTTAGCCAATTTTGAAGAAAAGGCGTCCAAAATGATACCAGTTGACAGGATAGAGTCCCAAAAACGTGAAAATCATCAATTTTAGGCATTTTATACCCTAGAAACAAATGGACATGGTGGTCGAATGATATTTTTTATCTCGGTAGGCCTCTGAAGTATGTGGAAATAGCCACAATGTAGAGATTGTGGTAAATTAATGTGAATAAACGTTTACCAAACCCACTTTAGCACCTGCTAAGTTGAAGAGTGGCTCTTGCATAATCCAGAAGCCCACTAAAGTGGGTTTGGTAAACGTTTATTCACATTAATTTACCACAATCTCTACATTGTGGCTATTTCCACATACTTCAGAGGCCTACCGAGATAAAAATATCATTCGACCACCATGTCCATTTGTTTCTAGGGTATAAAATGCCTAAAATTGATGATTTTCACGTTTTTGGGACTCTATCCTGTCAACTGGTATCATTTTGGACGCCTTTTCTTCAAAATTGGCTAAATTAGAGCAATATTCACCTTCTTTGAAAGCAAACGGAGAATAGGCGTTGTACCAGGTTTTCATGAAACTCTGTTCCTAGAACGAAAAAGACCCAAAAAATCGATTTATGATATTTTTGGGACTCTATCCCATCATCTACTACCAGTTTGAACGCTTTTTTCACCAAAAAACACCTAAAAACGTGATTTTCTCCATTTTGCCAACATTTTAGAGATTTGACTTCAACGGCATTCGATTCTACGTCAAAAGATAGGTGGGGGACAACCGTATCTCACTGATCAAGGATCTTTTAATAAAAAACGTCTTATTTTCAAAGTGAAAAAAAAGATAGCTATCTTTTTCTCAATTTTCTGAAGCCGCAGCAGGTCTACCCTATTTTTCCCGCACCGCCACGACCTTCAGGGAGGTCTTCCCGACCAGTTACAACCGGAATTGGAAGTGTGCACTCAAACAAATGTTAAACTACCCTCGGGCACGCCGTGCTTAGACTGTGAGAAATTTTGAAATGCCAGGCGAGGGCAACATAGTATGAACTAGTTGTTGCTTGAGTTCTCCTTTAGGATCTTTTTTGGGGATGGTGCTATCATTGAACTAAAATTATGATTCATTCACGAAAAGCTCTTCTAGTAAACCACAAGGGTTTTGATTGTACTGTTCATGTAGTTTGAACAGTACAGTGTTTAAAATATTATGACACAAGATTTGAGTTATGTAGAAATGAATGGCGATATCGTGTGTGTGACACTATTTGTACCGTGTATGATTTGTACATTTTACCCCCTTCCACGTAAATTATCCGCCTTTACATCTTTTTAATAACTTTGAAGAAATGGGAACATGGACTCGTGGTGCTCCGTCATACCGGCCGGCCGCACAGCCCCTGTTTTGCTCTAAACCATGAGCAGCCAATCAGTCCTCTACATTTCTTCAAGGTTATTGTTTAATCAAAAACAACGGGTTAACAAAATGAAACAATTAACACACCGATCTACGGTAATACATTTGGTGGTGGTCAACTGCAGTACTGACCGAACAAATCTGAGCACTCAGTCACTATACGGCTGTCAGAGCATTGGCCTGACAACTACACGGGGCCGGAAAGGCTGCACAGGGTGTAAAATGTCCAGGATAAGTTCTAGGATGCTACTTCAGCATTTCCAGTCCTAGTTGTAGCAGTAGGAGAGCTGCTGGCGGTGAATAGGTTCTGTCCTCGATCTATCATCCGGGAAAAGTTGGTTGTGGTCTTGTGGGACATCTTCTTCAGCCCAATTAGCCCCTGTTCTGCCTGGCAATGGGAGTTTGTGTCAGTACAAGTTGAAGTACAAGCTGCCTGGCGGGGCCAGAGAGTGTAACTGTACAAACCAGTTTTGGACTGGCATCTGTCCATCCACACTCTGGGTAGAGGTTGTTGAGTAAGGGGTGGACCCTCAACAAGGTATGGGTGAACGGATTGTCCCCTCATGCACTAGCTGGTGTGCTTACCTGTTTCCTGAGTTTCTCTGCATTGCTTGCCACACCTTTGGCGGTCAGTATTTTGGGCCGGGGAGATCCAGCAGCTTTCCTCTGTGGGAAGGGGGATGTGACAGTGGTGGGAGTCATGGCCTGGTTAGGGAAGGATCCGACACGAAGTTTAGGAATCCTCATTTCTGCTTCTCCAACCTGTAGGAGGGTGAATGGGGGAGTGTTACACTGTGCTTTCACTACCACTTTCACTCTAGAATATCTTAGAAGGATCGGGCCCTGATTAGATAGGCCATCGGGCTCTATACAGATAGATACTACCTAGGTTTAGGTCTCACTCTCAGTAACAGAGAACTAATTACCGTGGCAGTGACAATATCTCCGACAGACTTAGAGAGGGCATCTCGGGTCCTGGTGACGGTTCCAGTTACACCCGTGCTCACTGATCTTGTCACTTGTCTCGCCTAGAAAAGAAGAGAAAATACTCCTAGAATTTAGAACGTTTGGGTTTAGATGAAATATCAGCACAGCACAAAGGGTCACGTTCTTTCTCCCCTTCCACAACGAGCCAGTAAAGCAAAAAAAGCTGCTTTTGATTTTCACAGCACAGCTCTCTCTCTCTCCCCTCACATAACAATACCTCGTTAGCAAGGAGCATGCCGATGATGTTTGTGGTGGTTCGGGGTCTCTCAAACCGGAGTGAGAGGTGAGCCACACAGTTGAATACAGCCACCACTGCCACACTGTCGATATAGGGTGCTATAAACATACTGAAAATGTTCTCATCTATCGAATCTCCCCTCCAGGCACCTGGATACAATGAGGTTTTAAAGGTTTGGTAGCAAGTAGCTACTGAAGAACTGAATCAGAATGAGTACGGAGATCAAATTGCCAAGTCATAGAACTCCTATTAGTAGGTCTGTCTGAGGGCGGTGCTGGACTCAGAGCATACATGAGAGGACTCTCGGGCTGTGATAAAGACAGGAAAATTTTTTACAATTTTCACAGTAGATCTCAGTACCTCTTCTGATGGTGGTAATGATTTGATCATTGAGAACTGCCGCTACAATCACATCAGCACTACCCCTCACTCTCTTGATCTTGATGTCTGCCTTCTTAACAACACCTGCCGTACCCCTGCAGAGCAATAGAAACTGATCTCAGAAATCTAAATCTAGGAATTGGGAGTTTTTAGGAATAGCTGACAGAGGAGGGAGACTCAAATCGGGGCCAAACACACAGGAATGCTAATTGCTAAAAAACAATGTAGCCATGTAGGCAGGTACCTGCTGACGTGTACACTGCCATGTACGAATCCCTGAACCTTTCTTATCTTGATGAGTGCCGTTGTTTTCCCAGAATTGGGGTCTCTCAGTTCCCAGACATCTCGGGATTTGGTGGTCTCCAACCTCCAGAGGAATCCAACAACTCGGCTACACTCACTGGTTCGGCCTTCATCTGGGTCACTCGACACTGAAACATATTACATCCCATCATTTAACTGTCTGGCAGCGCAAGACCCCATTTTGATTGGACTCAGATCGGGTTGGCGACGCTAGAAGTAGACAGAAAGAAACGTGCGAGAGAAACATTTTCATCTATCGGAACATAAGTCAGAAACTGTCAAACACGGCAGTGAACTTACAGAATCGTGGGTCGTCCAAGGTTATGCCATACGATCCTGTTTCGGTGTCGTAAAATGTGCTAAACACAGTTTCCCCAGTAGCATTAATGATCTTTAGCCCTCGCTCTTCCTCTGAGACACCGCTGACGTCACAGAACAACATTTCACGACGGACCGTCCGTAGATCCTCCTCCATAACCGTCAACTGGGGGGATTTGATATAAATTGGTAAGAATAATTATATGCTCACGGAAAAGTCAGCAATACACAATGGACGATAAAGAAGCGGTGTCTACTTGTACTACCACTGGTAGTTACTGTAGCAGCTGCAGTGGACAAGTAATTGTTGTACCTGTACACAGCGTTGCCGTTTAGGAACTTCAGGAACCCAATCAAGAGCTACATCCCTCGATATTGGTCGATCTGAGACCCCTAACATGTGGGAACTGGTAGCATAACTAACACCACTCTCCGAGGCAGGGCAATTTGAAGATAGGACGGGGCTGAGGGGTGGTGAGGGTAGGATAGAGAGACGAGATGGCTTGTGGACGGTTGAGTACACGGGGGAGGATGCCCGATCATACACCCTATCCTCTGCAGCACCTGTCTCGACTATCAGTGAGGTTGCTGTACCCCCAACATCAGAACCTCCACCTGATACTGCGGAACCTCCACCTGACGCTTCTTTTAATTCTGTACAGACAGGGGAGGGGGAAACAACTAGACTCTCCCCAGACTCAGTTACAGCACTCTCAGTTTCCTCATTCTCCTTGACAACTGCTGATGATGCCTCTTCTTCTTGACCAGCACTACAACATTCTTCAGCCGGATACTTACAGATCCTCACGCACTCTCCCCTCTCTAATCCACCACTACCACCATCAACTCCATCCCCATCCTCGCTAAATGTCCTCAGGTCGTCAGCAGCCGCTGTAAACTCAAGGTTCATACTCAGTTTGTTACTCTCAGGTTCTCTGCAAGCAAGTGTATAATGGGCGGGACAATCCCAGGTGTGGTTGATCTATCACGGAAAGGTGGACTGTGGAGAGAAGTGATAGGCACACATATCTTGTGTCTGGATCTCTCTCTCTCTCACTGTCTTCATCTCTCTCTCACTGTCTCTCACTATCCCTGTCTGCGTGTGTAGGTGTAAACAAACCAAACTCGACTGGCTAAGGTATTGAGAACATTCATACATACATGGTATATTTACAAATAAAAACAAAGAAGTTTAGTTCAACAGTTTACACATGTTTCAATACAAAATTGTATTTCATCAGAAAGCACTATAGTAGAGCACTATCCGAGGCAAGGACAATCAGCTATACATGGTATATTTACAGTGCTATCGTATACAACAACAGACAGATCTTCAAACATACTTCAAACACTTAAATTTCAAAAGTTCTCAAATGGTTCCGCACTGAACAGTGAACCTAAATTAAATAAACCGGAATAAACGTATTTTTAGTGCAACTGCAATGCAGGTCCTGCATACTTCAAGTCCCTAATGCACCCCCTCCCGGCCCAAGTCTATCCTGCTACACTAAAACAGTCCTACTCCTGCTACCCTAAAACAGTGTCCTGCTATCCTAGAACTGATTTCAGTTCACTTATCTGGTACTGTAGGAGCTTCTGTTCAAGATCTGCAATCTTACCATCCCGGTCCCTGACCCGCTCCCTCTCTGAAGCAAGGTCCTCCTCCAGCTGCCTCACTCTCTCCTGTAGAGACACCTGAAATGGTGTGTTAACTGTTAGGTATATCACGGTGTGCAAGATCTCGACTCACAGGATAAATATCTGTCAGGGCAATGCTCTGACCACAGTTTACGCGTTTATTTGAAGCATTGAGAATAGGGTCAGGCTAATTATGCCCTGACAAATAAACATACGATTTACTTGTTCACAACGAAATAATACAGCTGTATTTAGGACGCAACACACTTGTTGGAGCTCCAAGTTCTACTGCGATTAAGGGTACGCTAACCAAAAATTTTTTCGAGTGCAGGGAAATCTCTCACCGTAGGGTTGTAGGCCATGCCAAGGAGACCTCAAATATGCAATTTGAGCTCTCAAGTCGAATTCATATTTTTGCTACAGCTGTTTAAAAAATGTCCTGTAAATACGTTTTTGGCATCTCAAAAAAACTTTTGTAAAGATAGGATCATAAAAATTTGTGGATTTGAAGAGGACAAAGAGGTGAGTAGCCACAAAAAATTTTTTTGAAATCCGAGCTGATTTCCGGTCCTGAGATGGATTTCTTTTTTTTGACTTTAACGCCCTATTTGGCAAAGTTCCGAAAACATGTGAAAGCTGTAAATTGGTGAAAAGTTGCGTCTAACGATTATCTAAGTGGCCATAAATTTTGGGCGTGTCCTTATTTGAGATAAGCTGTACAGAATTTTTTTTGTGAAAGCCGTCATTTCAGAAATAAATAAATTCCCTGTATCTCAAAAACGGCTGATCGTAGAGACCTGGGACTATGCTTAAACGATTCAGAAGGTCCGATTTTGGGGGGGGGTCTTCTGAGAGACATTTTGCTCTTACTTCAACCGTTTTTGCTGTAATTGCGAAAAACAAATTCTATGAAAAGGGCAAAAGCTAAACTCCAATATCCTGTAATTAGGGAATTTTGGCTAAGAAAGGACCGAAACTATGGAAAATGTGTAACAAGCTAATTCCTTCACTATTTGGTCCATATGGGTCCCTATAATCACCAAAAACAAAATCACAAAAAATCCACGATGGCGAAGATGGGTTTTTGTTTTTCGCAATTACAGCAAAAACGGTTGAAGTAGGAGCAAAATGTCTCTCAGAAGACCCCCCCAAAATCGGGCCTTCTGAATCGTTTAAGCATAGTCTCAGGTCTCTACGATCAGCCGTTTTTGAGATACAGGGAATTTATTTATTTCTGAAATGACGGCTTTCACAAAAAAAAATTCTGTACAGCTTATCTCAAATAAGGACACGCCCAAAATTTATGGCCACTTAGATAATCGTTAGACGCAACTTTTCACCAATTTACAGCTTTCACATGTTTTCGGAACTTTGCCAAATAGGGCGTTAAAGTCAAAAAAAAGAAATCCATCTCAGGACCGGAAATCAGCTCGGATTTCAAAAAATTTTTTTGTGGCTACTCACCTCTTTGTCCTCTTCAAATCCACAAATTTTTATGATCCTATCTTTACAAATGTAATTTTAAGATGCCAAAAACTTATTTTCAGTTCATTTTTCAAGCAGCTGTAGCAAAAATATGAATTCGACTTGAGAGCTCAAATTGCATATTTGAGGTCTCCTTGGCATGGCCTACAACCCTACGGTGAGAGATTTCCCTGCACTCGAAAAAAAAATTTGGTTAGCGTACCCTTAAGATTTACTTGTTGTAAGTTTTTCATTCAGATAGGGTTGAATACTCACCAAGTCTGTAGCTGGAGGGGGTCCGGTGGCGGGTGTGGGAGTGTCAGGAGCGGAGATAGCGGAGGAAAATGAAAACTCCGGACGGTAAACGGGTGGTGGGGAGGACAGGTCATTTCGACAAGCTACAGAAATTGGAGACTGACCGTTCTAAATCACTAGTATTGGCAGAGAATACTCCACTAGTAGAGCGAGCTAGATCTGATGAGACACCAGGTAGTTGACTGATCCAGGGCACTAGTGTTGGCAGATGATACCCCACTAGTAGACCCTGTAGCCCATTGAACGGAACTGTCCCGCTGGGTCGTGTACCCAGGATGTCGCTGTCTCCTCTGGAACTGGAGAGAAGAAGTCAATTATTAGACAATCCCAAGTTTAGTTCGGAAAATCAAATGTAATGAAACAAACAAGTGCCTTGAGTTATTGCAACTAAGAGCTAAACAATGTAAAATGTCTACACTAACCCGGCTGTAGAGGATCACCCGCATTCTCTAGTTCATTTTGTATCCAAGTTGGGGTCTTCAGAGGGTCTGTACCTTCTTGCCGGGATGTTTGGGTTACCATGGAGTCACCAGTTCCTATAAACTGGGCTGATATCACCTGGGGAGACACTAGGTGTAACACAACTGTAGCAAGCTGCAATACATTGCAGGCTGAGAGAGAGGGATCATCATCCCATGTATGGGTGTCTCTTGGGCACATGAATATGATTAGTGAGCTGCCTCATTTACCAACTACCCTATGACATACTCCCCCATGAGGTCGGTTCCTATTTAGTATCCATGTGGATTCAAACCTTGTATTGGACACGATACAATACGTCAATGAGGTGGTGACATTACATACCTGTTCTGCTACTAGCAGGGTGCACCACCCCTTTGTAGAGAGAGCTGGAATATAGTGAAGAGAACTGAATATGGGTTGGGGACTGCAGATACTGTTCCTGGAGTTGTTAGCTAGGTCACTGACAATCCCGTCACCTAGGCGACCATGGTTACGGTAACCCCACGAGAAGACCTCGTTAGCGGTTGTCGTGGCAACAGAGAATCTGTCCCCCGCTGCTATTAGTGCTACCTTTTTACCTGTGGAAGAAGAGAGGGGATGGGTTATAACTCGGCTAACAGTGTTGAGGACGAATTGTGTTTTGTTTGGTAACGCAACTTTGGTGAGAACAAGTAAAGATTTGGTTTTTGTGAAATAGTTCAGAGATATTATTACCCTTCCTTCATCCTTGACATATCTTACCGGCTAGGTTCCCTCGGACGATGGTAGGTTGTGTTAGATTTTTGTAGTTCCCAACACCCCTCTGACCGCACTTGTTGGACCCCGAGACTCCATACCCTGTCGTATGCATCCAGGAACCAAGGTATGGTCTACCCCACACGCCACGTCCTGGAGGAGGGGTTGTTATTGACAACAATAGTTGTGATTTTTCTGGGAAAAGAACGATATCATAGAGGTACTGATTTCGCAAAAGCGCCACTGGTAGTAACGGGTCTAAGATTTGAAGACAGACAGAAAGATACATACCCTAACAGCAACTGAAGATAACCCGTTGACTGGTTTAAAAGTGAAAGTTTCACTAGTTTTAGGGAGGTTGACTCCTTTCCTCCCGATCTTATTGATTCCTAGTTTGTTGGCTTCGTTGTCGCCCGTTGCCATCAACTTACCTGATATTGATAACATTTGGAATTCAGAACATTTGACACCAAAAAGGGGTTGAAAATCGTTGTGATTCAAAATTAAATTTATTGACACCCCCGGTTGCTAACCTCCACTTGTAATAAGGAAGGAACATCTCTTGCCACACACAACCCGGGCAACATGTGCTCCTCTTATCTCGAGGAGTTGTGGCTCGTAGATTATATCCTCACCATCGTTACCAAGACAACCAAACTCACCGTTACCCCAACCAAACCTGGAGAATAAGAGGGGGGAGGGGTGTGGGGTGAGGTGTAAAGGTAGGGTATCAAACAATATCTTCTCCCGTCCCCTACATCTCCGCTCCAAATCTTCTCTAATCTCTCTTCCAATAACAATCAGTAAAAGGGGGGGGGGGTGGTCATGTTAATTTCGTTAATGTTTTGTTAATTAACAAAGGACCCTTGATGAAACATTAACACGATTAACAAAATTAACAAAATTAACAAAAATCGCGTTTTAGGTGTTTTCAGTCGGTTTATAGCTATTTTACGTGTTTTAGGTGTGTTTAGGTATTTCTATCATAAACTCACTATCTCCCACGAGAGATATTTCATATCCCTAATAGTCAGGACCACTATTGGTGCGCGGTCGTGCCCACGGAAGGAGTGCTTGGATCATCTTGAAACCGGTTTTAAGTTAACTAATGCATATACAAAAGTGTCGGTAGCTATTTGGGTGATGTTCTGACAATCCAATCACGAGTTATGACCAAAAAACAGTCAAAAAAGACGTGGTGGTGGTGGTGGTACACCCGTTATAGCGTGCCAAACTCTGCCCCGTAGAGCAGAACGACATTGCAACCTCGTCATAGCGTCTGTCATCGTGTTGTGGTCAGTTAATATCATGGCATTCTTAATGTCAGTCAGTCATTACTCATTGTACTTGCCAGACACTTACGCAGTCCCCACGGTTAAAGGTCGCTTGCACTCTTCGCATCTCCGCCCCGTGAGGACATTGCAGTTATCTTGCGAATAAGCAAAATGACAAGTTAGGAGGCAAATTTTCAAGCTTGGGTGTTCGTGCAGGTAGGCCTGTTCGTTTGTTTGTTACGACGACGGTCCGTCGAGTGGACACTTCTCAAGCTTGGGTCTGGGGTAGTCTGTCTTTAGTAGCTCTAATTAAATTATTATTGAATGGCAAGGTTTTACTCCGGTATCATTATCAATTGTACACAATGAATGAACAGACAATACGGACAGAACTTACAGCCTTTTGATTGATGTCAAGGGTACCATGTGTTGTCATATTGGATTGAGCGTTTGATGATGAAATACGATTCCTATCATTCCGAATTACTCCGGGATTTTAAATTGTTGAGTCTTTATCCATCACTGCTATTTTTTGACTAAATTGACGTATGGCGCGAGATTTAGGCATTCGCTCTGCTGCTATGGGCCGTGCGTGCAAGTTCTATCCTGCAACCATGGTTCCAAAAAAGGATAATGGATATAAGACACGCCAGGTGTTGTACCACTTTTTAGGTTCACTCTGTGACTAATCGTGACGGCTTGTTGTTTAAATAAAGGAAGAACGAGGTGAACTGTTGAAGACCGGGAATTAGAAAAGCGCTACCTTATCCCGCGCTGCGTGTGGCACAGAACAGGGGCCTATTATAGGGAGCAGCAGCGTTTGCCAAGTGTTACACTACTTTGTATCAACGGGGCTAAATTCAAAGGACTAAAGGAGGTTTGTGGTGGGGTACACTTGGGAACTTGTAGTCAACGGACGCTCTTCTTGAAGGGTCCCATAGTCATAAAAATTCCCATACTTTTTAATATGTCGTGGTGGCACGTTTGGTAGATCGGATCTGATCCTGAGAAACTGACGATCGAGATCAGATCACATATCATGTGATGAATACCACAATATACCTTCTCTTCCCGATCAAAATGTGAGAGACGAGTAAAATAATAGGGAAAACAAAAAAGTTCACCACGCACGCCGTGAACCATTCAGGGACTCCATGGTTCTTTTTACTACTTCGCAACCACGTGCGTCTTACTACTGCACCCTCCTGAGTACTCTGTAAGCTCCGTAGCATTGTGTGACTCCTACCGCGTTCTGTGAGGGTTCAGTAGATCAACAATAGCTTTACAAACACGTGTGGTTCTCAATTCCTAGTGCTCTAGTAACTGAACACATCAGCAGCATAGCAAGAGTGCTAGAGCTGGACGATGCAGTAGTAAAAATTGCACAGTTTTACACCTGCGCTCTGCTCTACCACTTTTATTCACTGTTCAATGTGGATCTACTCATGCTAATGATCTTTATTGTAATCCTTTTTCAACAACCAAGACTAAGCTATATATATTCTCTCTTTAATCCACACAAGATCTAAACAAAGAGTTGTTTGCTCCAGATAGAAGAACACGTTCCCTCTGTGTTTGGATCAGGGACCGATAGAAGAACGCTTTTGAGGCCAAGAGGAACATCTGCTACCATCACGTGACCAGCTTACTAGCTCAGCTCTGTTGTTATCGGTAACTATAAAACCTGCACTCAAACCTCTCCATTTCCACTTCTACCTTGTTGAGTTACTCAACAACTTCTACCTGCAAGTAGCTCGCTACCTCTCCTTTGTCGGGAGTGGGTTAGTAGGTAACCGCCCCCACTTCAATTCCACCCTAACTGTAAACTGTATTTAATTACAGTTTAAATGTAAGAATTAAGCAATCCAGTTTAACGACAGTTTACTTAACACCCTATTTTGTAAGATATATGTTACGTTTCCTTCTTTTCGCAGCTGCATTGTGCGGGACAGTTGTTCTCAGCGAGAATGAAACAGGTTGGTCAAAGATTCGATTATAAATGCATATTATAAGCATAGGGATATAGGACGGTATACTTTTTCTCCCCTTACCCCTACTTCCCTCTTCATGTTATAATTTACAATACTCTCTCAGGCTGGAACAAGGTTGAGAGACGGGTGGCTATGGATATTGACCTTGGCGCAAACGTCCTAGAAGTGAAAGCGAGAAATCTCCTATCGAACAAAAAAGGAATCTTCATAAGCACGAATAAAGGATGGATAGGAGTAAGAGGTTACAGAAAATGGAGCAGCGACCCATACGTTCACGTTTGGAAGATGACAGATTGTGCTGGACATAATTCCGCAGTAGACATGGAACCCGAGATAGTGATGGCAAAGGACAACGTCTGGAGGTTCCTGCTATCAAACTCCAGCATAGAAATCTACTGTAACGATGACATGGTGGTTAACCTGAACTTCAAGGATGTTAGTGAGACGTGTTATAACCGATGGGGAGGTGGAAACAGTGTGAATGAGATATCGTTTAATGGAGATCACGATGAAGCTTCATCAGAGTGGAGACTTCTTGGTAAGTTAAATATTATTCCAACACGGCTAATAACAACCATCACTTTTTTTTAAAACGCTCCTTAGTCCTCATTCCACATCTTTAATTTGCAGTTAGAAATGTGTCTTTACATATAAGATCTTACGTCATATGTTAAATGAACCGTCACCAGCTAATATAGACAGCTGGATTTCCTTCCCATATTGTTGGTTGTTTTAACAGTCCTTAACCTCTTTTAACATCCCACAGCTGTCCCAGAACCAACACCCACACAAGGCTGGAACAAGGTTGAGAGACGGGTGGCTTTGGATATTGACCTTGGCGCAAACGTCCTAGAAGTCAAAGCGAGAAATCTCCTATCGAACAAAAAAGGAATCTTCATAAGCACGAATAAAGGATGGATAGGAGTAAGAGGTTACAGAAAATGGAGCAGCGACCCATACGTTCACGTTTGGAAGATGACAGATTGTGCTGGACATAATTCCGCAGTAGACATGGAACCCGAGATAGTGATGGCAAAGGACAACGTCTGGAGGTTCCTGCTATCAAACTCCAGCATAGAAATCTACTGTAACGATGACATGGTGGTTAACCTGAACTTCAAGGATGTTAGTGAGACGTGTTATAACCGATGGGGAGGTGGAAACAGTGTGAATGAGATATCGTTTAATGGAGATCACGATGAAGCTTCATCAGAGTGGAGACTTCTTGGTAAGTTAAATATTATTCCAACACGGCTAATAACAACCATCACTTTTTTTTAAAACGCTCCTTAGTCCTCATTCCACATCTTTAATTTGCAGTTAGAAATGTGTCTTTACAATTTTACATATAAGATCTTACGTCATATGTTAAATGAACCGTCACCAGCTAATATAGACAGCTGGATTTCCTTCCCATATTGTTGGTTGTTAACAGTCCTTAACCTCTTTTAACATCCCATAGCTGTCCCAGAACCAACACCCACACAAGGCTGGAACAAGGTTGAGAGACGGGTGGCTTTGGATATTGACCTTGGCGCAAACGTCCTAGAAGTCAAAGCGAGAAATCTCCTATCGAACAAAAAAGGAATCTTCATAAGCACGAATAAAGGATGGATAGGAGTAAGAGGTTACAGAAAATGGAGCAGCGACCCATACGTTCACGTTTGGAAGATGACAGATTGTGCTGGACATAATTCCGCAGTAGACTTGGAACCCGAGATAGTGATGGCAAAGGACAACGTCTGGAGGTTCCTGCTATCAAACTCCAGCATAGAAATCTACTGTAACGATGACATGGTGGTTAACCTGGACTTCAAGGATGTTAGTGAGACGTGTTATAACCGATGGGGAGGTGGAAACAGTGTGAATGAGATATCGTTTAATGGAGATCACGATGAAGCTTCATCAGAGTGGAGACTTCTTGGTAAGTTAAATATTATTCCAACACGGCTAATAACAACCATCACTTTTTTAAACGCTCCTTAGTCCTCATACCACATCTTTAATTTGCAGTTAGAAATGTGTCTTTACATATAAGATCTTACGTCATATGTTAAATGAACCGTCACCAGCTAATATAGACAGCTGGATTTCCTTCCCATATTGTTGGTTGTTTTAACAGTCCTTAACCTCTTTTAACATCCCACAGCTGTCCCAGAACCAACACCCACACAAGAGTGGAACAAGGTTGAGAGACGGGTGGCTATGGACATTGACCTTGGCGCAACCGGCCTAGAAGTGAAAGCGAGAAATCTCCTATCGAACAAAAAAGGAATCTTCATAAGCACGAATAAAGGATGGATAGGAGTAAGAGGTTACAGAAAATGGAGCAGCGACCCATACGTTCACGTTTGGAAGATGACAGATTGTGCTGGACATAATTCCGCAGTAGACATGGAACCCGAGATAGTGATGGCAAAGGACAACGTCTGGAGGTTCCTGCTATCAGACTCCAGCATAGAAATCTACTGTAACGATGACATGGTGGTTAACCTGAACTTCAAGGATGTTAGTGAGACGTGTTATAACCGATGGGGAGGTGGAAACAGTGTGAATGAGATATCGTTTAATGGAGATCACGATGAAGCTTCATCAGAGTGGAGACTTCCACTAGCATTTTAAAACCTAAAAGAATATCTGCACATTATATCTGTGCACTATACCTCATTTGAAACCTATTGCATTTAAAGTTGTGTTTCATTTGTTGCAACAAAATCTCACGGATTATTAGGGAGGGGGTCACCAACAAAGCCCCGGATGGGGCTGTATTGGCGGGGAAAAGTCTTCTTACGCAGTTGGCTCTTCAGATGGGTACGAAACACTGAAACCCCGATAATATGAGAGTGATTTTGTGGAACTAAATTTGTTTGAATACGACGTCTTAGGAACCTGATCTGCCTGGCCGCGCCAGACCCCAATTTGACAGTGTGCTCAGATGGGGTCGGTGGCGCCAGACAGAACCTGATTTACTGGGTAGTACCCAGTTATATAAGGCTTTTTTTACGACCTTACACAGCGATTTGCTCCATTGTATAATCTTTAATAAAAAATAGCCAAAATAAACCGCAATTGACGTCAAATGATCCTAATCCACATTTTTCAACCTTAAAAAATTACGAACACTCATGAATTCACCTTAATTCTAAAAAAATTTTTTTAAACACACAAGGATTTGTAGCGAAGCAAATTTTAATGTTTGACCAAAAAATTTATTTTAGAATTTTTCTTCTTATTTTTTTATAACAAAAACGTTGTACATACATCATCTTCTTTCGTCCAAATAGTCGATTACCGATGAAAAAATTTCATTTCAGATACTAAATTTAAATATTTGTAACTTGTGGAAAATCATCGATTTTGAGCCAAAAAACTTGTATGCCGGACCACCAAACTGTGCAATAAATAGTTGTACAATTGTATAAAATATAGAGCAACATTCAATAACTTCACTTCTTATTTTGTTAATAATGTTAATAATGTTA
The DNA here is from genome assembly GCA_020137815.1 of Hormiphora californensis. Lineage (NCBI taxonomy): Eukaryota > Metazoa > Ctenophora > Tentaculata > Cydippida > Pleurobrachiidae > Hormiphora > Hormiphora californensis. The sequence continues at coordinate 8,701,818 of CM035351.1, forward strand.
AAGGTTGACAAGATACCTAAAACTTTTCGTTAATCGTATTTTTTCGATTTATCAGGAGTTTTTAAAGGGATACTGACATATTCAAATCGACCATCTCAAATTTTAATAAAACATTGCTAAATGACATCATCTGAGAGAATAAATACATTGTGTCGAAGTCCGAGCTCTCTACTCCCTCTACTTCTCAAGATATGGGGTCCCAAATATTAACACCCACTAATTGGTTTGGGTAAGAGGAGGAGACCAGCATTACAGATTACAGGTAAACACGAGCCTGTTTATATGTCATTATCTCAGCTAATACACATGCGATTTTGACCGGGGTTTTTCTAAAAACTTTAAGACCACTTCTAGTTTCCGTTTTTGGTTTCCATTTGTCTCTAGACTTGTCATGAATAGATAGAACTATATCTAAGCAAGACGGTGATTTTTTTTGAAATGTATGCCTTCTTAGAACAATATTATCATGGTATTCAGTAACTAATGTCAATAAAATTTGGCTGTACTTCCTCAATTTTACATCAAGATGTTAATATTTAATATTTATCCCACAGTCAATAACATAGTCAATAGTTATTAACTATTCAGCCCTGAAATGAATATTGTATCCTAGGAGAGTATAAACTGAAAAATTTAGGCAACTAATTGGTATAAAAGGCAAAACCACTATACCCGACTAATTTTGATACGTTGAATCACATAAGCAACTTTGGCAAGCGCTCAGGGGTGGAGAAAGTGCCCTAATTGAGCATAATCGGGTCTAAGTGATCGTAACTGTAACTTATCGCATGAAAATGCTATCAGTTCATGTGAGAGCACTATCCCCACTAATTTTGATACGCTGAATCACGTAAGCGGCGTTTCCAAGCCGTCAGAGGTGAAGAAAGTGTCCTAATTGAGCATTATTCAGTCTAATTGGCAATAATTGCATTTTTCAAATGGAAATGCTAAAAGATCGTGTGAGGGCACTTTACACATTAATTTTAATACGTTGAATCACTTGAGCAACTTTTACAAGTCCTCAGAGGTCGGCAAAGTGCTCTAATTGATCATAATTGGGTCTAATTGACAATTCACTCCAGTTCACCTCAAACTGCAAAGTTTACTTGTTTATTTACTGATTTATTTATGATTCTGATACATCATATGAAAATACTAAAAATTTTAAACATTTCTGACTTTCAGAAAAAAATCCGATCAAAATCGTGCATGTGAAAGTTGAGATATTGATAGATAAACATACTCATGTTTACATGTAATTTGCAATACGGCTCTCCCTCTATACCCAAACCAATTAAGAAGTGATAAAAGGTGGGGCCCTGTATCTTGAGAACGAGAGGGAGTAGAGAGTTCGCACTTCGACTCATCGTATTTTTATCTCCCAACCAGTTACCACACCCAGGATCGTTGAAAAAGTCAAACATTTTTGAATATGTCAGTATCCCTTTAAAGCATTTTTCAGATTTTTTGTCGTGTAGAAAAATATTCGAAACAGGGCGCTTTCCAGCGCCGCGCCCCAATTCTTTATAACTTTGGCTGCTGAAAAAGTATATTCCAGGGTAGATTTCAGCCGCGCTATACTTTTTCAGCAGCCAAAGTTATAAAGAATTGGGGCGCGGCGCTGGAAAGCGCCCTGTTTCGAATATTTTTCTACACGACAAAAAAATCTCAAAAAATGCTTAAAACTCCAAATAAATCGAAAAAATACGATTAAAGAAAAGTTTTAGGTATCTTGTCAACCTTTAATAATGTTAATATTAACATTTTAAAAAATGTTCATGAAACATTAACATTAACATGACCAACCCCCCGTAAAAAATTAAACTTACAGGCTTCCAGAATCTGTGGTTGCCATGACATGAGAATCTCCACATGACAGGCTAGTTAGTATGACACCACTGAAAAACGGCACAGGGACAGGAACCAGAGAGTTTTCAATATCTTCACCCACTCCCAGACACCCATCGTAATTGGAGCCAAAAGCAGCCTGGGAGAAAGGAAAGGATAAAATGGCTGTAAGTAGGGTTCGGTAAAATAGTTTCCATAGTTACCACGGTTACCATAGATACTGCTAACAACTGACCATCTGAGAGTCCTCTAAGAGAACCAAAGTGAAATCATCACCAGCCGTAGCGTCTACAACCCCAGTGAGACTCTCAACACGCTTAGGACTCCGATAACTAGCCTTGTCCCCGTGACCCAGCTGGCCATAAATCTCACCCGGCTGACCTAGTGAGTATAGATAGAGAGAGAGAGAGAGAGAGAGAGAGAGAGAGAGAGAGAGAGAGAGAGAGAGAGAGAGAGAGAGAGAGAGAGAGAGAGAGAGAGAGAGAGAGAGAGAGAGAGAGAGAGAGAGAGAGAGAGAGAGAGAGAGAGAGAGCGAGAGAGAGAGAGAGAGAGAGAGAGAGAGTGAGAGAGAGAGAGAGAGAGAGAGAGAGAGAGAGAGAGAGAGAGAGAGAGAGAGAGAAAACAACAGGAAAACTTGGTCTATTGGTATAACTCCATCTAAATAGGGTTGACACACACTCTCTCTCTCCCTCTCTCTCCCTCTCTCTCCCTCTCTATCTCTCTCTTTCTCTTTCTCTCTCTCTCTCTCTCTCTCTCTCTCTCTCTCTCTCTCTCTCTCTCTCCCTCTCTCTCTCTCACGCTATCTCTCTCGACGGTTCATCTGATGAATTGCTCATACAATACTAAGCGCGGACAAAGTGTCAGGCGACTCAACTCATCTGCATGAGAAAGGGGCATGCAAATCGTCTACCATCTTTTTACGGGTGTTAGTATGACTCTCCAAAGTTTCCTTTGAAGTATGAAGTGAAGGTCTTTGGTTCAATTCTGGAATTCCCGGTCAAACAAAGTTTTCTTCGATTTTCTGCCCTAGGGCCTAGGTATACTTTTCACAGATCTCATTACTGAATAATCAATCATATATCAATCTCTCCCATAGCTTTATATCAATCTCTCCCATAGCTTTATATCGAGATCGGCCCGTCTGTGAGATTTCCCGGAAATTTCCCCTACTCTATTGTACAGCGTGTGTGCCAGCATCAGAAGGAGATATTGAAATTATTTCCTGAATCTCACCAAATCTTTTCTCGCTATATCTTCCAAGCAATTTATAGCTGTACGGACATTTGTTTACATTAGCTTGTAATACCGTAATTGGTCCACATTAAGGTTCAGCTGTAATGATTGGTCGCTAGGTTCTTGTCACATGACTAAGCTTTCTCTGTTGACATGAGTGAAACTTCTCGAATTTATGTTTTATTCCTTTGTTCAACAATCTGGACACGACTGATTTCCATTATCGTCCCGCCGTCTTTGTAACAAACTTAATTTGGTTGCTATGGTAGCGACGAAAACTAGTAAACTATTTCAGGTGCCTCTGCCCAGATAAACTATTACCGATGCAGTGTATTTGTTAAGATATTTGCAGACAGCTGTTTAATACTATCGACAGCTGTGGTGAAGGGGTGGTCGTAAATAGATAATCATAGACGCCAGTTGTATACGGTAACTGCTCTAAAAGCGATTAGCGAGTGCTCTATAGTTTACAGCATTCATTATGAAGTTCATTATGAAGTTCATAGTTTTACACAGCCTTCATAGATCGATAGTACCACATATTACAGCCTTAATAGATCGATAGTACCACATTGAGTCTCTCCTCATGTAACTATGGTAGTTTTATTTGTGTGTGTTAGCGTGTGTTATATGTGAGCCCGTTTATGCTCTGTGAGCCTGACCGGCTGGCCGTACTTTTAGCCTTTAGGGACTGACTATGGTCTTTTTTGTTAAAGTTTGTTTTGTTTGAGGGGAGACTCACCGAAGTTAAGATCGCATTATATTGATATCCAGTGTGTGTCATGCATCGATGATATCTCAACGTGCGATCTCAACTTTATTCGGGTTGTCTCTTACCTTTTGTAGCTCACACTGCATTTTATAAAACGACACGCTTGGCAGATCAACCTTTACCCAACCCACATTTCCGCATTGCCGCAACATTCTTACTAGTATATTGTCACTGTTAATGTTTTTATAACTAATGTAAATTCCCTATAAATTACTAACATATATCTCAACTGGTTGTCCCAGATTCCGGAATGTTGTGTGAGGAGCAGAATATGACAGCTAGTGATTTCCATTTACGGAAGAAAATAACCAACTTCACGGACCTCCTCTTCCATATTTCCATCGCACCGATGGGTCTCGGAGTGGTATTCAACATCCTGTGTATGACCTACTTTGTATTACACCAAAGAAAATCCCTGGGTGACAAACTCATCATCGCGCTGAACATCTCGGACCTAATGACATGTATTGTAGCTCCCCTGTTTGTGAAGTTTCACGTGAGTATTGCTTTAACTGATTTTCTGATGGTTAATTTCTTGTTTCTCCCTATGATGGTAGCCTTTACGCTTACTGTCATTTTCACTGGACTCCTCTGGGTCTTTAGAATGTACGGTATCTTGAAGCCTTTGAGTCATCTTAAACCCAAAAAGATTGCTGTGTTTGTGATTTTTATTATCCTTTTTTGTGGTGCCTCGCAGATATATTTTCTTCAAACCACAGTGCAAGATTTCTGGAGCAATCTCTTTTGCGGTGAAGTCTCTGATTCGTCATCGGAGTCAATACAAATGTATGCAAATATCGGCAATCTAGTCTTAATTATTACAATGTCATTGGTTTTGGTGATTTTCACAGTGAAAGCGGTTAGAAAACTCCAAAATGATGTCGCAGTGGATGAAAGATCTCGAGCTGACAAGAGAGCTGCAGCTATTACAGTTTCTATAATAGTTTTCATCCCATTGCTCGCAGCAATTCCTTTTGCCTGTCTGTTTCTCTACACCTCAATAACGTACATAGAATCAGATATTACCAAGGATGATGATATATTGTGGGAGTCTAATTTTGAGATCTATAAACTCTACCTTTTGATCATTATTACTAGTGTAATGACATCTGCAATCAATCCCTGTGTGTATTTGTGCAGGAATAGAGCATTGAAGGGGTGGTTAAAGGGATTGTGGCAGAGATATGTCTTGAGAAAAGTTTAATGCAGTGAAAATGTTCTGATCTTCGAATCTTCCGTAATACGGTCGGTAATACGGTCGGTGATCAATAACCTGTCGTACATGCTTGGTCATATGTGAGTGGGTGATAACAAAAACAGTTTATATAGATTACAACTATTTACTATTCATTGCATATTACATACACCAATATTGGACGATTGTGGTTGGATTTAATATTGCATGTGATTTAAATTCTGTAAGATATGTTTCAGTGTTGAAGTACATATATCTGTGTCTCCTTGCACTCAGTCAGGGTCAGGTATTGGAGAGAGGTCGGACAACAGAAGTTACTCTTACCAGTGTCAACCCATCTCCCTACTTACCAGAGGACCAAGTAAATAGCTCCTTCTCCACAGTTACCACACAGAAGTGTTTAGGAGCAACACACACGCTCACTGCTCCTCTATCCTTCTTAAAGAGGTTGATAGCTTGTGGTGATGTCTTTCCTCCGCCCCATATAAACACCTATAAAACACCATTTTTAGAGTTTCACTCCAGTTTCCTGGCCCCCGTTAGTTAAAACCGGAAATGTACAATTATTGTACTCCAGGTTGTACATAAATGTATAAATTGAATTGGCGGGTAAATGTGCAGAGAAAGTGCCCTCCGCGCGTCAACCACTCTGGCGTGATGTCCTCGCGCGCTACATCATCCTCACCCCCCACGATTCTGTCAACACGCGGCTATAGTTTTCAGCTCATGTTGTTCTCCCTCTTGTGACAGTGAACTATACCCTCCCACATTGTATAACACGATGTCTTGTATACTAATTAGATAATGCGACACGAGTGTGTGTACATACCTCCGAACTGAGGTTAGTTAAAACTGGTTGGGTCCCCGGGGCAAGCTGAGACAGACCACGGACATAGTTTTGGGGTCCTAGTTTCGATTCGACCACTCGGGCACAATCTACCATAAAGGGAGTTTTAAGAATCTCAGACATCGCCGGTCTATCAGCCGGGTCCTGCAGAGATAAAGGAGTGTTCGAAATATATTTGGAGCTTGAGATGCTAAATGAACGGGTTGTACTTTTTGGAATGACATGATTCGAGATGTTCTGAATGAAGAAGGTTCTCCGGAGATCCGATTATATTATTGATGTAAAAAGTAGGGCCCACTGAGTACTCCATTTACCTTCTGTAGCATACTGTGTACAATATCCCGTAGAGGCTTGCTCCATCGATCGCTCACTGGTTTCACCTAACAGAAAGTATTTATCAGGTACAGAATTCATTACACCTCATCAAATTATAAACAAACCTGATACCGCCAGATACACACAATGTAGTTAACAGTACAACATTGGAGCAGCGAGCCCGACACTCCAAGATATCGTTATCTCTAAAAACCCACTCACACCCCTCTCTCTAAACACTCACACCCCAACTCCAATTTCCTATTCCAATGCATTCCTTGCAATGATGCTACACACCTCTTTTGTAACAATAGAGTAGACGAGTCGGAGTTGGTTGGTCGCATCGAAGGTCTTTTGTAGTTCCAGCATCTCATACAACACACACCCACTGCTCCAAACATCACTTTTTGTACCGTAACTCAGACCTCTGAGTGGGCGGGGGTGTTAGAGAGAGGGAGGAGTAAAATAATTGGAAGCTTCCTTTGTCTAGTAAAATAACAATGATGTCGGTTACAAGTAACAATGCAGTATTATAACAGCTCACGCCCCACTGAGATAGTAAAACTTGTGGCTGGGAAACAGACAAAGAACAGAGACTGTCTCATTGAGACACTATACTGAAACTATACCCTAAAAGTAGGACAACTGCAAATATGGATATTACAGAAAACCCATAATTTATCAGATCTTACTTGCAGATCTCAGGGCTCATGTAGTAGGGTGTACCGACCATAGATTCAGCAGCCTCACTCTCTGAACTCAACATCTTACTGATACCAAAATCGCCCAGTTTTAGGATTCCTGTCTGTAGAAGATATGATGTTACGATGAACAGTGAACACGGATTATGTCACTGATTGAGTCAGACAAACATTTCACTGTTCAATAATTGCCCTGTATGATTCAAAATTTACATTGTTTTGTTCAAACCCTTTTTTTGAGAGAGGGTTGAACAAATAAAGAGTTACCCTCACATTGATTTATGTACCTTGTTAAGGAAGATGTTCATTGTCTTGATATCCCTATGGATAATCCCGTTAGAGTGTATGTAAGCACACGCACAGCAAAGCTGATAGAAATACCAGAGAATCGCTTCCTGAGAACATATTGATATATGTCAACAGAGCCATCAAGAGTTCACTAATATTATCCTAGCAATCTGACCCAGAGACTCCTGCACTACCCGGGATAATATCCATATTTTACTACTGCAACAGTATTGATTCTAAAGATCCTAATGAGTATACTGTATACCGAAAGACAACTATCACTATTACCCAATACCCAGTACCCAGTATATACCCAATACCCAATACCCAGTATATACCCATTAACCCAGGAATCCCCCTTTCTCACCTCAGTCATACTCTCATCCTGGTCAGCCACTAACTGTGCCAGATTGCCCCCATTTGCATACTCCATCTCTATATACATCACATCGGCATCTACATAGTTGTTGTAGTATCCCACTACATTGCGGTGGTTCAGTATACTCAGGACATCCACCTCATGCTGTGCAGCCTGCACCTCCTTCTCGCTTTTCAGCCGGACCTGAGGACGATATATCAGGGGAGATGGGATCTTGTCACTGGGTATGTGCCCCCTAGACATAGTTATGTTAGTTAGTAGTATGTTATATACTCAGGGTTTTAGTTATCACTTGTGTGATGTGATATATATTATAAAACCCCTGGTTGTATTTATGTGAATGGGCAAATTACCCTGGCTCATACTAAGGTAGGGGATAGCACACCCCATCATTGTAACAGTATATTCGGACATGCTCCGAGTTTGGTAATTCGGTTAAGAACCACCGATAAAGGTTTTTGCAGAGGAGCTCCACAAGTCGATGTGGTTTATTAAGAGTTCCAGATTTCGGAGATAATGAGACTGTTCTGGCCTGCCTGCGGATTCCTGCACAGATAAGACCTCGCGGAGGAGTTTAACGGAATAATCACGTGATAGGTGGAGGAGCCCTACCCACGCCAAGATGACGCTAACGCGTAGTTTCCACAGCTAAATACGGACTGTGCACCGATTGCAGATACACGCCATTTTAGTTACTACCCGTTATATCTTGTGTTTTGATAGTACTTATAATATAGAACTATATCACCTTCACAGTCACACTACTCTATCATTGTATCAGTATAGTGGTTGCATAGTGGTGGGAGTTGATACAAAACAATGGCTGGTGTAGACAACGCCACCAACACTGTTTCAGGCGCTCGCCACAATCTTAACTCAATATATTGAGTACGGTGTACCCTCTATTGCCGGGAAAGAATACTGTGTACAGAAGGGAGAGAAGGGGAGGGACCGCGTACCCAATTTCAAATATAGATTTAGAATCTAAAGGATATCTATAAGTTATAGATATATATATTGGATTTGAACGTTAAGCAATCGAGCACCACTGGGTCTATAACAGTTTATTAAACGAATTCAATAGCAATAATTAATAGATCTGTACCTCTTTCCATACGACTAGAAAGTTGTCTGTGTAACGTCTGTAGAGGACTGCCTTTCCAAAGCTTCCCTCGCCCAGTACCTTGATAAAGTGGTACAGACCCTCAAAGCAGTCATCCTCGGCCATTCATTAACTAGTTGTAATAATTTAATTAGTTGTGATAATAATTAACTAGTTGTAATAATTTAATTAGGATGGGTAACCCAATATTATAAGAGGGAACCAACCAAACTTGGGTCGGTGAGCTCTTATCTTGAAAATTACAGTTTGCTTTGCCTTTAGGACCATACAGTGTGATTTCGTATTGCTTGCTATGGAACTAATGCCTTGTTTACATGTCACGTTTGGTCTATAATGCTGGGAACATGATACAGTCGGGCCCCGATTTATCGGGAGAATAAACTTCCCCGATATAAGAATTTAAGTTTTTCACCTCGGTATGATAGATCAAACATGACAATGCGCCTATATATGCTGACTGTTGATGGCATTGCTGATAAAAAGGAGTAATGGTAAAGTGGTCCCCCCTCAATTTGCTACTTTTTTATATAAGTTATAATGCTTCGAACAACGTCATCAAGCGTAGTGCTCTACCTGTGCAACGCCCACCATTGCTATAATTCATGACTATTATAAGTACCATGCCCCCATTGTCTACCTCCATGCCGTACGTGGTAGTCCCACACTATATATTAGTCTGCTACAATGACGCCACCACGTCTACCAACAACTAAGCTCCCTTTCTTCCGGTGGCGAGGTTAGTGGCTACGGTAAAACAAAGTAAGGGACAGAACAACAATACCAGAGACAGGCAGAGGGATGAAAGAGACGTGTGAGGTACAATGGACACACAACCTTTACAGACCGCTCCGACAATAGTCCTGACGTTAACACAAAAGATGAGGGGCCTATAATAAAGACAACCTGAGAAACGCTCCCAGCTTAGTCTACAGTTTTCAATATGAATTGTGTGTTGGTGTTGAGTTTGCTTGTAGCGGCCTCTACCGCTCAAGAAGGCCTAGTTAACGTGGCTGTGGATGGTGTTGCCTCCGCAACCAGTTTCGGATGGGGTGGAATTGCCAATCGTGCAATTGATAACAATACCAACCAGAGATACAATGGGTTAGTTTCTCACTTCTTATCTTCAATATTATTATATGTCAAAGAAAAAATAGAGACAAAATAACAGTGCATACTTATTATGTAATATGATTGATGGCAGCAAAATATAACTGGTCCCTGCATTTTACAGGAAATCATGTTACCACTCCCAAAACAAGGGAACCAACAAGCTGACTGTTGAACTGAGGGATGTCGCCTTTGGAGCTGAGTACAAGGTGGACAGTGTGAAACTATACAACAGGATCGATTGTTGCAGCAGCCGAATTAATGGGGTAAGAAGAACATGCTAATGCTGCAAGCTGTAGTTATATATCCCAGCGTGAAAGCATTTAGTTTACAATTTATCCCTAATTTATAACAAGAGAACATGCCGTAATGTCCAAGTTTAACCACTCAGATTCATTTTGGGCTATTACAGCATTTATGTAGCTAACTGAGGACACATTATGTCAGTCAAATATAGACATAATAGAAACACACATAGAGATGCAGATGATAAATACAAAGACGACTAATTTCCTGCTTTTTAGGCAATTATTTATGTTGGTCAAGAGAAGTGTGGTACTATCACGTATGACAAGTCTACCACCGTCTACGAGTTTGCCTGCAATGGTGCTGTTGGTACGTCTGTCACTGTGGAGCTGACTGGAGATTATCTTCAAATATGCGAACTGCAAGTCCTAGGTTAGTGCAAACAGGCATCCTCACAATCTTCCTCCTCAACTCTCACTGTACTTGGAAAACTTCATCAAATCATGCATATAATAATATATCATTAGAAATACACAACGAAATAATACAACTGTATCATTAGAAGTTGTATAATACCCTACATCATCTCATAGTGAAAGAGAGCGATATGCCGGAGATGAAGAAGTTGGAGAATGTCGCTGCCTCTGGTTACGCTTCTGCCTCTACCGTGGGCTGGGGTGGTCTCCCCTCCCGACTTATCGATGGAAATGTGGGACCTTACTGGAGCAGGTTCGTAATAGAAGGAGAAACACAATCGGTTGGGCTAGTAAGAAGGGCCAAGTGTGGGATTATAGAGACGATTCACATAAACATTGTTTCAACGGAATAATACAGCTGTATTTAGGACGCAACACACGTTTCATGGAATCTCTGACGGGAAACATTGTTTCGATTGTTTAGTGCTTTGAAACATAATTTTGGTTTGTTTAACTAAATCTCCCGTTTCAGTAAGTCGTGTTATCACTCTGCGAATGCTAACAATAACGAGGTTCAAATCCAGCTGGCTGGATACGAAACAGGGGCCAAGTACAATGTCGAAGCAGTTGTAATTTACAACCGGGGTGATTCTTGTTGTGATCAGCGAATTAACCAGGTATGTTCCCATTGATCTACCGAACCCTCACAGAGTGAGAGCGCACAGTGTGGGCTACACAATGTTCCTAGAGGTTAACTCTGTCGACAAATCAATTGATATCTTATAACGAGTGCTTTGCCAACAGGCTACCGTCTACGCTGGAGACAAACAGTGCGGTCAGATCAAGTTTGTCGAGGGGAAGACCAAGTACATAATGAATTGTGAAGGTGCCGAGGCTAGCAGTGTAACCCTCAAACATAGCGGACAATACATCAACATTTGTGAAGTTGAGGTCCTTAGTAAGTTACCATGGCAACCACAATTCCTTTACAATAGAGAGGGACAATAGGATATATGGTAAACAGTGCTTACTAAAGAGTCTATAACAGCTCTTCTATTTTGTAGTTGAGGAGGGAACAGGACCAGAAATTCCCAAACTGGTCAATGTAGCTGTAAATGGAACTGCTACTGCTAGCTCTGTTGGGTGGAACGGTGTACCCTCCAGACTTATCGATGGAAATGTTGGTCCTTACTGGAGCAGGTAACTAATCATATCATCTAGAAACTTCACCTAGAATCATCATCACTTAGTCGCGACTAATCGAATCTATACTAGTGTTGCTGACACAATTCACTTTCATCACAGTATTACTCACCATCCCCCTCTCCTACAGCCAGAGTTGTTATCACTCAAAGAATACTGGACAAAACGAAGTTTCCATTGCCCTGCCTGGGTGGGAGGCTGATGTGAAATACCCCATAACTGCAATTAACGTGTACAATCGAGCTGACAGCTGCTGTGATCAGAGGATTAACCAGGTATAATAAGTGGTTTTTACAGAGGTTTTAATGTCTTGATCAGCTTTGAAACAGGAGGGATTTTAATCGCACTTTATGTCGCTAGGCAACGCTTTACGTGGATGATACACAGTGTGGACAGATCAAGTTCGGCGAGGGAACTACCAAGTACTCATTTGACTGTAAGGGAGTTGAGGGAAGCAAGGTCACTTTGAAGCACAAGCGGACAATACATTAACATCTGCGAAATGGAAGTCCTTGGTAAGTTACCATGGCAACCGAGGGCTCTTGGCAACAGGTGGTAGGATATTTTTCATGGCGTGATTATGTAAGGAATCGATCCTTTTTACAAAGTATATTTAACTCTATCCCATTCCCGTTCAGTTCTCGAGAAAGATTTGCCTAAGAATATTCCCGAAGTTCACAACGTTGCTATTGGCCGACCTACTGCTCAGAGTTCTACCGGGTGGGGTGGTGTAGCCTCCCGAGCTGTCGATGGAGACACTAACTCTGTATGGGGCGGGTGAGTCCATTTTACCAAGAGTGTGTTATAGAATTGAACAAAGAGAGGGAACTAGAGAAAATTAAAGTCGGGATCGTTCTCATAGTACTCAACTCAACAAGCATTTAATCTCTTTCTCCCCCCACCAGAAAATCCTGCACCCATTCGGCTAAGAACAAGAACAACTTTTGGTCGGTTGAACTCGCTCAGGAGGAGTATGTGAGGGATGTTATCATTTACAACCGACTGGACTGCTGTTCTGAGAGGATCGATGGTGCCAAGGTATGAGAATTAACCGCTAAAGTACAGATGTAGCGATACTTTGTATTGTTCATGGCGTGATCCTTTTACAAAAAATAACCATCTCCCATGAGAGTTGGATCTAAAAATTATCTTACTATGATCAACCGTACCCAGGTTTGGATTGGACTTGGCGAGGATTGGACCCATTGTGGAACTATCAACTCTAACGGAGCCGCTGTGATCTCCACCCCTTGTAATGCCCAGGGAGACAAGATCAAAGTGACGAATGACAACAACTACCTGACTCTGTGTGAGGTACAGGTTATCACCTACGAGGAGGAGAACCCATCTGAAGAGATGGACGAAGAGTAAAGAGTGAAGTTAGAGTGAATTGTTTCAATGTAAAATCATGTATAGTGTGAGTTATTTCTTCTCTGAAAGCAATTCAATTGTTCACGTGCATCGACAAAAAGAGAGACGCACACACAAAGCATTAAAGAAAAACAATCATAGAAACGGTGTTACACAGCTCACAATGCATGTGACAATGTATTCTCTCTCTCTCTCTCACACACACAGATATTATACTGCTGTTATACACAGACTAATGTGAGATAATACAGAGCCTCATTATCCAAGGAACACACATGATAATCGGCTGGCTACCAACCATGATGAGCGAGTAGTGAGTGTGGTACTTGTTTACAATTATATGTTACAAACTTTTAGACAAGGAAGTAACCCGCTTGATCTTTCACACTACGAAGTGGGGTTTTTAAGTATACGGCCGTCTAGCTAAGGCACGAAGATATAGAATTCGGAGATCGCCTATATTGTGTACATGACAAACAAGACCCAGGTTAATGATAAGTTGATGACGTACAGAGCTTTATGAAGTGACCATATTATTCAAGTGAAATTTATTGAGTGAAACCCCCATCAGAAATTCGCGAGGATAAACCTGCATTCACTAGGAGGATTCGTGTAGCTTTTATCATAGCCCTAGATGCTTCACGTAGTAGGAGCGGTTAGATCAGCACGTTATTCCTGTTATCTTACTATCTTCTTCTGCTCGCTGCTCGGGGACAGCGATGGGTCCACGGCCCAGCAAGTCCCTGGGTGTCCGGGGCCAGGGGCGACAGCCCCGGCGGGGGTGTAGGGGGCGAAGTTTTCTGCGTTGGTCTGCTATTAGAGTGATTGTGGGACAGTTTGATATTTCCAGTTTTCCCCGAGACAGTTGTAGCGGATACCTTAATGTTGTTCGGACCTGTGCTATTGACCAATTTCCACGTCGTAATGATGCTGTAGCGTTGTCGGCGCCATTGAAGCCTGAACTTCAGAGCCTAACGGAAGTGATTTTCAGCTTTTTCAGTACTTTCAGTTGACACACGAGGCTGGTGACTTTAGACCTGAGAAACAGGTCCATCTAACGAGGCCGTAGGCGCATCAGCCATCACGCATAGCGGGACTGTAGCTACAGAATTACAAATCCGTAAAATGTCAAGGCCTAACCCCAACCCAAACCGCAACCCTAACCCTAACCCTACTTTAGCCCTAACCCTAAAAAACCGGGCGCCGTTACGATCTGGGTGTTTGGAGGCCTGTTTAAAGTCGAATTTTTTATTTAAGCGACAGGCCGCCGCGCATTCAAAGAGGTCGCGCGGCGTCGTATTTGCGCGTGATATTCGAGATCGAGTTCCTGTAAAGTCGGATTTTTTGAAACTGTCACCCCCCTGGGTATTTTCAAATTTCGTAAATGACCATAAATCCGGTTCCTGACGAGATAGAGACTTGAAATTTGGAGGTTACGAAGATCTTGCTAAGTTCTTCCGAACCTCCAAATTTCAAGTCTCTATCTTATCAGGAACCGGAGATATGGCAAATTTTGTTATTTCAGGGGGGTGACAGTTTCAAAAAATCCGACTTTACTACAGGCTGTAGTGGGAGACACTAGCGTGGTACGCGCAAAAAAATGCGCGCCACATACCTAAAATAACGGACTGAAGTTGCAGCCCTTCGGCCCTGCTCGCTGGGCTCTGCAGTATTCATCCCACTCGATAAATATAGAACCGGGGCCTGCTTACGGGAGTTTTAAACCGCCACACCCCCTGACTATGGCTGACACTCCTGACTCCTAGCCCTGGCCCCCGCCGGCCGCCCGGAAGCGCCGAGCCGGAGGCCCAGCGCCGTCCCTGTTTAAAATCCCCCTTGTTTGCGTTACAAGTCATAGCCCCACCCTGAAAAGATAGTGAATTTAAAAATAGGGACAGAATGACTATAATTGAAGGAAGCAATCGATTGAGGAATGAGGATGAGTTTCAAACTTTTCAACACTACTTTAAACAAATTAATTTGAGTTTCAGCAAATGTCTATGTAAGAGCCCAGGAGGGCAGCAAGAAAATGACAAGCTCCGACGATGAAATGGATATACGGATCTACCTGCGGGAAACAGACGTTGAAGAGGAAGATATTCGATACTGTCAAGAACAAACGGTGGAGTGGGTAAGAGAGATATTAACCCTAACCGGTGGGTTCGGTGAAGTTGACCCACGCCTAGTGCAGTACGGACAACATGCAGAGGACGTATGGAATGATCTGAAAGTTCCCTCCAGGAACAAACTCAATGCTCTGAACAAGCCAGTGCTTTTAGACCTTGTGGAGGAGGCATGCCGTATTCTTATGGAACATACCTTCCCAGTTACAGAACAGTTGTTAACAGTGGGTTACGAAACCTTGAAGATAAACCAGCTGGAGAAGGAGCTCAAGAAGGAGCTCACGAAGCGAAGAGCTAATAAAAACCCAGAGAGATCTGGTAGCTGCACAGGAGGAGCTGCTAAAAATGCAGAGACAGTTACTCGAAAAGAGAGAAACTGAAATCACCGCTGTTCAGACAACGGCACAGCAGGAACTGAAGAGTTTTGCATCTGTTCTGGAGAAAGAATGTGCCACTGCCCTGGCTCCAAAGAAGATACAGTCGGCAATCGTTGCAGCTTCGGAGGACCGTGGGTGTAACATCATCATCCATGGCCTGGAAGAGAGTGCTGAGCTTGAAACTCAACTAAAGTCTCTTTTTACTGAGCTTGAAGAGGCTCCGAAAATGAAATCTGTGGAGCGCTTGGGAAAGCAGGCCTCATTTGCAAGACCTGTGAAAGTTGTGCTGAGGAGCAGAGAAGCTCAAATATCGATCCTGTCAAAGAAATGCCTGTTAAAAGGGACTGATAAGTTCGAAAAAGTTTTTATTTCTCCCGATAGAACTGAGGAAGAACGGAAAGAACGGAAGCAGCTGGTAGTTGAGCTGAGGGAGAAAATAAAGCGGTCCCCTGGAACCCACCACATAATCCGTGGAAAGAGGGTGGTAGAAGCACCAAGGGACGCTTGAACATTCATACAAACTAGTTCTGAACTCTAATCTAATGATCTAGTAGAGTAAAACCGCTTTTGAAAGCAGGAAGATATCCGTAAAGTTGTTTCTTTTATTAGTGTTATCTTACCAATGTATGCTATAAAGCGGTATATTAAATGTTAATTGATGATGATTGATGATGATGATGATGAATGGTAACACAAAACTATTGAGTGGGATATGTGAACCATAATAAAGTTCAAGAGCTCCCGCCTCCCAATAGTGCACCACATCCAGAAGAGACCACATCCAAGAGAGCACCACATCCGGAAGAGACCACTCCAAGAGTGTACCACATCCAAGAGAGCTCCCGATCCACTATCCAGAAGATACCACGTGCAGAGGATACCATGTACAGAAGATATCCGCGGTGTTGTATTTGTGCATGTAATATCTTCTGTGTGTGGTATCCCCTGTCATGTGGGTGGTCTGAGACCACTGGTCTCTACTGGATGGGGTGTTCTCCAGGTCCTGGTGCGCTCTAGGACCTGGTGCGCTCTTGGACGCTCTTGAACTTTGTTATGGTTCACTATCAAGTGCATAATTTACAACATTGTGAATAATTTATTTGTGATGTCCAGAGGCGGCTCTGGCAGGTGGTGATGCCATGACTCATTATATTTTTGGATATCTTGGTTAACTTGGAATCATATTTTAAAATTGTTCCAGCAAGAGCCTCCGATCATGTAGGCTTCTATAATTGTGGGAGTCTTTTGAACTTATTTTGTTTTACGGATCGCTATTCCACTCAGGTGGACCTTGAAGACAGAATTGTACCTTTTATTGTTGCATTAAACCCCTTTTCTAAATACCTAAAATACCCTCTTACCGGTGGATCCACAACTGCTAAGTTCAGCTGAAGGATACCACGTGAAGGATGTATCGGAACAGGAAATGGAGGAAGATCCAGATCCGTAACGCAAAGGGTAGTCTTCATCGCATTCTATTGTTATGGTGCTCCCACCTTTTTGGGCTGACCATGATGTTACCACAGCATTGGTATCCACGGTCACGGCATCACACAGTCCTGTGAAAATATAAAACTAGTTTGTTATACCAGGACCTCCCCGGTATCACCCAGAATACTGTTTTGAGAAGAGAGGTGCACTCTAGTTCTATTAGACAATTTAAGGTTACAGTTTACACACTTGACAACCAAGCAGCATGACATAACAACCCACGTAACATTATTATGATAACAACCCATGTAACTCTATGCCAGACAATTATCGGAAAAACCCTCTCAGCCTACCTGCTCGATAGGCATCTGATGCGTCGTCATAACTGGTAAACTGAATTTCCAACAGAGTCACATTCCATCGATTTATACAGGAATCAGTGCCTTCATTGAGCATAGAGTAGTTAGCCATGAGAAGTCCGTTACATGTTAATGTAAAGGTCATGTTCGACATGTCTATTGTCCAAAGTTTATCATCCACCACAGGGGGAGTTACAGGGAAGTCCCTGCTTCCACAGTGAGAAATGTAGTATTCGTACGGGTCATTGAATTTGATCTAAAATGAGTTAAATTTTAATTGTGAAACTATTTTAAGTGACATAAAATAGAAGATCTATACTAATGCTAAAAGTAGAAAGGTATTTTTTCCCTGCCCGGGTGGATGCCGAAGGGCATCCACCCGGATGATCGTTTTAGCACGTGTGCTAAAAAGATCATAAAGGGTTTAGAAATCTCGGATTTGAAATAGTAACTCGAGCGTGGTCAAAATCGCGTGTGTCACGGTAGCAGCATAGTAACTGCTCCTTCATAAAATCAAATAACTGTTTTGATGAAATATGATGTCAGGACGCTTATTTTTCAAAGCTGTGCGCGGCGCTCACAACACTGTTGCTGAAGGGGTGAGGGTAGAGTGAAACACTGTGTAAATACAGGACGCATGCATCTCACATTGTGACCAAGCCTTGATATTGTGATACTGATAGTGTGATACTGATCCTGTCGACGGAGGGCAGGGAAACACCGCATTATGAATACAAAATGCAATAATTCTTGTTACCTGTACTTGGCCAATATATCCTTGAAAGTAATCAAAGTAAATATAGATACGGTCGCCACTGTTGTAGGTTGAATTTGTCTTGATAGCAATAGGACCGGACTCAGGGAAGAGCCAATCGATGTCCGTTCCCCTGGTTATATCCTGCCATCCGTCACCAGAACCATCTGTAAAGTATTTGGTAATGAAATTACCCCTCCGCGTTATAATAGCTCATATCATGCAATATTAGAGGGTGACTTCGTAACCAACTGTAAAGAGTTGTGTTTTGAAAACCAGCGAAAATCAGATTGATTATTATCACGTAAAGGAGCGAATTTTTCCGTATTCTACAAATTTCTCATTACACGTAATTTAGTTATCCCTTACCGCATGCAGCCACGTAAAGGAAGACCAAGGCATAGAACCTCAGATTCATGGTTTATTTCACTCGATTTCACTCACAAAACATATATTATCGGCTAAGGAAATAAAAACAGGTTAAAACTAGCTAGGTCGTTTAAAAAGAAACGAAGGTGGCCAAAATTTATAGAACAATGTACGGTAACAAAAGAACTGTGCTGTGGAATGACAGTTCATTGTTCGTTTGCAAGCTTTTGTGATGTAAATAACTCCATCTTAGCTGTTAGATAACTTGACTCTTTATGCAGACGAGGGCCAGAGATGATATAATAGAGATAATATGAAATTCATATTATGAATAGGGAAATGTAAACAAACATCTCACGCCCGCAAATAGACACACACCCAAACAATATGGATTGTAAAACATACTTTATGTATCATGTAAGGCACCTAGTGTCACCCCCCCCCCCCCCCCCGGAAACGTAAGAGCTGATCTTTCTGGGAAACGTGTCGACAATTCTTGATCTCAGCATGATAGAGATAGCGGTCAGTCGTTACCTAGGAGGTAGAGTTCCTACATGATCTAAATTGTGCAAACATGTCAGGGAGAGAATCCCCCGAAATTTAAACTTGATTTACCCGCTGGGTGTTATATATGTATACGAACTCCTTGTTTGTAGAGATCGAGATGTCTGGATCGGCTAAGAATCTGAGTAAAAGTTCCAAGGATTTGGTTCACGCGGCTGCCGAGATGTTTTCTCCTGCTGATGTCCAAGTGAGTTTTACTATTTTTGTTTAAATGCTTCTCTAAGCGTTGAGGTAATGTTTAAGGATTGAAGTGATATTTCTTCATGCACCTCCGGTGCATACACTTCTCTTGGCCCAAGAGAAGAAGAAGATTTAATATTAACATCCCTAGGTTGAAGAATTTTTTGAGCAGACCAATCGCCCTATTTATGTTGACTCTGTGCTTCTAAACTCGGTTGCATATTGCTGCATCAGGTTTACTTCCAAGGGGATTTGGGGTATAAAGCTGCAGTTATCTAATGAAACGACAGAGGGGATGAGAAATGTATGGAACTGTTTTAGGCCAAATTCTCTTCCCCCGATTGAGCACATGGCATTTGTTGCACGAGCTTCCCTCGGACAACAATACATCTACTTCATTGCTCAATTCGGGAGGGATGACTATATACCGACCGAAGAAGAGAGGAGAGATGAAAGCTCAAACTTCAAGGCGGTTATAGTCGAGAGAAATCTGCGTCACGCAGCCCTTTGTCTGCTCACCAACAAGGACCAGACGGAAGTTTGGGTTAAACAGCCCGCACTGGTTGATATGGAGGGCAACATTGTTTGTGGGTTGAATATGCTTGATGGTCCCAAAATTCTCGCACACCCGGGGGCAAGGCTAGTAGCTGACGAACACGACAGCAGTATCTGGACAGAAATGACCAATCCCCTAACTCTTCCTGAACTGCACGAGATGATGTTTGCTACCTCAAACGTCGGCAAGACATACCAAATGGTGGCAAATGATTGCCAAACCTTTGCCAAGAGCATGTTTGAGCTGGCATCGTAGAGAAATAAGAAGCAGGACCTTTAGCATATTACATATGTTTTACATTTAAACAGAAAAAAAAGAAATGTGATAAAAATTTTATAAATTAGATAGGCAGATTTATAATTTTCTATGTTTTGTACTACATATTTTCTTTGGGGCCTGGGCTGAAATTTAAAATGTTTTGTATTGTACAGTCAAACCTCGATTTACCGAAACCTCGATTTACCGGACAGGTAAATTTCCCAAATTGGGATATTAATGGCATTGGGAGAGTAATGTTATCCACTAAATACCGTTTGCCTCGATTCATTACCAGGCTAACTGCAGCAGTGGTGCTCACATTGACCGCATGCACAATTTGGTGACATTGACACCTAGTGCGTGCGAGATCGAGCTCGCACATAGGTGTCCGCTCCGCCCCCTAAAAAAGGGTCGTGTCTTTCAAGCCAAATTGCACGTGATCCACTGGACCGATTTGCATCCGGTTTGTCGCAAAAGACTACAAATTGGTCCTAGTTTACTGGAAAATACCCGAGAAGTTTGTCTGTCAACAGGAAGTGGGTCAAAATTGACACTGAAGTCAAATCTATAATCTGGCTTCCGAGCCTTTTTGCACCACTCCCAGACGGTGTAGAATAAATCTGAGGGTATCAGAAGATAGGTTGAACTCTTGTGAGTGCTGGAAAATACCCGGCATTAATAGCTGATGCTAATTGCATCAACATATCTCCCAATATCTTCTAAATCGCATGGGCGTAGTGCAGAAAGTCTCGGAGGCCAGATTGTGGGTTTGACTTCGGTGTCGGTTTTGGCCCACTTCCTGTTGGCAGACGGGCTTCTCGGGTGTTTTCCAGTGTATTGGGATCATTTGTGGTCTTTTGCGACGGGCCGGATGCAGATCCCTTGAAAGAAGCGACCCTTTTTGAGGCGGAGCGGACACCTGTGTGAGCTCGATCTTGGTCGCGCACGGTGTCTATGTCACCAAATGCACAATATGTCTTATAGACGTTGTAGGACGTAGACCGCGTCGTAGGCAACGTTTTATGCGGGTGCCGAGTGGCCAATAATCAATATATGGCGGAGCACCCTTCCCCTGACGAGTCCGGAAAATCGAGCTTTTACTGTTTATTTTAGATTTATAATTCACATGACGTAGTAATCAATGTACCCTGTCTTATTTTTGTACACGTTCAATTATACCGTATTATCGATATAATGTACAACAATGATAGATAATGCCCAATGTGTCCCTGATAAGCTTAGAATTGGCCCATTTTCACTGAAAAAGTTTCCCGAAAATTTCGAAAAAAGTCATTTTTTGAAGTTTGCGATGCATTTTATTTCCATTTTATTTAAAAGTCCACTTTTAAAGTTGCTTGCGGAGGCCCGTACACATGGTTACCACTTCGTGACATACTTCCCGGAAGTCTCATTGCACTCTGATCGTTTCTCGTTTCCTGTTGCTCTCGTTCTCTCAGTACAAACACCACATTTTGTCACCTGTTTCTTCCTTTAACATTCAACAATCACTCACAGCCCTCCTCCTACTCCCCAGTGGTCTCTACACAGCTTAGATAATGCCCAATGTGTCCCTGATAAGCTTAGAATTGGCCCATTTTCACTGAAAAGGTACCCGCAAAATCACACCCGCCCACCCCCCAGCCACCCTCCCTAAATAGAGGCGTTTACTAAACAGCCCACTACAGCGACAATCCTTGTGTTTTGGTGCACTAAGTCGCTTATCGCGTGTAACAATTATCAATGATCTTATCTATGTTATCCGACTTGTCTTCTAGAACATTTCATACTCTACATTTGTACTGTCCTATGCCTTATTTGTGTTTGATTGTCTTTAATCTTAATCTCTACTGAAAATGGACACACTTCACATCTCATCACCAATACGTCACGGTACCCATCACATCCATCAAGGTCGTAAGTTTGTCAGTCCGTTGTTATGTACAGTTGTATCCAAATTATGATCGTAGCCATTGAGAGATTCTATTCTTATTCTTAGTTAGTATCTTTAGCTAGCGCTGTTGACAGACCGTACTCACAATGGAAAACGTTACCTTGATCCAGACCAAGTCCAAGACTTGCTACCTTGTTCCAAAACATCTCAAGACTACCACAAAGGCAAAACGTTACCTTGTTCCAGACAAAACAAACTCAAGACACTCAAAGGCAAATCGTTACCTTGTTCCAGACTAAACTAAACTCAAGACACTCTCAACGGCAAAACGTTACCCTGTTCCAGACTAAACTAAACTCAAGACACTCTCAAAGGCAAAACGTTACCTTAGGAATTGATTTAGGCCAGGAGTAGTGTGATACCCCTGTCGACGTCGTGCGGCTCACGCCGCTCGGCGTCGCCAGTGGTTGACCACGGTCTTCCTGGAGCGTCTGAAGTAACATGCTCTGCATAAACTGATTGGTGGGTGGCCGTGGCCTTGCTACGGCGGAGTGGTGGACGTGCTGGGGCGCCTAATAAGCGTGCTCGGTGCGGCCGCCGCTAATGTCCATTTTTTTTCAACTGTTCACCCCCCAAAGTCGTGCGCGGAATTGTTTTGCGCGTTTATCACATGTTAACGTGTAGCGCGCGCAGCGTAAATTAAAATATCGCACGCGCAAGAGTTGAGGGGTGAACAGTTGAATAAAAATGGACTTTAAAGTCGGATTTTTTGAAGTTGTCACCCCAAAATGACCGCGCATGTGAAATTTATCAATTTTGACGCGCACACCACACGTTAACATGTGATGTGACGCGCAAAAACATTCCGCGCACGAAAAGGGGGGTGACAACTTCAAAAAATCCGACTTTACTTTCGGGCAGGTCACTCGCCAGACGCAGCAAGTACAAACAAACAAACAAACCTAAAATAACAGGTGTGTGGCGCGCATTTTTTTGCGCGTACCACGCTAGTGTCTCCCACTACTGGCAATCTTAAGACTTGAACCCGAAAGCGTTGGAAAGATAATTTTAAGACCTTTCCAACGCAACCAAAATCAATTCTTTATCTAATCAGGAACCGGAGATATGAGCGAAAAGGTTTCTCGAATTGTCACGCGCAAATACAACGCCGCGCGACTTCTTTGAATGCGCGGCGGCCTGTCGCTTAAATTAAAAATTCAACTTTACAGGTGCACGCTGCCAAAAAAGTTGATTCACTAAAATGGCTCTAACCGCCAAACCATTCAACCGTTTTGGCTGATTCAAAGTTTATATGGTAGGGAATGTCAAGGCCTAACCCCAACCCAAACCCCAACCCTAACCCTAACCCTACTTTAGCCCTAACCCTAAAAAACCGTTTGTCAGCACTCCCAAAACACCCAGATTTTAACGCTGCCCTAAAAAACCGTTTGTCAGCACTCACGAAACACCCAGATTTTATTGATTAGGATCGCCTCCGTGACTTTCGTCTGACTGGCGGGTCCAAGCAGTTGCCAATGTCAAAACTTCCTAAATCAGGGGGTTCTCCCATTGTGTTGGTTGGTTAGTGGTGGCTGCAAGTGCTTCGTTAGGGTAGATATTGGGCGATTTCGCTGCCATCTGTGCTATATTTTTCTTTCCATCTTTAAATTTATCCATATAAGTTAACTTTGTTAGGTCGAGTTTTGTTCTTCTCTCTGTCAGGCAGCCACAAGGATGAGAGATGCGAGAATAACAAAAACTCCTGACTATCAACATGAGGCTAATAAAACGTTTGAATGTACACTATCACCCAACTGTCTGGTTAACTACGGTGAGGGGTAGTTGGTGGGTGGTTGGTTTGTGTGGGTGTAACTTGGTAACTGGTACTTCAGGTATGTCGGCACTCATATAATAACACACGTGACTAGGGCTCTCTTTCTGTCGGTTTTTTCACCTATTCGCCTAGTTACTCGTCTGTTCTCCCTCCTCTATTATTAAGTTGGCTAGTAGTGGGTATGTTTTTTAGCAGTTTAGTGTTTTTTTTTTATGTGTTTTTAACCAGAGCTGAGTTACTATCTGACTCTTCCTAGGGCATTCACTCTTTATTTGGACCTGTCTCACATTTAGACGCTTCGGTGGTCCCTCAAGGGACATGATGTATCTTACTCTGACCTTGTTCTCGCCGGTGTCTCTCCTCGGAAGTACGACGCTTTGATATTTCCTCCTGAGAAAGAGATCTTTCCCCTACCCCACTGCCCATGCCAAAACTTCCTGGTCCTATGAGCTAACACCCTGTTCTACTACCACCATTACGGTGGATGGGTTCAGTTGGAAGTGCACCACTTGTGGACGTACTGTGTCCTGGTACGGAAACACCAGCATCCGCGAAAGAAGTCCGATGCCTTCAGCAAGTTTATCGGCCTCCTGAACCAGTTCACAAACCCTGAAGAACATCACTGCTCTGCCATGCATCATACCTTTCTCGATAGAGGCACGTCCTACAGACTTCTACTACAGATACGGAGGGCAGAAATGCACGATGAATGACCCTCTACTGCTGGGATGAGATCGGAGGACTGGGAAGATTTGTTCAAATTGACGAGAGCAAGCCCAGCATGACACCAAAGTACAGCCGAGGCCGAATCGTGGTGACCTGGTCTTTGGAGGTGTCGACCAAGGACAGGAGAAGCATTTTTCGTGATCTGCCAGGAAACAAGAGAGACGAGGCACCCCTTACTTCCATCATCAAAAGCTACATCCGTCCGGTTCATAACATCTCTGACTGCTGGGCCGCTACAGAAACCTCAACCAGCACGGATACACACATCATACCGTGACCATTCCACAAACTTGTGTGCCCTACTCTGGAGGCGCAAACCACGCATTGAGGACTCTGGACCACCTAAGAATCATACAACGTTTGCGGGTTGGGAGGAAATCGCTCTGAGAGGGACCTTACAAATGGATAGTACTGAAAAGCCTGGCTGAAGAGCAAAGGAGTCACACTGTAATGATATGAGCCGTCTTTTTCTGAGTTCTTGCCTGGCCTCCTATATTACAGGACATGTGTGTGTGTTTAACTTTAATCACTGTATTTTTATTCTAATTACATAATTCTGTATTAAATCTGTTGTACATTGTTTTCACTATATATCCATATCAATCAGTTATAACACTGTACTTCAAATGATAGAACCTCGTCTCTTCCGTTTCAACGTAAGTTTGGAGCAGGCTTTCTGGAGTTCTCGCTCACAACATGTCCAAAATTCAGCAATTTTATAGTACCGTTTTCTTCTCATGTTTCCTGTTCAGTTTCTCGAAATTGTCTCTTTCTGAGACCTTGTAAAGCGAGCACATTGGCTTACTCTTCATGAAAAGGCTCTTCTTGACGTTGCTCCTTGACATGCTTCACGTAGGTTTGTTGATTCAAACTGTGTGTGATTGAGAAATATAGTATCAGAGGAGTGTTACATAACCACCTGGTAAGTGAAAATTTAGTAGTATTGTTATGGCACCATACCTGTTTTATTGAATCGCACTTTTCAAATGCATTAACGAGTTTTCGTAGTCCCAGTTGGAGATGTTCATCAAGATTCAGAGGTAAGGAAGTATTTATGTTTCGGTTCGGCAATGAACCGGTACCATACCACTCAGGCGAATATACATCGTTTAGTGTTTTAGGTGTAAGCTAAATCATAATCAGGGTGACAAAACAGGAGACACTGGAAGATAGCTAAATGGTTGGGAGTTGTGGCGGTGCATAGTTAGTTTTGAAGTAGAAACGGTCTTGTATTTATATATCAGTATCAGGTATTCAAGTGCGTTATCGTGTGATATTTATTACGTCATTGTCTAATAATTACCAGTTAGTAACTGTTACATGTAATGATTAGTTATGATATGTGACAGTGTGATCATATTATTACGCGGAGTGGGAGTGTCTATAATTACCAGTTAGTAACTGTTACAATGATTAGTATGGTGATAGGTTATGATATGTGACAGTGTGATCATATTATTACGCGGTGAGTGGTATTGTCTAATAATACAGTTAGTAACTGTTACAATGTAATGATAGGTAGTATATGTGACAGTGTGATCATATTATTACGCGGAGTGGTATTGTCTAATAATTACCAGTTAGTAACTGTTACAATGATTAGGTATGGTGATAGGTATGATATGTGACGTGTGATCATATTATTACGCGGAGTGGGTATTGTCAATAATTACCAGTAGAACTGTTACAATGTATGATTAGGTATGATATGTGACAGTGTGATCATATTATTACGCGGAGTGGTATTGTTCTAATAATACCAGTTAGTAACTGTTACAATGATTAGGTATGGTGATAGGTATGACTTTGTGACAGTGTGATCATATTATATAGCGGAGTGGTATTGTCTAATAATTACAGTTAGTACTGTTACAATGATTAGGTATGGTACGTGACAGTGTGATCATATTATTACGCCGGAGGGTGTGTATTGTCTAATAATTACCAGTTAGTGACTGTTATGATTAGCTATGGTACGTGACAGTGTGATATTATTCGTGAAGTGGTATTGTTAACATATAACCATGATTTTCAATGACCAGGTATTTAAATTGTTGCGTGATAGTATCCATTTTTATTACTTGCAGGAGTTGTACTTCTAAAACACATGGTTTGTTAAACTTAGATAATCTAATTCTATAAATTTACATATATATTCACAACACTCTACATCAATTCCCCGCTCACTCTCGCCTCTCGGACCCGTCGTGCAGTCTGGGGCTCTTCGGGATGTTTTGACATTCCTTTTGGTGAGTAGGATTGTGTGTTGCGTCCTCGTTGAGAAGATATCGATGAAGCTTGCGAGGCTCGATCAAAGCTGCCTCAGCAATCTGTTTTGTATCGTAGAATGCTCTCAGGTTGATGCCGGTCCGCGACAGAGCCTCTGTTGTGCTGGAATTGGTAGACCTCTGTTGGTTCCAGACAAGATTGTATCTGGTCAGTGCCTTCCCCGCGATGCTATTGGCCCCGAATGAAGACCCAGGCTGGGCAGAAACAGGTCCAGTAGGAGGGGGTCCAGCGGGAGGTCCGATGGGCGGGGCAGAGGGTCCGGGAGGTCCGATAGGCGGGGCAGGTGGTCCAGCAGGTCCAGCGGGGTCCGATGGGCGGGGCAGAGGGTCAGCTGGGGGTCCGATAGCGGGGCAGGTGGTCCAGAGGTCCAGCGGAGGTCCGATGGGCGGGCAGAGGGGTCCAGCGGGAGGTCCGATAGGCGGGGAGGTGGTCCAGCAGGTCCAGCGGGAGGTCCGATGGGCGGGGCAGAGGGTCCAGCGGGAGGTCCGGTAGGCGGGCAGGGGGTCAGCAGGTCCGGCATGGGTCCGTTAGGTGCAGCAGCGGGTACAGTAGGAGGTGTAGGTCCAGCCAGGGGGTCCGGTAGGAGTGACTGAGTGGGTAGCACAGGGTGTGCAGAGAGTACTGCAGGATGACTGTCCCGTCGGTTTAAAGGTGAGGTTGTCCAGGAGGGTCTGTGGGCAGAGAGTGCATTCGCCGAAGGTAGAAGAAGACTCATGATGTTGTTTGTAAAGGATTGGGATAATTATAGTTCACGCACATGGTTAATTTATAGTATAGAGTCACTAGGGATCGCCTCACCGTTTTAGCGTGTTCTATTGATGATGTGGTTATATGAGACGTGGGTATGCGAGACATGACTAGGACTGATCGTGGCAGGTCATATCGCCGATTAAGCAGATGCAGCCGATTAGCGATCGCTGGCCGATTAAGCAGATCCATGGCCGATTAAAGCAGATCACATGGCCGATTATGGCCGGAGAGAAAAAGAGAGAGAGAGGAGAGAGAGAGAGAGATAGGGTGAGAGAGGGGGAGAGAAGTAAGTAGAGTGATTGGAGATAGAGGTAGAGATAGAGATAAGAGTTGAGGTAGAGAAGGGTGGCGGCTCTGTCAGGGAGATGCAGAGCCCACCCGAGGGCAGGCAAAAAGACGCGCCTAACTAAAGGCCAGACGAGCGCACATGCGACGACGAGCGAGAACTGACCCTAGCCGGGACGAGAGAGACTACGCAGACGATGCGCGGCGAGGTGAGACGTAAGACCGGCGGAATAAGAAGAGAGCAAAGCGAGCGAGTGAGACGGTCAAGATGGAGGAGAGAAGAGGAGGAGGGGAAGGAGGCAGGAGAGAGACAGGGAGAGAAAAGAGAGAGAGAGAGAGAGAGAGAGAAGAGAGAGAGAGATAAGACCACGAAGAGAGACGAGAGAAAGACGGGGAGAGAGAGAGAGAGAGAGAGAGAGAGAGAGAGAAAACCACCTTTTTTCGGGTTGTAGCCACAATATCAAATTTTTCTATCACTGCGTATTTACGGCATTCTAGTTTGGTAGGAATTACCAATGATTGCGTATTCGCTCTGCATTCGCTCTGCATTCGCTCTGCATTCATCTGTATTCAATGCGTATTCACCCTGTATTCACTCGTAAACAGTTCTGGTAGGATATCAAGATTGCGTATTCGCTCTGCATTCACTGCGTATTCACTCTGTATTATGCGTATTCATCTGTATTCACTGTAAACAGTTCTGGTAGGATATCCCCATGATTGCGTATCATGCGTATTCACTTGATTCACTGCGTATTACTCTGAACCACTCTGCATTCACTCTGCATTCACTCTGCATTCGCTCTGCATTCACTCTGCATTCACTCTGATTCACTCTGCATTCACTCTGATTCGCTCTGCATTCACTCTGCATTCGCTCTGTATTCACTGCGTAAACACTATCGATTTAAGGATATGGAGGATGCGGGTAGTACCTCCATTTCATCGTCCCTTTTTTTTGTGTCCTCCCTTTTTTATTCCATTTTCTCCCCGTGCCAACATTTCATTGTCCCTGATGACAGATAGTGTTCAGCTCATATCTGGCAGGCCAATGCTCTGACCACAGTTCTCGCACGCTCCTTATTTGAGAGAAACGAGAATGGGTCAGGCCAATGCTCTGACAGGCTCATATAGTCTACTTACCATTTCATTGAGTCGCCTGACACTGCGCTAAAGTATGAACAGTTCAACCATTTCAGGAGGATCCTCAGTTTGAGAAGGGATATCCTTCAAATGTGGAGTACCGCTCATTCCTTGATCCACCTACAAAACACGGGAGAAAGAAATTAGAAGTCGCTCTGGGAATGCCAGCTGAAGCAATGAACTAGTGCAGAGCTATGTGACTGATATGGGATATTAAAAACAGACGAATAGTGAAAAAATATATTCTGGCATGTTCTTTTTTGAACTGTGGTTGCTCAAAGCTCAATAGTTTGGTGATTTAATGATTCATCTATGTGTACGTGTGCTTCTGTAAGGGAAATATTGTCTAGCTGCAGAGTCTGTGTCGTGATAGAAGTATTATATTATCGACCCCCTTCCCCCACTATATGATTATTATGACACATGGTTATCACGGGTGGGGATCTTTCTAGCTCATTCTATCCACCCCCCCCCTTCACTATTATATCCATCACTCCATCTTCTCTCTCTTAGTCTACCTCTTTATCACTCTCTCTCCATACAACAATACACATATAATCACTCCGACCCTCCATTTCTCACACCTGCTGGATCACCACCATGTTGTCTGCGGATCAGCTCGCCTGTCTGGCCACCAACACCACTATAGTGGATGAACTACCCCGAATGTCCCCCTGGCTCCTCCTTCTTGCCAGCGCCCACGCCCTACTTGGCATGGAAGCGGTTATTGCCAATTGGACCGTGTTCAGCTTCTACTCCTCCAAAGCGAAGCATCTTGTCCCGTACATGTACCTAGTGATGTCTGGTTGTGACATATAGTTACCGGGGTAACGGCACTCCTGAATGCCACCATCTTTGTATCCTTGGTTCTGATGAAGGACATCACAATGGATCGGTTACCGAGTGTCATTGTCATCCTCAGTGCCATCCACTGCTGTCTCATCATGATGACAGCAAGGGTATCCGTTGCCTATAACATCCTCCTGGCAGTGGTTAGAACCAGAGCTCTGGCGTTTCCCTTTTCCCGGCAACCCATGTGGCTTCTAGTGGTGCTCACCCTGGTAGTCCCAGTGGGTCTCTCGCCCCTAATCGGCCTCCAAGTCAACTACTTCCTGGTTAATGCCCAATACAGTCTGCTCCTGTTCACTCCCTACCTAGGTGCAAAATGGCTAGGATTTATTGGACTGCAACTCAATATTCTGATCCCGTTTGTACTTCCCAGCATTGTCGCCCTGATCTGCCTTGGAGTACAGTCGTGGACTTTGGTAAAAAGTCGTAGAGCAGTTAGGGCACATGGTACTGATAATCAGCGAGAGATAACGAAGACTATCGTCCTGCTTACTCTCCTCTTCTTTATTTGCAACACCACTTTTGCAGTGAGTTTCTATGTTGATACCTTCACCTTCTTCGTGACTTGTCTCCCGCCACATCTGAGGCTCATTTTGGGCGTCTTCTTCACCGGCACGCTCTCCATTCTAAACGCAGCGATAAACCCGGTCATTCTGGTGGTCAGAGGCACGAAATTACGGGAGTTTGCTTTTGGTCGAGGAGGAGGAAGCGGCCGAGGACTTCATAGAATGTTAACTCCAACTCGCTCACAAAGTTATACAAGTTGTTAAATCCCAAATGGTTGATTTGATGTGTGAGTGTGGGTAAAATATTATGTTACGTATGAATCATGTTTTATCTCCAAAGATGATAATTATAATGCAATACATGTGTTTTTCATCGACTTGCCCAAAATTCATTGAAATAATGACTAGTTCCATCGTTCAATGAATGGTGAACCGTCACTATTTAACAACAACGTGCCACTGGAATTATATTAGTCAGCTGTCAGATGATTTTTCTTTAGGGGACGGAAACAAAACTCAAAGGGAACTGATGCACATGCCAAGAAACTGCTTTTATCGTATATTTTAGCTTGATAGGCCAAATATTCGCTGTCCTCAGGTGCAGTGTGCACAAAATCGAAGAAAAATTTCAAAATCGAAGAAAAATCGGAAAAAAAATGAAAGTTTGAAAAGACTCATATCAGTCCAACTATTATTCGACGTTACACGCGATGAAAGTACCAAGTGCGCTGCGGATTGGCCTACGCGCGTGAAGAGAAGCACGCGAGAGAGAGAGAGAGAGCGAGATTCTTATATCTTCTATATCTCTCATCTATCTATCTCTCTCCCTCTCTTCTCTAGCTATACTCTCTTCTCTCTCTCTATATCTCTCTATATAGACTTATATCTCTCTCTTTCGCTCTCTCTCCTCTCTCTCTCTCTCATATCTCTCTCTATCCTGTCTATCTCTTCTCTCTCTCTCTCTCTCTCTCTTCTCTCTCTCTTCTCTCCTCTATTAATCATAGTGTATTCTCTATGTCTATCGTTCTTTCTCTCTATTCACTCTCTCTCTATCTCCCCCTAATATAGCATCTTACGTCTCACTATGGGTAGCCGTTGTTTGCACACGAAAAGACTGTTATCACAAACACTCTCTACTCCCACAAATGCGTTTCAAACTTTCTCCCCTGCGATATCCCTACCTCTCTTCAACTCTCTCTCCAACTCTCTCTCTTTTTTCGCTCTTTCTCTATCTCACTCTCTCTCTTTCTTACTCTACCCCCTCTCTCTCTCCCTCTCTTGAACTGAAAACTCTACCCCTCTCTCGCTCTCAACTCTCTATTGCTATCGCTCTCTCTTTCTACCCCCTCTATCTCTCCATCCCTCTCTCTCCTCCGGTTTCATCGTCACGCAGACATAGCGTCTGGCAGCTCATATAGTTTCTCACGGCCTCCCCGCCATCACATGACCCCCTCATCCAATCAGGACTGACCATTGATCGTCACGTGACTGCCACGTGGCACCCACCGGCGCCTCCATGTCTGGTCAGATTTTGATCTCGCTCGAAACTATAACACCATCGCTATGTTGCTTCTACTACTGTTAATCACAGAAACTGGTTCCACCCTATCCGTGGACAGGATGAAGAAGGTCCTGGCGGGGGAGCAGGACACTTCCAAGGCCCATGAGAGGTTGGGACAGTTGTACATGTACCCAGAGGCAATGAGAAATGTTGGTAACACTGCTCGGATATACTCCCTCACACCGATCTACAGTGGTACGTTGTATTGTCAGTTGTGTAATACGTGATTGATTGATACGCTAGTGCCAATATTTGCTTGCATTTGACTTTTGAATGTCTGGCGATGCCAGGCCCCGTTTTGACTCTGTCGTTTTGATTCTGTCGTTTTGATTCTGACCCGAGCGCAATGCATTCCGGACTTGTTCTTTTCTGTAGAAGCCTGGTGCATTCCTGCGTCATCAAATTTTCCAATTTTCCATTCCTGATTTAATCAAGAATCTAATCAGTGATTTTCTTTTTTGTCTTCTCGAATTAAATATTGGAATCGTTCCCAAATGAATTTATTCGTCTTATCGTGTGAAATCAAAACTTGATAATGCTATATTGTAGCCTTACAGTTATTTAGAAGCCTTGTAAACGATTACTTCTGCAATGGAGGGCCTGTACTGCGGTACCTGTCCCGTGGCGCCGACCCGATCTGAGAGAACTGTTTATCAAAACGACGTTTCGCATCGCCAGACAATGCACCGAAAAGAAAGTTCAATTGATCTACAGCCTTCAAGTAACAAGGAGATTGCCCTAGTCGAGAATAGGATCAGATCCAGTCAGTTGGCCGTCGGGTTCTTCCAGAGGTTTTCAAAGAGGTTTTCCACACACACTCTCTATCTGCTCTGTCAATCTGCTGTCCATCCTTTTTTTCTCTCACTCTCTGATTCTCTGATTCTCTCTCTCTCTCTCTCTCTCTCTCTCTCTCTCTCTCTCTCTCTCTCTCTCTCTCTCTCTCTCTCTCTCTCTCTCTCTCTCTCTCTCTCTCTCTCTCTCTCTCTCTCTCTCTCTCTCTCTCTCTCTCTCTCTCTCTCTCTCTCTCTCTCTCTCTCTGCCTATCTCATGTGGCCGAGGTTCAGAGAAGGTGCTAGTGAGTAGCTAGTGGCCAATATCCTGGTCCCCCTGCCACGTTGGGTGGCCAACCGGAATGTTTAACTTCGCCATCTATCTCAAGTATTATGACGTCATCATCTCAAGTATTATGACGTCATCATCTCAAGTATTATCTGAAGTATCGAATGATGCAACAGAGCATCTTTAGTGTCAGATCCTCAGAGGACTGCAAAGTAGTGAATTGGCTTCATGTTTTCCATCTTGATCTACCGTGTTTTCTACGTTCCATTCTCTCTCAGCGTTTATCATGTTCTTTCTCAACTTTTTCCCTCTTCCCCTTTAGCCCCCCTCTTCCTTTTCCCTTTTTACCAAATAGCTTGGAGTGTGCTTTATAACGGTACCCAAGAGAATCACCAAACCTGTAAACTCCTCCTGTTTTGCCCATTGAGCGTGATTGAACTATCGGAAGAGGGGCAGGGAGAAGGAGAGAGGGGAGAGAGGGAAAAGAAAAAGGGAGATAGAGGGAGAGAAGAAAAAAGAGAGGGGATGAGGGAGAGAGAGAGAAAAAAGAAGAAAGGGGGGAGAGAAAAAGAGATAGAGGGGAGAGAGAGAGGAGGGGGAGAAGAGAGAGAGAGAGAGGAGAGAGAGAGAGAAAAGAGAAAGAAAGGCTTTTTTTGGAGAAAGCGGAGGGAGCTGGGGAAGCAGGAAGGGGAGATAACGAGAGGGGAGATGGACAGCGAGAGAAAGAAGAGAGAGACCGACGATGGTCAGATAACCCCTGTTGCTACTTGAGCGTTGAGTATGAAGCTGTCGTGAATGGGAGACGAAGGAAGATGCTGGAGAGATAAAGAGAGAGATGAACTAAGAAGCCATGTCACATGACAGCTCTTTGTCACGTGACACACAACTACTCAGCTACTCCTGCTGGTCCTCCCCCCTGATGGAAGAGCATGATGACCGCACACGTTCAAATGGTAGCACGTCAACGTGGTAACACAGCGGCCCCAACACGTGGACCCTCGTGGCAGTCCTCCACCATTATCCCCAGCATCCCATAAGTGTGAATTGGCCAATGGCCACCATTATAGTATCAAAGTACTATCACCATCATGCATAGTATACTTGCATGAGCTTTTTGAGTGTTGCTGGTTATTTGATCAGTATTTTAACTGCTCGTGCAGTGGAATCACGTACGTGTATCTGGAAGAGTAACTAGAATGACTACTCCTGAGATCGGGAGTTACTCCAACTCACGCTCTGAAATTTTAGATTCCACTGAAAATATATTCCTAAGTCCAAATTTGATTTACGAGCTCAGGACCTGAAATTTTAGCCTACAATCTGCAATCTAGTTTTCACCATACTTCATTCTCTCTCACTCACTCTCACTGATCTCTCTCTCACTCTCTCTCACTCTCTCTCACTCTCTTTCTCTCTCTCTTTCTCTCTCTCTCTCTCTCTCTCTCTCTCTCTCTCTCTCTCTCTCTCTCTCTCTCTCTCTCTCTCTCTCTCTCTCTCTCTTCTTTCTCTTCTTTTCTCTCTCCTTTTCTCGTATACTTTAGGCCCCATCAACGGTCGTAAATCATTCTGGATAAGATAAAACACCGCATCTTAGTTCAATTCTGGGTATATTTCCTGGCCCCATCAATGGTCCTATTTCCAGGAAATTTTTCAAACCTTCGCGGTGTTGTGTCACGTCTGTCAGACATATGCTCTGACTGCGGTTCTCGCACGCTTCTTATTTAAAAAAGATAGGGTCTACATGTCAATGCTCTGACAGAGTCACGTCCATGGGATGCACCATAGTTGACTATTCATTGTCCTCCCTCGATTAACACTATATCTCTTTATCAGGGGGCGATTACACGAAGTTGGCGCTGGCAAGCAACGAACGGCCCGTGACTGTGGGAGTTGTTGCAGTGGAACTTCACATATACCTCCCCTCCCTCGTGCCCCGGGATACAAATGAGGATTTCGTGGCACTAGTGGTAAGTTGGTTAATTACTGAATTTAATACATCAATGTGACCGATGAATTGATGTCACAGTGGATAAAATTCATCTTGTGTAGCTCATGCCGCATTTTTTGATTAAATGACAGCAAGCGTGCTCTGTGATAGATCCTGTCTGGCGCCGCAGACCCCATCTGTCGCACTGCATCACACGCTCAGATTAGATATTTGAGAATCAAATCGGGGTCTGGCGCCATAGATCATAGTTCATGGTGAAAAGTTTATCTTTACTTCCTTCTCGCAGGTTCGTCGAGAGCTCCCACACGGTATAAGAGATGACCAGTTTGTTATTGGTTGGAGGGACGATTGGGTGCAGCTAAATGTCTCTCAGAGTCTAGAACAATTCAACTATTGGCTCGCATCAGATGTCTCTATATTTGTAATGAGTCCCTTTACCTACAGTGATGAGGGTGTCAATGGAGACTTCAACTACACGGGTACGTGATATGAGGGGGTTGGAAATTGTATTGGGTAGTTTGTACTCTCAACTACACGGGTACGTGATATGAGGGGGTTGGAAATTGGGTAGTTTGTACTTCAGCCGCATCAGTAGTAGTTTAACATATAACACCGAGTTAATCTGCTATTTCATTCTATCTCTCTCCCCTCTGCAGAGGAGACAAGTCCTTTCCTAATGGTATGGACAGAGGAGGGATTGAACGTGCCACAGACGATAAAATCCCGGAGATCTTTCGCGAAACACAACCGTGACAAATTCAAGGAGACGGCACTTCAGCACTCTAACATACCTAGAAACAAGGTACACGGGCTTATTACAATTTGTATTGTGCTGAATTAACCAATCAGTTTCATGGACTTGTATTGTTTGTACCGTCTCCACGGGGATTGCAGAGACGTGGTACGGACAGTTCCATCATGGGGGGCTTGCAACAACAACAACAACAACAACTTGTTGAGTAACAACACCAATACTAACACTGACCAATTTGCCACAGGTGAAGAGTAATGATAGATGTGGCCTGGTGCCCATGTATGTTGACTTCAGAGACATTGGATGGGATACCTGGATCATTGCACCTCCCGGGTAAGTGAGCTGTATACCCTTGTTCTAACCCCCCGTGGTGAGAGAGAGGGTCGAGCGAGGCAAGTATTATACCCCTATCTACATGTTGTAGTACGAGTCGTGCATTTTGTCCAACTGTGTTGTAATTGTAGGGAACAGCTGACATTACAAAAAATGCATCAAAGCTCTGCAGCTAATTAATATCTTCTCTCTAATCAGGTTGGAAGTGGGGACTTGTGCAGGAATGTGTTCAAGGGATGACCGCTCCTCCGTCTACAATATCATGATGAACACCATAGTCAGGGATATCGACCTATACAGAATTTACGGGATAGCAGGTGTCCGATTGGAGCAGTGCTGTGTGCCCTCCTCATTTTACCCTTCTGTTATCATGTTTGTTGATGACAGGAGGAACATTGTGGTACAGCTGGTTGAGAATGTCATGGTGGCCAGTTGTGGGTGTGTCTGAGAGAGTGACGGTTGTTTGACGACATATGTAGCAGATGTAGGGATCTTGAGATCAGAGACAGATTCTTCTTTGACTTTTATATCAGAGACAGTAGAGGGTAAAGATCAGAGACAGTAAATCGAGTAAAGATCAGAGACAGTGAATCAAGTAAAGATATCAAGTCTGCACCGCAGATGAGAGCTTTGTCACAAAGTTTGTGGGACAAGCGTGCAGGACACGATTTCAAAGAGTTGTTTGTGGAACGCGCAGTAGCATCAAACTGGGGTTCTGCGCGCAACCGTGGGAAAATCAGAGAAATTGCATCGAACAGCTGTGAACATCATCAATTTCGCCGATATCTATCCAGGACCTTGCCAATTGATATGGGCGTATTTCCGGTGCTTATCAATTATTGTTGCTACAAAGTAAATAAACTTGTATAACAAAGTTAACGAAAATGTTCAATAAACTGTACATTAAAGTGTGCTTCAAGGGATGCCAACTTATCGTGGAGTTAAATTGAAATATTACTCCCTCTCTTCGATATTAAAGTATGAAAACTACTGAACTGAAGACAGTAGTTAGTGTAAACATGCGATACATCTACTCGATATACAAATACATTATCCATTTCCAATATATCCGTGTCTTTACATTTTTACTCGCACAGCAACATAAAAGAACCTAAAATCCATCAAATTACCGCTCAATAAGCGCCTGAAATATGTTTTCCCAAAAAACAATATGACTGTTACATCTGTCTACAGAGTAAAAAGAAATTAAAATCCTTCACTAATAATAATAACACCCAATAGTTTGACCAATTAAAAAGGTGACCACCCTGTCATAGTACTATCATAATTAAATAGAGTCAACATTCTCTGACACTGTGATTCCACTAGTTTAGCGTGTTCAGGCTTCATCACCTTCTTCCATGCATTCACTACTTCTGCTGTGTTTCGAATCACCTGGGGAGAAAACATGTGAGGAGTTAAGAATTAAGGGAGGTGTTGTTTTGTTCAAACCCTTTTCATTGTAGGACAGGGTCGAGAAAGACAAGGGAGGTACCTTAATGGTTAACCTAGGTGTATGATAAATTTTAGTTAACGCTTTAGAGAAATAAAGAAAGGAGCACATTTTACCCACCTCATATGATCCCTCTACAACAGTACCACTGCTGCTGGTCCTAATGTATTCCCGTATTTCATCTGTCATCTGCAGACCCACCCACTCATACAACTGCTCAACAACATCCAGAGGGTCGGCTGCCAGCTGAAATAGAATGGAGATCAGACAAAGGTTATTTTTTACAATTCGATATTAGGGAAACAAGAGAGATAAAATGTATCCCCGGTGCTATGATGTATAACTATACATGGTGGTGGTATAATACTCACATCTTCATATTTGACGACCCGGTAGCGTCCATCAAAGAAAGGTGATAAGCCCACCCTGGCACTCAACACGAAACTCTCACACAACTGCCGGGATACATTCAGTATCTCCTCGTCTTTGAAGGAGGCCGTCTTTTCCACCGTGTTACCCGTTTTTAGATCTCCAAACGTGCTCTGGGCGGGAGACACATGTTTTATAATAGAAAGGGGGAGGGGGTCAAATGGGGAGGTGCTGGAAAGTTGTATTCTCTGTACAACAGCTAAATTAGAAACGATTGAAATGCAATTATTTGTGTTTAACAACTAACTTACCATTCGTGATTGTATAATGGGTCGTGGGTCTCGGACCAGATGAATGATTTTGAAATTTTTACACCCCAGATCCTCCAGTTGAGCCAGTTGGGAGAGGTCGTACAATCGGATAACTTTAGCTGTAATTAACTTGACATTTCTACACCACTCCTCCGCATGTTCTGAGAGATGACAAACACAATTAATTATTTTTAATGTAACTAAAGAGATTGGCTTGCCCCTAGTGAGATCTAGATTCAAACAAGATTTCACTGGCCTAAATTATGTAGTCAGAGGATATGATCACGAGAACTGTATGAATTGCGAGATCTGAACCGAACAACATGTCACTTAGACTTACTCAAATCCTCAGGAGGTTTATGTTTCAGTGCATACTTCAGGGCTCCATCTGCCTTCCTATAAGCAGGTAACACCTTTCCCTCCTTATCCAGGTACCCCTGCATCTTCTGGATACTCTTACTCCAGGAGGGGATGGCTCCCATAGAGGGGTACCGGACACCCTTGAACTGGCACTGACACTCATTAGCCAGCACTTCCACCTTTACATTCACCCAATCTGCCCGGGATAGCTTCCCTACACTCTCCCATACCTTCTCGTCCTGGGTGGGAGTAAAGAGGAATGATATCGAGAATAGGTGACAATGGTACAAAGGAGTAAAGAGGAATGATATCGAGAATAGGTGACAATGGTACAAAGGAATAAAGAGGAATGATATCGAGAATAGGTGACAATGGTACAAAGGAGTAAAGAGGAATGATATCGAGAATAGGTGACAATGGTACAAAGGAGTAATAAGGAATGAGATTAAAATACTGATAGGAATAATATTCATGTTCTAGCTCATTGGGCTGAGTCATATTTGAAAGTGTAAAAGAGGGAGTTGGAGAATAGTGCTTTAAAACCATGATGTGATAAAAGTGGCGTATTTTGTGCACCTGATGTGAATCTTCTTCCATGAGGCGCGAGTTCTACAGTGTGCCACTGAGGGTGAACAGATCTTGTAAAAATTTAACATGTATTGACTGTGATCGCCGATAGTATCGGGGAATAAAAAAGTGGAATTTAACGTCTGTTTACCAAACGTGACCAATACCTCGCGAGACACCCTAAAAAAGTGTCCCGCTAGGCCTACTAATCCCCCTACTAATATATTATCTAGTGTCTCGTTACCTTTTTAAAAGCCCTCTCATCGAGAGGTTCAAAGAAATCAAGGACCTCTACATTCTCCGTAAAGAAGCTCTCCAACCAGGTGCTACCAGATCTGGCGGCAGCCAATATCACCACAAAGGGGACTGTCTGGTTGGACGTGCCTGGCTTTCGTATATGCTGAAGAGAGGAAACAGAGGTTAACAAGATCCTAAACAACTCAATCGCAAATACAAGATTCAAGCTGTTGGAGTTGGTTCTATCTACGAATCCAGCTATGATTAGAGGTTAGATAGATCTTGAGTAATACCTTTTGACAGGGTTTTGAAGGTGGTGCCATGAGTATAAACAGAACACAAACACATGCTGTCACAGGGAATATCCACCACACTGAAAACCTCATGGCTCAGTCTATAATTGGTCAGGTTAATTGGGCCATAGCATGACTGTAATTGGAGTTGTTTGTTAATTGGTATCATGAGGGAGGGGGTCAATATGCACAGTTTCAAACACGTTATGATTCTAAAAAGGGTACAGTTATCAAACTGAAACATAAATAGGACAAAAATAAATAATAAACTCGCAATTGTCATCACTCTCAAAAACTATAGTGAACACAACAAGCATGTACGGGCGTCGGGCGGCCAATATGACGGAGGATCACTTCTTGATTTACTTTCTACTCTAGAGCACAGTGTACTAAGTGAAGTAAATCTATGTTAAAAAACAAGAAGCGTGTAGACCTTTACCAAGAATGGGGCATGTACATAACAAAAGACGTTTGTGTGTAACAGGTAGTTGAGTAGCTAAATACAATTCAAGAGATATAAGTAGCTTCAGAACGATCAAGAGATGTTGGCGTGATGATGGCACTATAGGAAAATAGAGAGCGAGACACATAGGTAGGGGAAAAAAGATGGAGAGAGAGAGAGAGAGAGAGAGAGAGAGAGAGAGAGAGAGAGAGAGAGAGAGAGAGAGAGAGAGAGAGAGAGACATAAAGAAACGACTTTAGAAGCAGGAAACGGTCCCATGTGATGAGCTTTCTCTGACATAGTTTGTACAAATAGGTTGCTCTATCTCTCTCTCTCACACTCTCTCTCTCACTCTCTCTCTCACTCCCTCTCTCTCTCCCCCTCTCTCTCTTCTCAATGTCCGTTAATTCCCACCACCTCCGCCTCTGAAACCTCCCCTTCCACGTCCACGTGACCCACGACCGCCACCTGCTCCCCTACCCCTCCCTCGGCCACCCGTCCAGGACTTGGGCGACTTGGGTCGAAGTGTCTCTATGTCAGGCCGTTGGGGAAGCAACCTTGAGTCCCTGGAAACAACATATTGTTAGCATTTAGAATCTCTGTAGGAGAGAGGAAATATTAACAAAGACTTTAACCGAGAAAAAACAAGGGGCGGTGTGTAAACTGCCACGGGGTATAATAACACATTGTGCACTAGCTAGACAAAGAGAAGGGTGTCATACGAAGACAAAGTGAATGGACAGGAAATGGACAAGACAGAGCAAGAGAGAGAGAAAAGAGAGAGAGAGAGAGAGAGAGAGAGAGAGATAGAGAGATAGAGAAAGATAGATAGATAGATAGAGAGAGAGAGAGAGAGAGAGAGAGAGAGAGAGAGAGAGAGAGAGAGATAGAGAGAGAGAGAGAGAGAGAGAGAGAGAGAGAGAGAGAGAGAGAGAGAGAGAGAGAGAGACAGAGAGAGAGACAGAGAGAGACAGAGAGAGAGACAGAGAGACAGAGAGCTACATACCTAAAGTATTGAAGGTACTGCTCGGCGTTGTAGTTGTTAGCGGAAACTTCAGGTCCCACTGTCACCCAACCCGCCCTCAAGTTGGCATCCGAACCAAACAAGTGCAATCTTCGTCTGCCTAGACAAAACCTAAAAAAATGATATGAATAAGAAGATATAGTTGCAGCCAATATCACAATATGAAAGCTGGCTCTTTCGTTGAAATATCCGTACAAGGCATAATGAAGAAAATCCTGAAAAACAAGGTGAAAAAACACAGATCACAGACTGGGGATATGGCTAGAAAAAAGAAAAGAAATAGCATCGACTTCAATCACACAAAAAGCAGTGCATGATATGGTAGCTAGGGCACTTACCGTTCCATTATTTTAAAGATTTCCTCCGGTTTTTCAGTACTTCCGTAAGGTTTTTCTTCGTCTATGATAATGTCGATATCGATATTAGCGTGTATGATATGCCCATCCGTACTACGTCTTACCGTGCCCTGCAGATATAGCCTTGTATTATTATCATTATCATTATGTTTTGTTCAAACCCTGGGGGGAGGGGGGTCCAGCCCTAAAAAGCTAAGCCATCGGCCAAATTAGGACTGGACCCCCCCCCCCCCCCCAAACCCTTTTTATTTTTCAAGTGCGTGGGCGATGAAACAGAGTCGAGCAAAGCAAAGAGATGGTGAAATGAATACTGTGCAAGATGGCGGAGAAAACTAAGCTTCCTCATCGAATTTCTACCAGCGAGATATAGTTTGAATTGTGTAGCTACATGTATCTCACACCGCATATCATTTATCTGTGAGGGTTAAAGATATAGGGTCTAAAACTGATGCTATAGCACAAAAGGCACATATGTGTGTAGACTGTGATTGTGAGATCCCATATATCGTATCTCACAAACACAGTCTACCTATCTCTCTCTCTCTCTCTACGATCCGTGATTTGATTATTTGTTTGCACACACATCATCAAATCAGGGGTAGATCAAATGAGAGCTGAGAGAGAGGGAGCACAAAGCTAATGTCAACATGCCGATACACACTGAAGCAGCAGCATCACGGTGGTTTTTTAGTCGTGAGCAGGAGCGGCGAGATTCACGGGAACGCCGCGCGCCTGGCCGATGCTGACAAAAACTCTCACCTCTAATCCAATGCGCGGCGTCCGCGGCCTACCTTGATGCCCATCAGGCAATGCTCCTTTGTGTGCTGAAAGAGGGCCTTCGGTTCCAGATAGGTCGTGTTACCAGGCTTGTTCTTGTTGGTCTTGATCCAGCAGAGATCCTCACACCTCCGGAACCCCCACTTCCGGAG
The DNA here is from genome assembly GCA_020137815.1 of Hormiphora californensis. Lineage (NCBI taxonomy): Eukaryota > Metazoa > Ctenophora > Tentaculata > Cydippida > Pleurobrachiidae > Hormiphora > Hormiphora californensis. The sequence continues at coordinate 8,744,102 of CM035351.1, forward strand.
ACACTCCCGACCCTCATCCAGACCCTCCGCAGAGCCACACCAGAGGAACACGAATGAAGGGTTTCCTGTTATCTACAAGGAAATAAAGATTATTAGGGTAGATGCAGTTATGTTATGATGGAATTATATTTCTCCATTGTTGAAGAACACAGAGAGGTATTTTCTCAGAGAAATTGAGAACCATGAAATAAAGGTGTAATGTAATCAGTGGAGAGCTTCAGTAATCATCTATCCAAAATGTGGATTCCACATCTAAATAGGTAGGCTCATGTTACCATTACCTTTTTGTCTCTCTCTCTAAATCTATTTTGTTGATAATGAGATCGGGTCAGAAAATCACAAGTTGGAATCAAACCAGCAACCAAAAGATATATTGTACTACAATGTTGATTGTCGATTCAGCACGAGAGAGCTCAATCGATCCAATTAAGAACCGAGAAATTAAAACAAGTAGGTTTTACCAAACAATTGTTTGGTAAAACCGACTTGTTTTAATTTGATATATTGTACTAGTAAAATGGAACTCACCTCATCTATTTTGATATTAGAGATTTCATCCCAGGTCCAAGTTTTGCTGATAAAAACTCCAGGTGCCCTTCGTTCGTACTCCTCCAGAGGTGGATCTATGTAAACCATATCAAAATCCGTCTTTAGAGTTAGTCTCAGAGGCATAGTTTGGAGATCCGCAGCGATGTATTGAGGTGGGGTTGCAAATTGCTGAGGGTGGAGGAATAGGGATTTAGGGAAATAGGGTTACAACCTGGTCGGAATAGGGAGGAAACCGAGTTGTCAGTTGAAGGGGGTGGGAACGGGGTGCATAATAGGGTGGTAACAGGGTAGAAATAAGAGAGAATTATACCAAGATTTGTTCATCTTTTAGACGGATCAATTCCTTTAGTTTGGGGTACTCCTCAAATCTCTCTGCAATACCAACATCACGGATAAAATTCTGTGGTCTCTGACCTGAAGGGAGACAAAGTTAGCAGTAACAGCCCAGTCAATTCATTATATTAATTAACTAACTAATTAACTAATCATAGTGTGTTACCTGTGTCTACAAAGTGTTGTTGATAATCATTGTGGGGGTTAGCAGATTGTGTTCCCTTCAGGAATATCTCGCTCCCAACTACCTCCTTCCCCTCCTCGCCCCCTTCCTTCTCTCCGACAGCCCCACCACCGCGGGGCCCCCTTGAGCCCCGGGGCGCTCTCTCCCACCTCATCTCATCCCATTTCTTTCTCTCTATCACCTCCATCTGGGTATTTAGCAGCTGAAACACGATTACATGGATAACAGATAGATAACATGGATAACAGATAGATAACATAGATAACAGATAGATAACATGGATAACAGATAGATAACATGGATAACACATGAAGATTTGTTCAGTAATACTACTATCAGTAGCGGGGTGATTATTAGTGATCAGTACCTACCACTCCTATACGACGGCCGCTACCCACACCAAACAGCTCAGCCAGTTTGTCTCTTCTTTTCCTGCTCCGTGCTTGAAGCTGATGGATAAGCTCCTTGCTATACATCTGGGTTTTAACCATATCTGCTGTTGCTAGGGAGAGAATAGGAAAGAATAGGTATGAGAATAGGTTTGAGTCAGGTTATATTTATTTCCTGTCCATCAAGTGATGTCAATACAAGATGTGCAAACAATTTTGCTTCTATATTTGTACTCGCTGACGACTGAGCCCTCTCGGTACAAGATAAATTGGAATGTGTTTCATGCTAAAAGTAATAAAATGGAAACAATCATCTCTTTACAAATCAAGAATTGAAAAAGGATTCATACTCAGCTTTATTCTGATTAATTTACTGCTAAGATATGATTTGGATAACATATGAAAAATACTGCATAACATTGTTAAAAAACTTAAACTCACGCGGGGTAAAAATAAAGTATATAATAAGTGTATAACTAATTAACTAGTTAACAACTAAAGATCAAACTAGTAATATTAGTAATATTAATAGTAGAAAATATCCTTGTAAAAAGTTATATTTCCGGCGTGGGTGAGAAATTAGGGCTGGAATCGTTATCCGCGATATAACTATCTCTCCGGTAGTTCTTGTTGTTGAAGTCACTGTCAACACGAAGTTTACCAATCAAATCGGGGCAAGTTTTACCCTCCGTGATCTTCCTACACTCCATCATCAAATCATAGGTCATCTGAGAGAGAGGATGATTGAAAACGGGTACAATAAATGGTAATACCAAGTTACAACGAAGTAATACAACTGTAATTTCAAATTTGGATCCAAGTCCTACTGAAATTATGTAACATCTTACATCAGGTTATGATATTGAGCTAAAAAGACCTCTTACCTCTTCAGATACGACAGAATCGTTTTTGTAGAGAGGGTGATTCATCACAAAGTTCCTCATCCATGTAGCGGTGGTTAACAGCTCACCACTTGCCCTCTTCTGTATCAGACTTAGGTAGGAGCAAATTCTGGTGGCTGTTACAAACTCCAGATCAGGCTAAAAATGGGGAGAGAGATCATATCAGAAACCGATTTCTTGCTGCTACTGTCGAGCACTTTCACAGATCGAGCTGTAAAGATCAAGATTTCAATACCATGTGTTTGATGTAGGCACGAAGGACATTGCTAATCCCAGGGAAGTCTCCAGTACCATTGATAATGTCATTGATCGTCATTTCAGCAATCTCAGGCTCGCAGCAACATTGGATGTTGGTACTAGGGGAGAAAAATGGGCGTTAGAGTGGGCTGTATCATTCGCCAATCTGGTTGTACTATGTACTGTGTATTTACCACATCATATATTTGTCGACAGTTAGGATCAGACTACACATAATTGGTTATTGTAAATCTAACCATTACACTCACCGGAAGTAGAACTTCTGATCAAGAACAGCGTTTCTCTGTTGAGCCCGCTTCATATTTTCCTGCACGTATGAAAGGGGCAGGTAGAAGTTGCAGTTGAAGCTGACCAGGGCCCTGGATAACTAGGATGCAAAACGCGACAAATGCAGCATTTTCAAAATCTGTCAGCTGGGCCTCAATCGTTCTGAACTCCACCCTCCATCCAATGTCAGAATCAGGGGGAGGCGGCTTGAAGCGCATGTTTTGCCAGTTTGTCGACTGCAAACTCTCGAAATGATCCGTATCCTTCTCATCATCCAGCTCTATCCTGTTGCTAAATGCGGAGATAGGATCCCTGGAGAATATGTGGGCAATGTGTTTAGCCAGAAGGTGGTCCATGTTAGGCAACTCCTCAGCCATTAGAGTCGCATAGATCTCCTTATCATAGATGAGGTCTACATCGCTGAACTTTTCGGAGTTCAGGTAGGAGTTGATGCAGGAGTATCGGGAGGATTTGTGGGGGTATTGACCCTGTCCCTTCATTTCCTGGTGAAGGTATTTAGTGTTACACACTCACAATGGTTTACAGACAGACAGACAAACAGTTTCGTTACATACAGACAGACAAACAGTTTTTAATGCGAGTATGATTGTACCACAAAGCAATTACATAGGAAGATACAATTACAGTTACCTTTAGATACAACTACACAACATTTTGACCTGGTCAGTTCGGTCGTCTACTGCAGCAGAGATCACATTCCATCTGCAGTCAACATCACACAGGTAGCCCCGGTATATTGGTGAGGCAGCAGAGAGGGCCATTACAATGGGAGACATGACAGCCAGCTGGTCGTACAATACCCTCGCTTCTTTAATGTTGCACGCCTGAGAGGAAAACATGTTATTTCTGGAACCGACAATGCTGAGATGATTCAACTCAACAGTTGCGTATTTCTGACTAGATGACCTGGTCTTGCCACACAACTGTTGAGGTGAATTATCTTAACAACAAATTTCTTTTAATGATGGAGGTATTACCTGGAATGTAACCTGGATACAGCAACAGCCCATCCCAAAACCCATGGCATCCATGTAGACGTGATCCTCCTTAGCCGCCTCCAGGTCAGGGAACTCGTTAAAAGGGGAGGGCGTGTTGATGTCCTTGTAGATTGGCACATTTATCTCAACCTGAAAAAAGAGTTAAAACATCTTGAAGCATGCTACTACTACTCCTCCTCTCCCGCAAGTATGATGTAACGAAAAGAGCGTGTAAGAACTACAGAAAACAATACAGTTCTGCAGAACTGTTTTGTTTTTCAGTTTCATAACCAAGCAAGGTTCATTGTGATGGGGGAGGGGTGACATTTGTGGGGTACCTTGTAAATATAGTACACACCTTTTTCCCTCGCCTCTCTCGGATGCTCTTGACGAGGTTCCCAAACCGGGGGTGAGGATTTATGCACTCATCCGGGAAAAAGAGACTATTTGAGATGTCCCCGTGTGGGTTTGGGGTAGCGGGTGGCCAGCAGAAATCAGGGCACCCCAACCTCGGGAAGCTGGTTATTGTCATCACTGTCTCAGTATCATCGTTAATAACCTGAAATAAAACAATGAACTGTGTTTACAGCTGTGTTTCCCGCTGCGGAGAAGCTAAGAGAAAGCAATGCATACATTTGCCTAAATTCTCTACCCTCTCTCACCGTACCCCGCGAGGAAGTATTGTAAAGGAGGGTGTATCTAGGGTTTATTTAGTTAGAGAATACACATTCGTTAGAGTGTTAAACAAACACAGCTAGTGAGAATGTCTGACTGTCGAAAAGATAGAAATACATATGTAAACCCGACACAATGACACATAATATATAACATAATCATATGATAATGTATACCTGGTTGAGCTCTTTCCTCCGATGTCTCATGTCCCGGATCACATGGTTCAGCTCCTCAAAGTCATCCAAAAAGGGTTTGTTGGGTGTTGACTCTATCTGGAAGGACCCGAACTCCTCTACAAAGGTAACGGGCATCTCAAAATCACAGTTGTGCTCTTTGACCTTTTCCAAGAGTTCGGCAGTTCGGCGTAGCAGGTACACACGCTTCTTTTCGTGGTCAAATTTGAACAACAAATATTCAATCTCGTCTCCCCATTTTAGTTGGTCGTAACATCTGAAAGTATACATCTGGTTACTAATGGTTACTAGTGGTTACCGGATACCGGTGGTTACCAATGGTTACGAAGTGTTACTAAGGGTTACCAGTGGTTACCAGTGGTTACCTGTTAGAGAGCGTCTTCATTAGGTTCATGAACTGCTGAATGCCATGTTTTCTAATATAATCAGCTAGCTCTTTAGTTTCACTCCACGGTAGTGGCTCCCCTCGAACCAAGATACCCATTCTACAAAGCGGGAAGATAAAGAATTGAAAGGGGGGATTGAAAGTGGGGGGGGGGGGGGGTATTAGACGGTTATGAGTTAGAATGTGGGAAGGTGGGGACGGTTACGGATTATAAGTTAACCGAATTTGAAAGAGGATAGGGCAGGTGGAAATATTATCCAGAGAGTAATGTAGAAGTGAAACAATAAGATAATTAAAAGCGGTCAGACACTGTTGTCCCATAAAGTATTTAATAAGTTAAATAAAAAGACGTAAAACCCAAAACTGTCTGTCTTCACCCAAACTTGCTAAACTTCTTCTCCTTGGGCACCTTCTTCTTCTTCTTTTTCACCGAACTACCATCTTGATCTATCGATTCTTGTAGTTTCGAGAAGAAGTTAGAGTTCACCTTCTCAGATGACTTCTTGGCCAGTTTTATACCCTGTTTCACCTCATCAGCCACTGCTGAAATGGCATCCTTCTTGTTCTTCACCTTGGCACCACCCTCGGCTCGCTCCTTCTTCAACTTCTTAATATCCCGCTCCTCGGCCTTGTGGGACTGACTCTTCTTAATCTTCCTTCTCTTCCTCTTTTTGTCTGTTTTGGTTTCCTCAATATCAGCACGGAGTTCTTCCCTTTGTTTTGCCTTCACCTCGGCCGGTGCTAACAGTTGTGTCTCCGCTACTGATGTAGGCATGGCCTCCTCCATTGATACCGCTGGAGCATTAACAACAATCTTTAACTCCTCCTTGACACCCTTGGGCGTGAAGTTGAAGTTGGAGAGGGCGTCCAGTTTCCGGAATAAGTTAGCCAGGTCCACTTTGATTTTCTCCTCATCCTCATTGACATCCTCCTTCTCCGCGGCCTCTGTCGCCTCCTGGGCCTCCAGATAATCCTTCTCATAAACCTGTGCTAAACTCAACTGACTCTTCTCCTGATTGAGTGGCATTTCCTTTAACTTCATCGTATCCCTACCCACTGGTTTCTCCTTTCTCTCCACATCATCGAACAGTTTGATCTTGATCCTCTCCAGGATGATCTTCTCAATCCGAGTTGTGGTCTCCATGGTGATCTCAGGGGCAGGTTTCTGTCCGTGATCGAACTGAAGGTCCTCCTCCAACAATGTGTTCACCTCCCTATCCCCCTGACCTGCCTCTCCCTTCATTCTCCACGATTTGGCAGACATGGCCTCTTTCTCGTTAGCCTCAATCTTCGCTTGTACCTGTGTGGGATGAGTGTTACTGAATGTTGTAACTACCGTGTGGGGCAATAAAAATGCCCCCCCAAGTCTACCATAGTTCCAAATATCGTGGAGCGCTAAAATTTGGTACAGTAACTCTGTAAGACAAATAAATAACTTGACCAAAATTTCAGACCTCTAGCTCAAAATTCATTTTTTTGATCGGAATGAACATTGTCATTCATTCCAGGGAAAAATATTTTCCGGTTCAAAATTTGACCAATTATGTTTGGCTATCGATTAGCTTTCCAATGTGACCAAGATCAGCTAAATTGGACAACCACAAGAGACACAGTGTCATGTTTCTTAAAGTTAGTCAGGTCATGTGATCTTCACTGAATCGTTGATCGTGTTCAGTATTACGAATTGGTCTAAGTGGTAGAGAATCACGTATCACATCTGCTAATGAGGGATGACGATGCTGATTGGTCATGAGATCTGTAGCTCTTTGATAAATGTCCTCTTTCCTCGAATCACATCACCCTGTATTGGTACACATACCCAATTAGCGGCCATGATACGAGATTCCTTTGCCCATTGGCCCGATTAGAAATCCCGGAAACTCAACGATTCGGTGAAGATCACATGACCTGACTAACTTAAAGCAACATGACACTGTGTCTCTTGTGTTTGTCCAATTTAGCTGATCTTGGTCCCATTGGAAAGCAAATCGATAGCCAAACATAATTAGTTAAATTTTGGATCGGAAAATATTTTTTCCTGGAATGAATGACAATGTTCATTCCGATCAAAAAAATGAATTTTGAGCTAGAGGTCTGAAATTTTGGCCAAGTTATTTATTTGTCTCATAGAGTTACTGTACCAAATTTTAGCGCTCCACGATATCTGGAACTATGGTAGACTTGGGGGGGCATTTTTATTGCCCCACACGGTAAATACTAAACTAAAATGTCAATGAATGAATGATTGTATTGATTAAAGCGTGAATACAGTCGGACCCCGATTTAACGGCCCCCGATTTAGCGGCACCCCGATTTAACGGCAGGATAAATTTCCCCCAACAATTTTTTGTAATTTTTTTTGAAAATTTTTTGAAAATTTTTCAAAGGTGTTTCAACCACGTCCGAATCGTGTTTCGAATCGGTGCATCTTATTGTATGTCTTACCCGTAATTAGACGGTTCGAAACGAACAGATATGTGATCCCCATGAGGCCCATCGAGTCGCAATTTTGACGCTTGTTAAACTGGCCCCATGGGGATCACGTATCGGTTTGTTTCGAACCGTCTAATTAGCGACAGGACGTGCGATAAGATGCACTGATTCGAAACACGATTCGGACGTGGTTGATATATCTTTGAAAAATTTTCATAACTTTTTTTGGAAAATTTTACAGAATGATTTTCAATGCTTTGATCGGTGCTCCCCATGAATTTTCAGAGAAAAAGATATTTTGAAATTTGAATTCTTCCTCACCCCGCTTAAAGTGCCCCGATTCGGCATGGTATCACGTATCGGTTCGTTTCGAACCGTCTAATTAGCAGCAAGACATGCGATAAGATGCACTGATTCGATATACGATTCGGACGTGGTTGATATACCAGTACACGTACCTTAGAAAAATTTTATAACTTTTTTTAAAATTTTTAAAATTATTTTCTTTTTCTAATCAGAAATGATCATGTAATCAATACATGGACATTGCATTTACTCAGAGGTGTTTTAGTATAGTATTTTGGACAAAAATAAGGTTTTATGGGCCAAATATGCTCTACCCCGATTTAACGGACACCCCGATTTAACGGACAAAACCCTTTCCCCCGAGGGTGCCGTTAAATCGGGGTCCGACTGTACTAAAATTGACCCCTCGTCATTGACAATAAACTACCTTTCCAACACCTACCTTTTTCAGTTCCTTCTCTAATTTAGATTCCTCCTCGCTAAGATCTCCTTCATCCTCGCCAGCATTGTCCAGGAAGATGTTAGCACCCTCCATCTCCTCCTCATCATCTTCATCTCCACTGTCATCTTCTTTGTCATCATTGAAGGCATCCTTCTCCATAGCCTCACAAAACTTATCCATGTCTCCAAGATTCATCGGTCTCTCCTCATCTCCTTCCTCCTCTCCCTCCTCTCCTTCCTCTATATCATCATCTTCTCCTTCAATAGCATCATCATCATCTTCATTGTCTGACTCCTCCTCCTCCTCTGGTACATCTGCAGGAGGGGCAGGTGTAGCCTCCTCAGCCATCACTAACCGTTTCTCAATTTCACCCTCGATGTTCTTCACCAGGACCCCGTTGATCAGCTCGATCTGCTGCCAAATCTGTTCATCGTCAAAACTCCCCACCAGCAGCTTCGGTAGGAGAATCTGTTTTCGTAGAGTGGCGTCACTTGAGCTCACACTGACAATATGGTCATAAAGCTGGGACAGTTGGTCCTTCCACCGAGAGGCTTGAGAGGTGGGCGCGGAGAGATACTGGGAGGGATCCAGGAGACCGTCACACAGTTTCTCATCGTCAACTGGCAACATGTCTGATGCCATGATCTGCCTAAATCAGGGGTTAGATAAAGGTTAGACGTGGTTATTTTATGAATCAAAAAAGGATTAGCCATTTTATGAAGTTGACAATAACAAAATAAAAACACAATAAAATCATTTTACAATGCTATGATAACATTTCAGTGGTATCATCAGGTATCACAGTATCTTCTTTTACTACTGGCTCAACAACATCTGCCTCCCTTTTATAAACCCGTGGTTTGGTTTTTCTCCTGAATTTCACCGATCCTATTGATCATCAACACACACTGCTCATACGCCATGTGAAGTCTTTCTCGCAATTGTACACGTTGCCTGTGTGAGGTAGGGTAGTTGACGCATCACCCAGATAGTTGATAGCTTGTATCAGTTTATCGTTTATCTGCTGCACCTGTTTTACAAAATACTGAGCGTCCATTTTAACTTTCGGCACGTCAATATGCCCATCCCGTTCGTGAGATATTTCCTGAAGGGAGGCACGTGCGTATTCAATCATCTGCATCACTGTTTTCTCCATGTTCAGGAGGCCCTGGAACTCCTTGCTGTTCATTGCACTACTGTTATAGTCAGTGGAGAGGATCGTTAGTTATATAGGGATGAGAATCAGTTTATAGACAAATGTAGATCTTACAAAACAATTAACATTAAAAACACACACAAAATCATAAATTAAACCAATACACACAGTACACACATTTGCCTTGCTCGACCCTCGAACAAAACAAACACGTATATCATCCTGTCAACAAACTGCGGATTAGCTTACTACGGTGCTCTCCGCTGATATCCGGATTATCACACACAGCCCCAAAGTCAAACGGGTAATCATTAAGTGTCTGAACGCCCAGGCTGGTCAACTGAACATTAAAATAAACCACCACGTGACCATTGGTAATGTAAACCAGAGAAGGCTTATTTCCCTCAGGACCAATGGCATATTGACCAGCACAAAAACCTCTAATGGCCACATTTTCCTCAAACCGATACTTGCAGATATTTTTCTTGTGGTCCACGAAGAATGTTTGTCCATCCCAGGAACAAGCCACAACCTCATCATTGTCGTCATTGTCAATATCCATTTTCAGAAGTGCAAATATGGGCATGTCCAATTGGAGTGACCACAGTTCCTGCTCACCACGGTTCATTGTCAATAGTCCTTCAAGAGTAACAAACGATACCATGCCATCCTCCCCAACTTCCTCGTTGGATCTGATGTTACCTAATCACATCCCGAACTGGGGAGGTGAACTTGGCGACTTGTGTGACGGGTTCCCAGCCCTCGAAGCCCGTCTCAGACCGGATAGCCTTCAATACTCGGATACCATCGTAAGGTATACAGACAATAAGAATGGTTTGGCCATCAGAAAGCGTGTTAACAGAGATAGCAGCGAACCTCCCGACGAAAGTTATACGATTGTTTATCTTGGGGAACGAGCCTGTCTTCTGAATCTGGATCCCACGTGTACATGCGAACAACTGTATCCAGGACCACTACAAGATCATTTGCACCACGGTTGGATACATCCGTGATAACCAACTGGGCTATGTTGAGGGGAAATTTCTGTTTGTACGTATGGGGTATCTCGATACTCTCTTTCTTGTCTGAAGATTTTGACTCGAGAATCTTCTCATGATCGAATATGTAGCAGAGGCCCTCACCAGTGATCACAACGAGGGAGTTGTCTCCTTTGTTTTTGATATCTCCAATCCCCAGGCAAGTTATCATACCCAAATTTCTTTTCATCCACCGCTCTTCCTTCATTTTATAGATATACAAATCCCCGTCGACATTTCCGATACATAACTCGTTGCAACCATCGTTGTCGAAGTCCCCCAGGGTGACCGCCTCCGGCAGCAACGTACCGTCAAACTCAAATGTGTAACGCTGTACAAATGAAACTGTACGCACCATAATTGTTCTTTAATTTGAATAAATCATTCACTGGATGGTGTAAAACAGCAAAACACGGTTGTTAGAGAGGAAGTGGAATGTGGATGGAAAAAATAAAACTCCGACACTTTTTAAAAAATGTGACCGGGCGAATTTTTTTAACTTTAAAAAACAAACGCGCGCGCTGTCATTAAGAACGCGCAAAACAATTACGCGCACTAAGTTACTTGAAATCGTTTATGACTGTCTTATCTCACATACTCGACATTTGAATGGAGCTTTGACAAATATCAGGACAAAATAATTACCGTGAATAACTTTGAAAATTGACAAAAGTAAAGCTAAAATTTATCCGATTATTGAACTTGAAAGTGAAAACCCTAATTACTAATCATAAGCTTTAGATTATAATAAATCAGAAGTTAGGACTAAATTAGTCATACAATAGAACTGCAGTATATCTATTAAACTTGTATAACACAGTCAAAAACATGAAACAAACACACTCAGAACGGTTCCCTGTCGTTATCTGTACAATATGACCATTCTAATCCCTTTCTCGCTATCTCTCTCGGCCAGTCCAGTTTTAAACTTTCCCGTTTTTCTCTAAACCAGTTAATCCATTGTTTCATCTATAGTTATCCAACTTTTCTTGGGCCGTATAATAGAGATCCGTTAACTGAAAAGGGAGGGGAGTGAGAGAGGATTGGGGATAAAACAGGTGACAGAAGCAGCACAAACAGTCAAGAATCATGCAGTGTAGCCGATCTATAACCTCTCGAAGATATTAATTCTTGGCCCGTACAGCTGGGCTTAGTTTCTGATATACTGACAGACCGTACTGTGAAACCTGTATCAAATATCAAAGATATATTGGTGCCTCCTGGCAGCTCTGGATTTACCATCCCTCGGCCCAGAAAGTGAAAACACGATTATAAAAGGTGTATTATCATGTAACATACCTTGCCCCCGAGTTTGGCGGCCCCATCGGAGAGGCTCTGCTTCATAGCGGTCATATCAGGGGCATTCAGCTGGATGTTACTGGTATCGTAACCATAGGCACTGTACCCTCCTGGTAAGGGGGGAACAGAGAGGTAGTACATAGAAGGGTAGAAAGGGGGTGTCATTGGAGGGGCTGGATCCATTATGCAATTTAACAAGTGCTTATTGATTATTGATTGGGTTATGTCGAGAAATAAAATTCTGTTTAGATCTAATGGGGAAGGGGGTAACCATTTGAGGGGGAGAGGGTTCGCTGCTTACCTCCACCAGCTGGTTTGGTGTCCCTATTAAAGTACTGATCAGATGATATAGAGCTAGCACCCCTGTAGCTTTCTATATTCGGATCGTACGCTGGCTCTGCCTGTGTAAATAGGTAGGTATTAGGTCGGTCTTTTTATCTAGTAACTCACTCACATTTAGTAGTATTGTTACATAGTAGTACTAGCAATATGTCACTCACATGGTAGTACTAGCAATAGAGACAGTGAAAAGGAGGATGGTTCTTACCGCAGTTCCCCGGTTAAAGTACTGATCAGAGGAGATTGCCTTGGAAGAACTATATTTCTCCTGAAGTCTGACGTCACTAACAGAGCTCCCACCACCAGCAGCTCTCTGTTTCTCATGTCTAGGGATAGGGGGTGTTAGAAATGGTACCAGTAACTGTAACAAATTTAAACGAGTTTTGTTAAAGCCTCAGATAACTCTGTTGAGCACTGTCACCAGCATCCAAACTAACCGTTACCACTAGTTATCTCAAGAGGAAACTTTACCTTCTCATGGCAGCTGTCTTGGGATCCAATATTTCCTCCACCGTATTGCTATCATCCCTCGTCCCCCTCCCATTATACCCTCCACCACTGTTCTCAGAGAGCACCACAGAGAAATCAGTGAGGGTGTCATAGTACTCATCAATGGTGGAGTTGTAGTGTTGCTGTTCCCTTGTGGGCATCATCATGGGTGCTGCTGAGGTCGGCGTGTCTTGTTCCACTGAGACAGCGTTAGAGGAGACGTTGTGGTATACTCCTGATCGGACACCCAGCCGTCCCATTCCCATACCTGTGTGGAGGGGGGAGTAGGGAAATAAGCTGAGGAGGGGGTAGTAAAATAATTTGTGGAGGAGGAGGAAAGTAAAATAAGGTGAGGAGGGAGTAGGAAAATAAGTTGTATTTTTGTAAGCTCGTCATCTGTAAGAGTATGTGACTGAATTCTGAAAGATAAGAAGAGGTAGATTTCTAAGAAAACAAGTTGCTGACTCTCTGTTTGGTTGGTAGACCTACCTAATCTATCAGATGCCACTTGAGATGGTTTGTTGGAGCTAGTACTGCTACTGCCGAAAGAGTTATTGTTACTAATGGTAACCCGTTCCTCTACATCTCTAGATAGCATATCCCTGCAAAGAAGAGGATAATGAATGATATTGAATAGGGGAAGTTAGAAGATTGAGTAAGGAACATCGATTTACCAGTCATAATGGGAGGTCGGGAGGGGGTGTTAGTAACTCACATTGCAGTTTGACGGTCCATTGCTTCCCTTTCCTTAGTTTCCTTCCTTTGTTCCATGCTATTCTCAATATCTGCCAGACTCTTGTTGCTCTTCTTAGCTCCTCCCATTCCACTTAACTAAGAAGATAGAGGAGAATAGGCAATTGTTATGTGATATAATATATAGGGACCTTCATAGTGCAGCCTTCGGCCCGGAAAGGGCAGTCTTTAGACAAGATATAGGGATTAGGGAGCCTGGGACAGAAGTCACTGTTTACTTACCCCTCCCTTTTTCTTGGGGGCGCCACGTTTAGAGGAGAACCCCAGACTCCCTGCTGATGGTGCAGTTAATGATGGCACGTAGGTGGGTGGAGTTGTAGCCATTGGTTTTGAGGTAGCTTGGAATGTGGGCTGGAAAGAGGGTGGTGGTGCTGGAGCTGCTGCTGCTGCTGCTGTGAACGCGGGGGCTGCTGGTTTCTTCTCTACATCTGAAATGTTGTTGATTTAAATCTAACGGGTATAGTTCCAAATGGAGTAGTTCCGAAGATGTAAACTGAGTAAGTTACCAGCAACTGGTGGATTTAGCATGTCATCGAAGAAGTCCTTCTCCACAATTTCAGGGGACTTTGGGGCAGAATCTAAATGGAGCTGGGAGGGACATGGGAGGTTAGGATATTTAACTGGGATAATTAATCGAGGAAAAGAAGAATGGAACAGCACGTCACCATATCACGGCTGACGCCCTGCAGTTCGTCGCGCGGGATGTTCTACTGAGATAGTGTTCGCGCGTTACGTCAAGTCATCACTCACATATAAAGCTATGTGTTGTGCAACACATACACAATCACACTAAAAATGTGCGGATATTGAATAATAACGCAATGAAGATTACCTGATGCCCAAACTTGCTCTGAGTCTCCTGGGCCATATTCTCCAGCTTCTTCCTGTACATTCGAGCAGCACGGCTGAGGGAGGGGGTTAGTTGTTGTATTGTATGTTTAGTTGGTTAGAAATAGAATTATAGTAGTATAATAAGCGCCGTTGTGCCGGTATAGTTGAATGTAAGGCTGTTGTAAAAGGAGCAGCAGATCTTGTTTTTACACTCATATCAGTTGAAGACGTCGTAATAAATAGCAGTCCCAATCTCAAACAGTATAGTATGCAAGAAGAACATGCTACAAAGTTACCTATTGTATTTCTGTACAGAATCAGTAGTAGGAGCGCAACCATTAGCAGCGAAGAAGGATTTCTGAAAAAGTTATTAACTGGTTAGAAACATCTCTCTCACAGAGCCTCATGTAATACCAGCTGTTTGTCATATATTGACTGAATGGGGTACAGTGTACACAACTACTGTAATATAGTAACAGTCTACAACATGAAATGATGAGAAATGAGACCTTTTAGAAATTAGAAGGGATTGTATGAGTTAGGGTCGTCGAACTACATATAAAACATATCGTCATATCAACCTACAGCGTTTGCATTTCCCCCAACTTGCATGGCCCTGAGTTGAACCCAGCTCCACTTGTCCAGCTCAGTGCTCCTCACAAAGGTCAGATGGACACCCAGGTTGCGGTGCTTGCTGGAGCAGTCCAGACAGATGAACACCCCGAACGTGACACTTGACCATGATGGGTTTATCTTACCGCAATCGAAACACGCCTGAAGAGGGTGGGGGAGGGATAAACTATCAATTTACCGTACCCCAACTTGAAGAAACATGTTTTCATTCAGAATAGTTTATTATGAGTGTACCTTGTTCGCTGGTAGACACCTCAATTTCTTGAAGACCTGGTCTATCTGATCCTTTGTGGGACTTTCCATTACACTACTATAAACATGGGGGATGGGAATACTTAGTATGGCAGGGGTGGGGGTCGTGAGAGTATGAGGGGCATAAATTCGACAAAAGTGTTGGTTGGCAACTTTAAAAAACTAGAATATAACAAATATATCAGTACAAAATGATCACAAGATCATGACCTACATTTGTTTAACTCTTGTTTGGGTCTTTGTACTTGTTTGGGTTAAGACATGTGTTTAACTCTTATCATTGTTGAATTCGTGTTTGGGTCACGGGAGATTGGATTGGTGAGATCATGTTTGAGACGACTCCATTCGTGCTAGAACAGCAGTATTCCGTGATTTATTCCACAATGATAGCGCCGCAAGTGCAACGTACAACCCAAAGAATATCTTGAAGGCTATTTTTATCTGATCCTTCCTGTAGTCCATAAAGTCCTGAGCACCAATAGCTCGAGTTGCCTTCTTCGCCTCAGCAGACCCCGGATCAATCAATATCTTCCTAATTTTCTGGTGGGTTGACCCCGACAAGCTATGTCCAACAGGAATGTTCTGGTATCTGCTGAAGAAATCAGATCGAGCGAGGTTCTGTGCTGCCTCTAGTTCAGCCACTGCAGCCTCATAACTAACACCATTTGAAGCAACACTCTTATCAGCATACTCCCAGAGATAAGTCCCTACGTCCGGGGTATGGGGCACCTTATCTAATCGCTCCTGGTCAACAGGCCACTTTGCAAGTAGTTCCTGGAATTGTGGAAGTAGGGCAGAGGCAGTCCGAGGGAGAACGGTCTTTGTTAGATCGGGTACTTTACTTGACATATCTTCCTTCCTGTTAAGAATCATACAAAGTTGAGTGCTTGGTCTCCAGCAGTTAACAACTCACCGCACAATATGCGGTGCTAATTACCCAAATTTCTACACTAAAGGAAAGTACAAAAAACCTGACTGCGTACCCAGAGGCTAGAATACAGATTATAACACCAATTGGCATCACTTTTAAACAGCTGATGAGAATCATGGTAGGCCGGGATTTTTTAGTTTTTAAATAATAAATATTTTGAAAAGTCAGGAGACCTGAAGATTACAATAAATTACAATAACTTACCCACACACGCCCATACTCTCACACACATCATACTCTCTCCCCTAGTAAAGGTCACGCGCCCATTTCTGGTGAAAATGGGCCCATTTACGTCCATTAATGGGCCCATTAACAACAAAATGGGCCCATTTTTGCTGAATGCGCCCATAAATGGGCCCATTTTCGCCGACATTTAGAACGCGCAAATGTAAAGCCGCGCATTTTGGCCAACTTGTCGTCCAAAGCTGAGCCTGAAAGTCGCGTTGGATGCACGGCAACGGTTACCACAATGCGAGGAACCTTCTGTGAAACATCTCACCTTCCCTTTCTAGCCTTTTCGCCAATTGCTACCCCCTTTCCCGTGCTGTAATCCTTCTGTGAAACATCTCAGTGAGATGTCATCTCACCTTCCTTTTCTAGCCCTATCGCCAATTGCTACCCTCTTTCCCGTGCTGTAAACCTTTTATAAAACATCTAACTTTCCCTTTCTAGCCCTCTCGCCAATTGCTACCCCCTTTCCCGTGCTGTAAACCTTCTATAAAACATCTCACCTTCCCTTTCTAGCAATATCGCCAATTGCTACTCCCTTTCCCGTGCTGTAAACCTTCTATAAAACATCTCACCTTCCCTTTCTAACCCTATCGCCAATTGCTACCCCCTATCCCGTGCTGTAAACCTTCTATAAAACATCTCACCTTCCCTTTCTAGCCCTATCGCCAATTGCTACCCCCTTTCCCGTGCTGTAAACCTTCTATAAAACATCTCACCTTCCCTTTCTAGCAATATCGCCAATTGCTACTCCCTTTCCCGTGCTGTAAACCTTCTATAAAACATCTAACTTTCCCTTTCTAGCCCTATCGCCAATTGCTACCCCCTTTCCCGTGCTGTAAACCTTCTATAAAACATCTCACCTTCCCTTTCTAGCCCTATCGCCAATTGTTACCCCCTTTCCCGTGCTGTAAACCTTTTGTGAAACATCTCACCTTCCCTTTCTAGCCCTATCGCCAATTGCTACCCCCTTTCCCGTGCTGTAGACCTTTTATAAAACATCTCACCTTCCCTTTCTAGCCCTATCGCCAATTGCTACCCCCTTTCCCGTGCTGTAAACCTTCTATAAAACATCTCACCTTCCCTTTCTAGCAATATCGCCAATTGCTACCCCCTTTCATCTCTCCTTCCGGGTAGCAATTGGCGATAGGGCTAGAAAGGGAAGGTGAGATGTTTTATAGAAGGTTTACAGCACGGGAAAGGGGGTAGCAATTGGCGATAGGGCTAGAAAGGGAAGGTGAGATGTTTTATAGAAGGTTTACAGCACGGGAAAGGGGGTAGCAATTGGCGATAGGGCTAGAAAGGGAAGGCCAACTTGTCGTCCAAAGCTGAGCCTGAAAGTCGCGTTGGATGCACGGCAACGGTTACCACAATGCGAGGAACCTTCTGTGAAACATCTCACCTTCCCTTTCTAGCCTTTTCGCCAATTGCTACCCCCTTTCCCGTGCTGTAATCCTTCTGTGAAACATCTCAGTGAGATGTCATCTCACCTTCCTTTTCTAGCCCTATCGCCAATTGCTACCCTCTTTCCCGTGCTGTAAACCTTTTATAAAACATCTAACTTTCCCTTTCTAGCCCTCTCGCCAATTGCTACCCCCTTTCCCGTGCTGTAAACCTTCTATAAAACATCTCACCTTCCCTTTCTAGCAATATCGCCAATTGCTACTCCCTTTCCCGTGCTGTAAACCTTCTATAAAACATCTCACCTTCCCTTTCTAACCCTATCGCCAATTGCTACCCCCTTTCCCGTGCTGTAAACCTTCTATAAAACATCTCACCTTCCCTTTCTAACCCTATCGCCAATTGCTACCCCCTATCCCGTGCTGTAAACCTTCTATAAAACATCTCACCTTCCCTTTCTAGCCCTATCGCCAATTGCTACCCCCTTTCCCGTGCTGTAAACCTTCTATAAAACATCTCACCTTCCCTTTCTAGCCTTTTCGCCAATTGCTACCCCCTTTCCCGTGCTGTAATCCTTCTGTGAAACATCTCAGTGAGATGTCATCTCACCTTCCTTTTCTAGCCCTATCGCCAATTGCTACCCTCTTTCCCGTGCTGTAAACCTTTTATAAAACATCTAACTTTCCCTTTCTAGCCCTCTCGCCAATTGCTACCCCCTTTCCCGTGCTGTAAACCTTCTATAAAACATCTCACCTTCCCTTTCTAGCAATATCGCCAATTGCTACTCCCTTTCCCGTGCTGTAAACCTTCTATAAAACATCTCACCTTCCCTTTCTAACCCTATCGCCAATTGCTACCCCCTATCCCGTGCTGTAAACCTTCTATAAAACATCTCACCTTCCCTTTCTAGCCCTATCGCCAATTGCTACCCCCTTTCCCGTGCTGTAAACCTTCTATAAAACATCTCACCTTCCCTTTCTAGCAATATCGCCAATTGCTACTCCCTTTCCCGTGCTGTAAACCTTCTATAAAACATCTAACTTTCCCTTTCTAGCCCTATCGCCAATTGCTACCCCCTTTCCCGTGCTGTAAACCTTCTATAAAACATCTCACCTTCCCTTTCTAGCCCTATCGCCAATTGTTACCCCCTTTCCCGTGCTGTAAACCTTTTGTGAAACATCTCACCTTCCCTTTCTAGCCCTATCGCCAATTGCTACCCCCTTTCCCGTGCTGTAGACCTTTTATAAAACATCTCACCTTCCCTTTCTAGCCCTATCGCCAATTGCTACCCCCTTTCCCGTGCTGTAAACCTTCTATAAAACATCTCACCTTCCCTTTCTAGCAATATCGCCAATTGCTACCCCCTTTCATCTCTCCTTCCGGGTAGCAATTGGCGATAGGGCTAGAAAGGGAAGGTGAGATGTTTTATAGAAGGTTTACAGCACGGGAAAGGGGGTAGCAATTGGCGATAGGGCTAGAAAGGGAAGGTGAGATGTTTTATAGAAGGTTTACAGCACGGGAAAGGGGGTAGCAATTGGCGATAGGGCTAGAAAGGGAAGGTGAGATGTTTTATAGAAGGTTTACAGCACGGGAAAGGGAGTAGCAATTGGCGATAGGGCTAGAAAGGGAAGGTGAGATGTTTCACAGAAGGTTTACAGCACGGGAAAGGGGGTAGCAATTGGCGATAGGGCTAGAAAGGGAAGGTGAGATGTTTTATAGAAGGTTTACAGCACGGGAAAGGGAGTAGCAATTGGCGATAGGGCTAGAAAGGGAAGGTGAGATGTTTTATAGAAGGTTTACAGCACGGGAAATGGGGTAGCAATTGGCGATAGGGCTAGAAAGGGAAGGTGAGATGTTTTATAGAAGGTTTACAGCACGGGAAAGGGGGTAGCAATTGGCGATAGGGCTAGAAAGGGAAGGTGAGATGTTTCACAGAAGGTTTACAGCACGGGAAAGGGGGTAGCAATTGGCGATAGGGCTAGAAAGGGAAGGTGAGATGTTTTACAGAAGGTTTACAGCACGGGAAAGGGGGTAGCAATTGGCGATAGGGCTAGAAAGGGAAGGTGAGATGTTTTATAGAAGGTTTACAGCACGGGAAAGGGAGTAGCAATTGGCGATAGGGCTAGAAAGGGAAGGTGAGATGTTTTATAGAAGGTTTACAGCACGGGAAAGGGGGTAGCAATTGGCGATAGGGCTAGAAAGGGAAGGTGAGATGTTTTATAGAAGGTTTACAGCACGGGAAAGGGAGTAGCAATTGGCGAGAGGGCTAGAAAGGGAAGGTGAGATGTTTTATAGAAGGTTTACAGCACGGGAAAGGGGGTAGCAATTGGCGATAGGGCTAGAAAGGGAAGGTGAGATGTTTTATAGAAGGTTTACAGCACGGGAAAGGGGGTAGCAATTTTTTACACACTGATGTCAATATTTTCACGGGCTATTTTGTTTATATAATGCTATTGCCCACGTTAGAAATTCCCTGCTCATTTATTCTTTCTGTTCCTGATTGGGATGGAACGGTTTGAGTTTGGAAATATTCTTCACTTTCTCCCCGTCCCCCTCCCCCTGTTCTCACCCCCCGGCCCCTCTCACATCATACCGCAACACCCCAACTCACCAGTCACCACCCTATCACATCTCCACCCTGACACCCAATCACACCATGCCACTCACTCCATCACTCACTCCGCTGATGAAGATTACCCCAGTGTAATTGAAAGCTACGGTCAATTTGTTGTCCAAGTACCAAAATATTTCGTGTTTACCTTGTCTAACATAGAGGTGGGGCTTATAATCACCTTATATTTTATAATGACCTTCCTGATTTTGAAAGGACCTGACCATCTAGCAGAGAATTTGTGTTTGGGGTTTCACTGCATCTTGCATGACTGTACCTCATGATCTATACCTTATGATCCGCCGGAGATCCCCGAGTTCACTGTAAACTGTGTCTACTGTACTGTAACAGTGTACAATGTACAAATCCCCTATTCAATGTACAGTGTACACTGTACATTGAATAGGGGATTTGTACAGTAGACTCAGAGCCTTTATAAACGAGACAAAATCTCGTATGAGGCAGTTATAACTGGCAGTTATAACTGCCTCCTATAATTATAGTAGGTGGATACTCGTCTAGATGCGTCTAGATGCAATGCTGGGAATGTAGAGAAAGATGGAATCGATTCTCATGAATATGATCGATCATTTACATAGCGCAGGGCATCGTCGTATACGTGGGGCGCGGAAACAGCTGTCTTGACTCTTGTGCGCGCGAAATACAGCCATGGCCAGCGAAAATAGGCCCATTAATGGGCCTATCCAGTAAAAATGGGCCCATTTTGTTGTTAATGGGCCCATTAATGGACGTAAATGGGCCCATTTTCACCAGAAATGGACGCGCGACCTTTACTAGGGTCGCTTTGAACTCAAAGCTTTGAACTCAAAGCTGAACCGCTATACCGCTTTATAGCATACATTGGTAACATAACACTAATAAAAGAAAAAACTTTACGGCTATCTTCCTGCTTTCGAAAGGGGTTTACTCTACTAGATCAATAGATTAGAGTTCAGAACTAGTTTCTATGAAAGTTCAAGCGTCCCTTGGTGCTTCTAAAGTCCGTTTCAAGCGACTTTTTCCCGTTCGGAGTGTCAGCACCGTGACGTGCGCGTGGTCACGTGATGCAGAGTTACACACGGTCGCGAACACAGCTTTCCCAGCGAGCGAGAGAGAATTTGAGAAAAGGTAAAACTCCTCCGATTTTCAAAATTCCGGTTGCGTTAGATTCGGGAGACAATTCTGAACAAGGTAAAGAATTCGTGGGAATTAATGTTTAAAGAATTGTTGATTTAACCACTCTCTTTCCACGGATTATACATTTTTTCCAGGGGACCGCTTTATTTTCTCCCTCAGTTCAACTACCAGCTGCTTCCGCTCTTTCCGTTCTTCCTCAGTTCTATCGGGAGAAATAAAAACTTTGTCGAACGTATCAGTCCCTTTAAGCAGGGATTTCTTTGACAGGATCGACATTTGAGTGTCTCTGCTCCTCAGCACAACTTTCACAGGTCTTGCAAATGAGGCCTGCTTTCTCAAGCGCTCGACAGATTTCATTCTCGGAGCCTCTTCAAGCTCAGTAAAAAGAGACTTTAGTTGAGTTTCAAACTCAGCACTGTCTTCCAGGCCATGGATGATGATGTTACACCCACGGTCCTCAGATGCAGCCACAATAGTAAATGTAAATTATGCACTTAATATCCCACTCAATAGTGAATATATACCCAGAAAAATGGTGCCAACGCACTCTCTAAAGTATCACTCTCTAAAGTATCACTTTCTCAAGCCGACTGTATCTTCTTTGGAGCCAGGGCAGTAGCACATTTTTCTCCAAAACAGAAGGAAAACTCTTCAATTCTTGCTGCGCCGTTGACATTCCTTGTGACTTATTACTTCATAAATAACTTCAATGAAAATGGCCGCCCGCTCCAAAATCTAAAATCTTCCCCCTTATGGCCTATTCCCTACTTGATACTTCTCCAGCAAAACCTCCCGATGTGAAGACTGGAGAACACCAGAGGCGTGAAGGGACCCTGCTCCACTTCTTACACACTTTTTTGGCAAACGCTGACGGCTGATGGCGCGGGATAAGGCAGGCAGCGCTTTTCAACACACTTTTTTTCAGTTTTTTAATTTTCAAAAAGTGAAATGACTTGATCTTTTGTCTGATCTTTTTGCGCGGCTCACCATTGCAGCGGTAAAATGAGATTTATCGCGTGTTACGTTAAATTTTGCGCACCAGTCAAAGCAAGACACTAAGGAACCATAATAAAGTTCAAGAGCGCACCCCATCCAAGAGCGTACCACCTCCAAAAGACACCACTCCAAGAGCGCACCACATCAAAGAGAGCTCCCCATCCAGAAGATACCGCGCGCAGGGGACACCACGCGCAGAAGAGACCGCACGCGCAAATACAACGCCGCGCTGGTCTCTTCTGCGCGTGGTGTCCCCTGCGCGTGGTATCTTCTGGATGGGGAGCTCTCTTTGATGTGGTGCGCTCTTGAAGTGGTGTCTTCTGGAGGTGGTGCGCTCTTGGATGTGGTCTCTTTTGGGTATGGTGCGCTCTCAGGTGTGGTCTCTCTTCGATAGGGTGCGCTCTTGGGTGCTCTTGGAGGCTCTTGAACTTTATTATGGTTCCTTCTTTAAAAAAGACAAATAAAAAGTTCAAAAAATCTCTCTTTTCTTTTTTGAAAAAAGACCCTTTTTTCAGAAATCTTGTCTCTTGGAAGTTGGAATGTGCTGGACAGTAAACTCAAAAGCCTCCTCATCCTCGTAAGAGGGGCCTGTAGCATATGCCAATCAAACGCACATAAAAATTTAAAAAAGAAGATTGAAGAATTGACCCGTAAAAAGTTCAGAGGACTCAAGTTCAAGTTCAAGTTCAAGTTCAATTATATTTTTACACAATACATAAAACGTGATGAAATTCCCATCGCGTGGGTCCTCCTTGTCAAATTGTTTATTTACAGTCCCTTACTTAACATAAAAACATAAACAGCATGAGCAGCAAAACAAAATTTACAGCCTCACACAACGTTCTTTCTTCCTGCATCTCTGAAATCATTTGGGACCGTCGTGTAGCCACGCACCGGTGGTCTGTCATGGAATTGCTTCATGAATGCACCCAAGTTAGCCTTTAACCCAGGAAGGGTGCCTGAAAGAGTAACCTCTCGAGGGAGTCTGTTCCATAGTTGAGGTGCCCTGAAGCTGAACGAGTTGTACAACTGACCTGCCCATTTGGAATCTGCCCAGTAAGGGTATTTCTGTGTCTTTGCCTGGACTCCTAACCGGCCAATCTGGAACTCCATTTGCACACAGTTGGGTACTAGCCCGTGATAGATTTTCCAAACGTGTATCATCTCATATCGTTGACGTCTTCTCTGGAGGGACATGAGATCCAGCGCCTCTAGACGCTGCCAATAGTCCAGCTCCTTCATCCCTTGGATCTTCCGGGTAAATGCCCGTTGGACGTTCTCTACTGCCTGGATGTCAGCGATTCTCGTTGGACACCACACCAAACAGCAGTATTCCAAAATCGGTCGAACCAACGCCTTATATAGGGTTAGAAGTACCTCACGGGATCTACTCCTGAATGCACAGAATATCCATCCTGCCATCATGTTAGCTCTCCTCACAATATCACCAATGTGATGAGTCCACGTACCATCCGCCGATAGCCAAACGCCCAAGTCTTTCACATGCTGCTCTGGCTCCACCACAGTTCCTCCCGAAGTAACATAGGATAAGGTTTCTGCAGCGAAAGGCAGCTCTCTCAGGAGTTTAGATCTGCCTAGCGAGTAGTTTACCAGTTGAAATTTTTCCTCATGAAGTCTCATATTATTAGTCAGAGACCACTGACTCACATTTCCCAAGTCCTTCTGGAGTTCTGCCTGGTCTAGCAATGTCCGTATTACCTGTATGAGCTTCGTGTCGTCTGCAAACGACAAAGCGTCAGCACTTGACAAAGACTCCTTCAAGTCGATTACGTAAAAGATGAACAAAATAGGGCCCAGCACGCTTCCCTGGATCACACTACTTAGGACCCACTCCCACCGCGACTGCTCCCCATCCACTAGCACTGCCTGCTTCCTATTTGTTAGGAATTCCTTGATCCAGGCAAGTAGCTTTCCTCGTACACCATATTTTTGTAGTTTTCTCAGTAGGACCCCAGTATCAACACGGTCAAACGCTTTCTGGAAGTCCAGATATAGCACATCAACTTCGTTGTTATCCGTTAGATGTTTGAGAACCCTGTCAATGTGTGCAAGCAGATGAGTCATTGTACTTCTCCCTTTTCTGAACCCATGTTGACGGTTACAATGTAGTTCTGCCCTCTCAAGGAACTCAGTCAGATGATTCCTGATAATTCTCTCAAAGGTTTTCGAAAGATGAGACGTCAGTGATACTGGTCTATAGTTCCCTGGTGCTGAACGATCACCTTTCTTGAAAATGGGGCAGATGAACTGCTCCTTCATAACGGGTGGTATTTTACCAGATTCAAACGAGGACTGCCATATAATCCAGATGGGATAGGACAAGGTTCGACGGCAGTTCTTCAAGACTATGGACGGTATGTCACCAGGAGGGGCCGCTGAATTCGGTTTCAGTTCCTTTAGTGCCTGTTCAATGTCCGCCTTCGTGAAACTGATGTCGCTTATTTCCGCTTCATTTTCCTCAATGTTCTCCACTGCCTTTTCAGGGTCCACGTCCAGTGGGTTGCTAAACACCCTAACATACTGACTCTGTAGGAGTTCTGCTTTCTCCTTCGAGTTCGTAGTGAGCGAACCATCCTGCCTCTGGAGTGGAGCCACCGCTGATTTGACCTTGGATAGAGATTTAGCATGACTGTAGAAGAATTTAGGGTTCACTTTGATTGCGGAAGCAGCTCGTACTTCATCCCCCTGCTCCTTTTCTTTTACATGAGCTTTGACGGCGAGCGTTATTTTCCCGGCCATCTCCTCAATTTTGAGCTTCGTCGTGCCTTTTGCGTCTACCATTCTCTTGTTCAACTTTCTTCTCCTGCTACGAAGGTGCCGGAGTGTTTTGTCCTTCCGTTTACTTTTCCAGCGTTTCAGCTCAGTGAAGATCTTACAGACCTGGAGGACCGTAAGTCTCACTACCTCTAAAAAGCTACCATCGGGGTCTTCCATTTCTGTACACAGTAGTTGAAGCTGATCCCAGTCCACCTCGTCAAAGGCAGAGTTTAGCCTATCAAAGTCAGCTTTTAAGAGATTAAGTTCCGCAAAGTCTGACATAACACGATCGTCCCTGGGGGGCTTCGCCGTGCAATTGTAGGTCAGGGTACATGTAACCATCTCATGATCAGAAATCCCGAGGTCCTCACCCCTAGTTGAAAGGACATAATCGGGACGGTTGGTTAGCACCAGATCTAAGACGTTCTCTCCTCTAGTAGGAAAATTGACCATTTGGCTGAGAGAATTATCGTCTACCAAGTTACCCATAATATTGTACAAGGGATGGTCAATAGTTTCATACAACCCTCCTCTCCATTTCAGGAGTGGGAGATTAAAATCACCCATCAACCACAGGTCCGGAACTGTTTTTTCCCGGCTATGAGTATCAATAAACGTCTGCAGTTTTTTCACCAGTCTCTGAAAAGCTGTTGCATCTGTACCAGCTCGATATATAACTGCCACTATTGAGTGGGTGTTGCCCATGTAGACGGCTGCCAGGTTGTTACTTGTGTCCGAATACTCCACTTGATCTGATATAGCGAGGCTAGAGTGGACATACAGGGCACATCCTCCTCCTATCCTGCCCTGCCTATCGCATCTCACCAGGTTATATCCGGAAATCTTCAGCTGGGCCTCCGCCATATACCCTCTCCACCAGGTTTCCGTTATGCCCAGGAAAGCCACAGGAGTGGTCTCGTCGTCCACCATGTCTCGTACCACCTCAAGTTTCCAGGTAGTCTCCGCGGATGGACAAAAACTCCTGGCATTTAGGAGGTGAAACTTTGAAGTATGGGGTGTATTCCTGCTGTTCCCCAAGTTGTTTTCATATTTCCTCCCCCTAGCGGATCCACCACCTGAGTCTTGAACTCCAGTAACTGTAGGACCACCGATTGCTGTATTTCTGCCTTCATGACCTCCAGTGCTTTCAGTAAAAAATCCTTTGTTAGGGGCTCTTCCCTCTTCACTTCTGGTTTCTCTTTACGAGGTTCGGCATTTATCTTTTCCAGTGTCTCCAGGAGAAACTCCTTAGTTACTGGTCCTCCAACTTTTTCTGTCTCCGGCATTTTCCTCTGCCGCTTAGCTCTAAACGCCGTGTCTGCTGTGTCTCCTACCTGAGCAGAGGGTTTCCATGCCGTTGTCCGCTTTGACCCTTCTGGTTTCCAGGGGTTCTGGGGTTCCTCTCTCGTCCTACTAGTGTGCAATAGGTGTGTCATTCTACACTGGTTGTCGTAGCACGCTCTTCTTGCATCGGAACCCTTACACAGGGGTGGATGATGAAACTTGCACTGCGCTCCCTTGATGCAGCCATAACGTTTGGAACCTCCATAGTTGCAGAATCTCTTGCAAAGTACCGGGTGAAGTTTTGGGCATGATTTTCCGTTCACCAACTGATCTCCTTTTCTGCCGTGTCTGCAATTTTTGTTCAGAAAGTAACTACATACATTTCCGGAGTTAATTTCCAATGTTTTGTCCCCATCCTCTGTACCTTTCTTCCTCGTATCTTCTTTTTTCTCTGCCGCCTTGTTGTCGTCAGCGTCGACCTTCTCGTCACCATCCTTCTCGGTGCCGACTGTCTTCTCATCCTCCGTCTCATTCGGGTCTTGGTTCTGCTCCTCCCTGTCAGTATTTTCCTCATTTTTCTTCCAGCAGCAAAAGCATAACCATACAGACCCAAGCCTGCTTCCCTCTACTGAGAACTTACATGCGTGTGCCCCTTGCCCACACAGAAAGCACCTCAATATGGGTTTTTTCCCAAGTTCGATCCTGTATTTTTCACCGCAGTCTTGACAGTCAATGGGAAACAACGTTTCTATCTGGAGAACTATCTTGTCCGCCAGCTCTCGCTTGTCTCGAGATTTCCCGTCCCGTCCCACTAGCGGTACTCCCAGAACCTTACATACCGGTTTCAGTTCATCGTTAGTTTTAACTTTCATCCGGCTAACATTTTCCTCGTGGCTATCCTCAAACTCGTAAACTTCGACAGCTTTCGCACCCTTGGCACCAGCCGCTGTCCTCAAGTTCGCCAACACTGTCTCCACTATTCCTGCATCATCGGACATAGCTGCAAATGATTTGAGGGGGGGGGGGGGGTGCCGCCTCAAATTAATTTGTTTAAAGTAGTGTTGAAAAGTTTGATACGGAATGTTTCCACTTTCCAGGGAGGCCGGAGGGAAGGCTTTGTAAGGAACTGACACCGGTGTAGGATCTACAGGGCGCCGTTACGATCTGGGTATTTGGTGGCCTGTTTAAACATTCATAAACATTCATAAATAAATTAAGCATTGTACACAAAGTTTCAGCTCAAAAAGAGCTAACACTCAGACACCAAAAGGAATCGGGTTTTAATGGGCAGCCAAACAACATAGAAAAGCAAAACACCCCTGAATGATTTACTCTCTGAAAACACTCGGATCGTTTCTCCAATCCAACAGGGAGTTACTGTGCTGAACACTATACCCACGAACCGGTGGCTGGTCAGGGATGGTGGACAGATATTTACCGAGCGACTGCTTTAGCTCGAGTAGGGAAGCTGAAGATCTCACTACCCGAGGCACTGCATTCCATAACTGAGCTCCTTTTACGCCGAATGATGAGTCATAGGGGCCAGAGATGGATTTTTGGGCCAAGTAGTTATACCGAGGGATTACCGCTCTGGTGCCAAGGCGTGGGTGCTCTGTAAACAAGAGACTCGTACTGTTTGGTACTACCTTATGCAAGACCTTCCAGACGTGGATAATTATATATCGTTCTCGGCGCCGTTGAAGGGACAGGATTTTGAGGTGATGGATTCTGTCCCAGTAATTCATGCCCGAACAACTCGCGATCCTGCGGGTGAATTGTCTCTGTGCCTCCTCAACCAGTGCAATATCTGACTTTTTGACAGGGTTCCATAGGGGACAACAGTATTCAACCTGGGGTCTGACGATGGATTTGAGTAGG
Organism: Hormiphora californensis; assembly: GCA_020137815.1. Taxonomy (NCBI): domain Eukaryota; kingdom Metazoa; phylum Ctenophora; class Tentaculata; order Cydippida; family Pleurobrachiidae; genus Hormiphora; species Hormiphora californensis. The sequence continues at coordinate 8,772,450 of CM035351.1, forward strand.
GTTAGCATGGTGTCATCCGATCTATCCCGAAACACACTAAGTGCCCAGCCACTCATCCGACGAGCCTTAGTCGTGATGCTGCCGATATGCTCCGACCATGCACAGTTTGTTGAAACAAGGACTCCTAGGTCTTTGACAGATTCGCTAGGGGATATCGTTTCGCCTCCAGGCCCACTGTAGGAGTAGTTTTCATTGGAGAATGGCAGCTCTCTTAACAGTTGGGTGGAGCGAAGAGTATAGTTCATAACTTCAAATTTGTCCTGGTGTAGGGACATGTTGTTATCTGTCGCCCAACGTGCAAACACAGCTAGACTTTTCTGGAGATCCTCTCTATCATCCAATGACTTGATTGCCTTCCACAGCTTGGAATCGTCTGCGAAGGTGAGGACTGTGCCAGAAAGAAGTGTCTCTATGTCTATCATATAGACTAAAAACAACAAGGGACCAATAACTGTACCCTGTGGGACACCACTGATGACCAATTCCTCCCGAGACTGAGCACCATCTACCATCACTGTTTGTACTCTTTCTGAAAGGAAGTTGTTGATCCAACGGTGTAGCTGTCCCCGAATACCGTATTTTTCCAATTTTGCCATCAAGACCTTGACATCGACTTTGTCAAAAGCCTTCTCCATGTCTAAATACACAACATCCACTTCGTGTCCGTTATTCAGTTCTCTCATGACATTATCGTAGTGGTTTAAGAGTTGAGTCAAGCAGCTTCTGTTCCTCCGGAAACCATGCTGGCCATCGTTGAAGAGCCCATTTCCCTCCAGATGATCGACAACTTTGTTTCTTACAACTCTCTCAAATGTTTTAATCATGTGGGAGGTGAGTGCGACAGGCCGATAATTTTTTGCCTCCATTTTGGATCCTTTCTTAAACACGGGTGTTATATATTGGCGTTTAAGGGTACGCTAACCAAAATTTTTTTTCGAGTGCAGGGAAATCTCTCACCGTAGGGTTGTAGGCCATACCAAGGAGACCTCAAATATGCAATTTTAGCTCTTAAGTCGAATTCATATTTTTGCTACAGCTATTTAAAAAATGTCCTGTAAATACGTTTTTGGCATCTCAAAAATTTTTTTAAAAAGATAGGAGCATGAAAATTTGGGGATTTGAAGAGGACATGAAGGTGAATAACCACAAAAAAAAATTTTTGCAATCCGAGCTGATTTCCGGTCCTGAGATGGATTTCTTTTTTTCCACTTTAACGCCCTATTTGGCAAAGTTCCGAAAACATGTGAAAGCTGTAAATTGGTGAAAAGTTGCGTCTAACGATTGTCTAAGTGGCCATAAATTTTGGGCGTGTCCTTATTTGAAATAAGATGTACAGAGTTTTTTTTGTGAAAGCCGTCATTTTAGAAATAAATAAATTCCCTGTATCTCAAAAACGGCTGATCGTAGAGACCTGCGACTATGCTTAAACGATTCAGAAGGTCCGATTTTGGGGGGGTCTTCTGAGAGACATTTTGCTCCTACTTCAACCGTTTTTGCTGTAATTGCGAAAAACAAAAACCCATCTTCGCCATCGTGGATTTTTTGTGATTTTGTTTTTGGTGATTATAGGGACCCATATGGACCAAATAGTGAAGGAATTAGCTTGTTACACATTTTTCCATAGTTTCGGTCCTTTCTTAGCCAAAATTCCCTAATTACAGGATATTGGAGTTTAGCTTTTGCCCTTTCCATAGAATTTGTTTTTCGCAATTACAGCAAAAACGGTTGAAGTAGGAGCAAAATGTCTCTCAGAAGACCCCCCCAAAATCGGACCTTCTGAATCGTTTAAGCATAGTCTCAGGTCTCTACGATCAGCCGTTTTTGAGATACAGGGAATTTATTTATTTCTAAAATGACGGCTTTCACAAAAAAAACTCTGTACATCTTATTTCAAATAAGGACACGCCCAAAATTTATGGCCACTTAGATAATCGTTAGACGCAACTTTTCACCAATTTACAGCTTTCACATGTTTTCGGAACTTTGCCAAATAGGGCGTTAAAGTGGAAAAAAAGAAATCCATCTCAGGACCGGAAATCAGCTCGGATTGCAAAAAAAAATTTTTTGGTTATTCCCCTTCATGTCCTCTTCAAATCCCCAAATTTTCATGCTCCTATCTTTTAAAAAAAATTTTTGAGATGCCAAAAACGTATTTACAGGACATTTTTTAAATAGCTGTAGCAAAAATATGAATTCGACTTGAGAGCTCAAATTGCATATTTGAGGTCTCCTTGGCATGGCCTACAACCCTACGGTGAGAGATTTCCCTGCACTCGAAAAAAATTTTTGGTTAGCGTACCCTTAAGGCATGTTGGTACGACACCCTCATGGAAAGAACAATCCCAAAGTAACCATAAGGGGTATGCCAACTGTTTCCGGCACTTGGACAGTATAACCGCTGGTATGTCCCCTGGTGGTGCTCCAGCGTAAGGATCTAACTCAGCCAATGCATCCTCAATACAGCCGGGAGTAAAATCAAGATTGTCCAGTGTGATGGTCGTAGAAGGAATATCCTTAGTAGCCTCCTCGGCCGAACACTTAGCAGGATCGCTAAATACCCCCACATACTGTGACTGAAGAATGTTTGATTTCTCCAGGGGATCATCGGTAACTGTGCCATCAGGTCTTAGGAGTGGGGCCACACTAGACTTGATTTTCCGATGCTTGTTTACAAATGACCAGAAAAACCGTGGATTACATTTGATAGTGCCAATAGCCTTTCTCTCTCTTCCTTCCAGAAGCCCAAGGAGGTGAACCTTTATCCTATCACCAGTCTTCTCAATTTTACGGTTAAGCTTATCAATCAGGGACTGGTAGGAACATCTCTCCCTAGCAAGTTTTAACCGGGAGTTCAACTTTTTCTGCCTTCTTTTCAATCGTTTCAGATAGGGATCCCTCTTCTTTAAATTGCTAAAAACCTTCCGTTTAGAATGCTTTTCGAACACGCCTAGAACAATCTCTGTAATACATTGGACATAGGCGTGGCCGCCATCTTCCATGTCATATGGAGCTAAGTGTTCGTCCCAGTTGATAGCGTCTAGCTCCTCACGTGCCCCGGTGAAGTCAGCATTGTGGTAATCAAGTGCCTTGAACCCTCTAGCAGCTCGTTTGCAGTCTGACTTAGCCTGTTTCAGCCCAACTCCCAGAATGCAAGAAACGAGAGCGTGGTCAGACATTTGGGTCGCCGTTACATCCAGGTGCCCGCTTCCAAAAAAGTTGATTCAAGGCCTAACCCCAACCCTAACGGCTAACCCTAACCCTACTTTAGCCCTAACTCTAAAAACCCGTTTGTCAGCACTCACCAAACTCCCATATTTTAACGCTGCCCGGATCTTCACAAAGACAATACCAAGATACCAAGGCCTCCAGCAGACAGTCTGCTGGAGGCCTTTGAATTTTTTACGGGTCGCATGAATCTGCTGCAGACTCACAGAAGACGCTAGGCGGTCAGGTGACACAATGGAGGCATGTCACATTTAAGTCAGAGTCTGCTGTATGCAGTAGGGATCTAGCAGAAGTTAGTTACAAACGAATCCAGGGAATCTAAACTACTGGGAGCGTTTGAAAAAGCTGAAAATTGCTACAGTCTACACTACGGCATAATTATGATGTGGAAAATGGCCATTGGCCAATGGCAAAGCACCCAACAACATGATAACAACAACAACCGTCTCGGTCGGACCAATCTATATAACCAAATTTGAAATTATATATTTGCTTCTATCATCAATTCTAGCTGGAAGTATACAGCTAGCAAATATCATCCTCATACCCATCTCACCTTTCTCTGATCACCATTTTAGTTAGACGATATGGCTGAAGCAATTGGTAAGGTTGGCAAGCGGGGTAAGAAGAAGAGGGAGCTAACAGCAGAACAAAAGGACGAGCTGAGGGAGGCATTTGATCTTTTTGATTCTGATAAAGATGGGGTCATTGATTATCATGAGCTCAAGGTGAGTTTTGAGTACTTGATGTGTGTCGCTCCCTGTAAAATATATATAATCCTTTTTTCTGTTTAGAATGCAATGGTTGCCTGTGGCGGCCGGTATAATAAACTGATCATCATTTGTATTGAGAACTATTGTGTTTGAGAACTATGGTGTTTGTATTGATAACTATGTGTTTTAGTAATGTTGTCTACTTGCTATCAGGTTGCCATGAAGGCTCTGGGATTTGATGCTAAAAAGGCGGAGGTGCTGAAACTTATGAAAGACTACGACCGAGATGGCAGTGGAAATATGTTCTGGGAGGACTTCTTTGACATCAGTAAGTTATTTTATACAGTCTGTTTAAAAAGTTAACATAGCATTTTTTGGCGTCCCAACCTTGTCAGCAATGTCCCCTCTTCCAAACACAATCCACTCTCCCTTCCTAAATCCTAACTAAATCATCTCTCCTTGCTCAGTGAAGTCTAAAATGCTGGAGCGAAACCCGGAGGAAGAGATAAAGAAGGCATTTACACTATTTGATGATGAAGGGTAGGTGATAGTTCGTAATTCTGTATCAAACCCATAGTGTCAGTTTTGCTTCAGCTGACTAGGACTACAATGTCAAGTTGAACTTTGTTTCCCACTCCTGCCTCTCTCTCTCTCTCTCTCTATCTCTCTCTCAACTGTTCGTCCCGTTTATATTTCCTCTATTATTCCCTATCCCTCAATACTCCATATTGACAGGACTGGAAAGATAACACTACGCAACCTCCGACGAGTTGCCAGGGAATTGGGTGAGAATATGACTGAGGAGGAGCTCAGGGCAATGATTGATGAATTTGATACCAGTGGAACTGGAGAAAGTGGGTTTGTTTTGTTTGATAATTTGATATGTTTGTGTGATTCCTGTGTGTCTTCCCTGTCATCTGTCTCTGTTAAATCGTGTTTGTTACCACGAATAGATATACGATTTGATTAGAATTGGATTCGATTGATTGAGATTGATTTGTCGACCAACTGCACAACACTGCATTTGTTATTGTGGCGCGCGCGGTCGTGTCAGAATACAAAGTGCAGCTGTCAGCACTACGTGGCGGGACCGTGGGAATATTTAGTGGGATTGGGACCAAATTAACGGCCAGTCACCCCATCTTTTATTCTAAGTACTGTGAAATGTTAACTCCTAATTAATTTCAGTTGACTTGAACAGATTCACGAGCATCATGATAGGGGATCATTGAAGAAACCAATTTCCCGCTGCAGAGACCTGAAAAATATGTACAATATGGAATGTGATATGTTTTTACATTTGTATAAATTCAGACTAATAATATACAATCTATCTTTATTATATCCAACACATTTAACAATTGTTTTGATTCTCCAAACACCTTTCCCATCGGGTTGCCCATAATGTCCCAATTATTCGAACATCTTCTTTATAGCAAGATAATGGTTAAAAAGAAATCTAAGAGATTCAAAGCTACTGTGGTGAAGGCACCCTCTGTTCAGGAAATAGAAGGTAACTATTCAGTCCTATCTAACTCTCTGCCTGTATGTCTCTTTGTAGCTTCGAGGCTCTGACAGACCACCCCTCTCACCACCCCTCTCACCCTCAGTATCTCAGGAGTCCATTGTGCAGAGATCTATTCATCCTGATGAGATACTTCCTGCACCAAGTCCTCCTCCCCCTGTCTTCATAGCCCCTGCTTATCCGAATGTGGTAGGTTTTTACCATTGACATGACTGATTACATTCTATGGTTTACATTACACGTATCCCTAGTGCCCATATTTTTAAAGAATGTGGGCTTTAGTCCTCTTTATCGTTAACCCTTCTTCTCTTCTTTAACGATTCACGAAAGACAGCATTTAGAAATAGAGAAATAGTCTTTGTCCATAGAGAAAGGAAGAAAGAAATTCGTAAACAGATGGCCCAACAAATGCTAGTCATTGATTCACCACTTTGATCGCGACCACAAACAGATGAGGACATACTCAAAGACAAAGCAAACATGTCGATTTGGACAAATCTAAAGGAAAATACACGTGTCCTAAACAAATACACATGTTCACTTTTCTATCATGAAACTTGATAGTTTTGTTGTGTTGATATTTTATAAAAGATCACAGTGATCACGAAATACTAATATCAACAAAATACACGTGTCCTAAACAAATACACATGTTTGTTACACTGTTTTCTTCTGCCACGTTGTGTTCATTGACTGTGTTGTGGCTGTGCTACGTCCCTTAATTCCAGGCCCTCACGTACGGGGCTGAAACCGCCTCGAATTAGAAAAAGTGTAATGAGGACTGAGAGTGAAATTTGATAAACCTCATGGAGTCATTGGTGAACGCAACCGCGAATAACGGAGGGGAACGTTGGGCCGCAGACCCATATGAGGAATACACGTGGTTTTAGAATCAAATTGGGGGTTTGCCCGACCGGAGGGAGGGGTTTTTGTATTGGTCACTACGGTGTATATTTTTGGGCCTTTAAATGGCGCGTTTCTGAGGGATTAGGTGATGTAGATACTATCTTCAAGAGGAAAAGTGTTAGGTTTCTCCTTAGGGATAAAAATCATAAAAAAATCCCATACGATTTAAAACCCGGATCATAGATCAAGTGAAAGGGAAGAAAATCGAGAGCAAAAGAAGGAGAGGAGAGGGAGCGGAGGAGAGAGAGAGAGGAGAGAGAGAGAGGAAAAAGAGAGAGAGAGAGAGAGAGAGAGAGAGAGAGAGAGAGAGAGAGAGAGAGAGAGAGAGAGAGAGAGAGAGAGAGAGAGAGAGAGAGAGAGAGAGAGAGAGAGAGAGAGAGAGAGAGAGAGAGAGAGAGAGAGAGAGAGAGAGAGAGAGAGAGAGAGAGAGAGAGAGAGAGAGAGAGAGAGAGAGAGAGAGAGAGAGAGAGAGGAGAGAGAGCGAAGAGAGAGAGAGAGAGAGAGAGAGAGAGAGAGAGAGAGAGAGAGAGAGAGAGAGAGAGAGAGAGAGAGAGAGAGAGAGAGAGAGAGAGAGAGAGAGAGAGAAGGAGGAGATGGGGGATCGAAGAGCAGAAAAGAGAGGAGGGAAAGGGGAGAGGCGAGAGAGAGAGCGAGAGAGGCGTATAGATAAGAAGGGGATCAAGGATGACTGAGATACCCAAAAACTCTAATTATCTATATAGCTCTGTATCGAACCTGATCTGATCCCCTTCTTCCTCTCTTCTTCTTCTCTTCCCCCTCTCTCTCTCTCGCTCTTCTCGTTCTCTAACACCTATATATCACTCCTTTCTCTTAAACTATTATTTGTTTTCATCCTCGTCTCTTTCTCCTTTCCTTCCTAACCCTTTTTTTTCCCTGTTTTTTTCTTGTTTTCTTCCCACCACGCCGCCGTTTTTTCCATTACTGTTTAATAAAGGTTTTTAAACATTAATAACCAATAACCTTCAAAATTCAACATGTCCTTTAAATTTTCTTTTTCCTCTCTCCCCTCCCCTCTTTTCTTCTTCTTTTTTTCTCTATTTTTGTCCCAAAGTTGAATTTCTATTTTTTTTTTTTTTTTTTTAAAGTTTTCACATAGAACGATTAAGATTATGCATTAAAGAACAATGTTTTATTACACAACACAGTTGGGCCATCTGTTGTTGGGCTATCTGTTGTTTCAGCTTCTTATTGTTGCCACCGCTATTTCACACTTTGTTTCATTCCGATTTCTAACACCCGGCGCTCGAATCTTTCTAAAGATGAATTCCACTGATGGTCCGGATCAGAAAACCCAATCAGACTTCTGGATCTATGTGAGTGGTGGGGTTGCTCTTACTGGTCTGTTCTTTAATACTGTCTCCATCGCTTATTTTTTCCTTCTCCGAATGTAAGTTATTAAATATTTACTTCATTTACTGGGATTTAGCAGCCATCCTCACTTATCAAACAGTGCTTCCACCCTCGTTTACACCAATGACACTATTAAATTGCAGGCAGAGTTTAGGCAACAGGATCCTTCTCCTTCTCAACTCGATCGATACCCTGGTCTGCTTGTTCACCTTTCTGGAGGTTACAACTAGGTGGCTGGTTTACCGATCCACTGAATACATCACCAGGAACATTACCCCCTCTTACGAGGCCAAGGTCTACTCCTTCATGTCCTTCCTCATTCTAGTTAGACTGACGGGGGAGTTAAGTGCCCTGGCAACTTGTATCCTCACCATTACCCGTTTCCTGGGGGTTTGGAAACCATTCTTTTTTATCCGGGAGAAAGCCATCGCAGGAGCGGTTGGTGTTTATATCATTATCATGTTACCATGCGTGACCGTCCGTACCTACTCCTACGCCCAGTCCTATCTCACGCCCCCTGAACCACCGACCACTGACAATACAGAGTTTGTATTCTCCGTTCTCCGTTACACTATCTTCCTCTTCTCAGTACTCCTTGTTGCCACAACAACCGTTCTCACTATAATCCTCCTGAGACAAGCTCACAACACGACAGTTAACCAGCAACGCCGGCTGTCCCTCGCTGACCCGACTACAGATAGGGTGGTCCAGCAGACCCGGCGTGCTACAATTACAACTGTCATCCTGGCTGTATCTTTCCTTGTTTGGAACTCAATTAACGGTGCTATGCTGGTGATTCACCTGCACAACAAGAATCTAGTTACCAGGGATACGTATCATCTTGTAATCTGGCTGGCACTCCCCCTAAACTCTGCCCTAAACCCACTGATATACCTGTGTAGGATGAGGAAGCTCAGGAAGTTCCTGTGGTATGTGCTACTCCGGTATCTGTGTTGTAGGCCTGAGAGTGATAATCTCACTGAGCCTTATGTATGGGATGTTCATACTAGTAGACGGATATCAGTGTTACCCACCAAGAAGATCAGTGTACCTACTACAGGCAGGTCTCCTAGAACATCTTGTGTCACCACACCAACTACAATACAAAGAAAATCGGCTGTTATGATGACTGATGTGTGCAGAAGAGTGGTAGTGAATAGTGGTAACCAGTATCCGAACAGAGCGGTAATGTTTGCGGTTGTAGAAAGAGCAGTTAACAGTCCCAATGTGTGTACTGTTGATAATACATGTCCTGATAATACTTGAATTTTTAGTTATTTTTAGTTATTTAATTACCAATACAGTTGTTTCGCCTTTCTATCAATTCATCTGTCTATCTCTGTCTTTGCATTTTCTCTTTGTGTCTATCTCCCTCTCTGAGACGAGTAGTGCGTTATAGGACACCTTGGCTGTTGAGCGTGTATAGCAAATCGAAAGAGAGAGAGAGAGAGAGAGAGAGAGAGAGAGAGAGAGAGAGAGAGAGAGAGAGAGAGAGAGAGAGAGAGAGAGAGAGAGAGTGAGAGTGAGTGAGAGAGAGTGAGAGTGAGTGAGAGAGAGATAGAGTGAGTACAGGCAGACAGAGAAACCACGCGGGGGAGACAGGGATTCAGAAAGGTAGTAAGTAATAAAGACATCAGAGGAGCAGCAATATATTACACCTAGATATCTCATGCTCAAGCTCTAATGATCATTGCACGAGTATCTACACTGTTCGATCCATCTCCACATTGTATGTCTGGAACCTGATTTTGCAACGGCTATCTGTGCTGAATCTGGAACGTCTTCTTAACTGTACGTTTTGTCGAAATAGATCCCCACTGATTTGAAGTCTACAAAGAAGACGTCATATGGAAATAGTTTATTGATTGTTGTGTTTTGTTTCAGATGGATAACATTCTAAAGGTCCTGCAACAGCCCAATGAGACCATGTACCGGGGACTCAGTCAAAGAGCACAGAACGAGCTCAGCCCCCAGGAGGTATAATTTAACTTTACTACTGATCTTGTCTAATTATCATCACTTCGTTTACAGACTTAAGCAGTCTACTACTTCGTTTCTTACCTCATTTTCTATTTATTTAATATTTTTCCTAGGTACGTGAGCTAAGAGAGTTGTTCAGTATTTTTGACATTGGAGGTACAGGTCGGCTCACCTTCCCAGTCCTTCGCAAATCTCTCCGTACTATGGGTTTTAATGCTGACGATCGGGAACTCATGGGCGCCATCGGTTAGTACAGAGAGCTAATTAAATACATAGTCCCCATTGGTTAGTAAAATAACATAGTATCGAACCAAATCCAACTTACAATTAGGCCATGCCCGGGACACTGTTTGCTGGTAACTGGGAGATCATGTGTGCTGGAAATAGGCATTTGAGGTAGATTTAAGTTGCATTTTAATGAGGAGAAGACTGGAGAGCCCGGCTATATTGGTGTCTGAGTCAAGTGAAACGAATTGCAATGTATCTATCCAGAATCCAGAATGTCCATATATGTACCCCAATCACTTGCCCTTCCCCCCCCCCCCCCATACCAGCCCAATGAAGTGATAGTGCTACTACTATATTGAGGTAAACTTGTCCATTCCCCAGTATGAGTGCCCAGTGGGTGGCACTGCCCACGCACATATAATGCGTATGAATAATGAGTTCTTTAATAATGAAAAATGAGGCGACGTTATAGACTTATCAGACTTGTTATTATTATTGTTACTATTAAACCCGTTCGCGGGCGAATTTCGGGGAACTGGTTGCTGGATTAGGGAACAGTCGAACTGTTGACATGCACTATCCCTGCCGTATACGGGAGCTCACTAGTTTATATTTTGTCTTATATTATAGTGGTGTTAGGGTTGTCGTTTAGGTTCTATTTTAGGGTTTCACCATACCAACTGTACCACTTCCAGAACCTGTTCAACCGCTGTTACCTCATGCAGCCTTAACTAATTCCGCGGAATCTAACACTATGGGGTCACTTGTTATGTTCTAACCCTCCCTTTACATTTACACGTACAAGTACGTGTTTCGGGGGCGGGCACGCGAAACACAGTCTAGCTAGGCAAGGGGTCACCGGGTTTTAAATGTTTAGGCAAGCAATCCTCCATGTCAAAAGGAAGGATTGTGAAGATTGCTTGTAACTTTCCATAGAAGGCCGACACCTCACAGTCACAAAGACCTAAACAGTGAATTATTAGCACTTTGCAGGACACACGTGTTGTTATCTGTATCTCTGATCGGTAACGCTTGCGTCCTACAACAAACTCATATCCAATTCTATCCTTGCATATTTGAGGTCCATTTTATATGGCTTGGTGGCGCAGTCACCTCTCTTGTTTTGCTGCACTATACGGCAGGAGTTGTAAGGGTGACTGTGTCACCATTTCTATGGCCTAAACCCTAGTGAAGTCATTTGGTTGGGCAAACGATACTTATAAAAACGCCAGGTGTACTTAACTTACTTTGTTTAGAAATTCGATGAAAGAACAAAATGAAACTAAAGCCTTCTCCGACCTTGTGCGGTTGGATTTGAGCAAAGAAAACCCCGCGACCCCCACCGTACCCCTGGAACGATACTACGACGAGCTCGGATTTGGTTGGGCCCAGATAATAATTTGGACGGCCCTCTTTATTTCATGTGGAGCAGATTTAGTGCAACTTCTCCTAACCTCCTTGACCATTACACAGATACAGTGTGATTGGAACCTTGACAGCGTTTTTGAGACGTTGCTCACTTCTTCGTCGTTCATCGCCTTTGCACTGGGAGGTATCCTGTTCGGCTCCGCTCCGGATAAATATGGCCGGAAAAGGGTTCTTATCATCTCCCTCTCAACGATGATCCTAGCCGGACTGGTGACAGCTGTTTCACCCAACAAGTATATCTACTTGATTTCCCGGGTCATTGTAGGTTTTTGCATAAGTTCAAATATTACCACTGAATTTGTGTATATCGGGGAGGTGGTAGGTTCTCGGTTCAGGGAATTCGGAGCCACCGGTTTGAACGTGTTTTGGACCTTGGGTGTTTTGCTTCAGGGAATTTTCGCGTGGGCCCTTCTCAGTACCATAGGGTGGCGATGGTTTTCTGCGTTGATGTGTGTTCCTGCGATGATTCCCCTGGCTGGACTCTTCCTTATACCCGAGTCACCCCGGTATTTAGTGGTTAGTGGAGAACGCCGGGCGGCAGAGGCGGCGTTGAAGTGGTTATTTGAAATGAACGGAGTGGAATACCCATCGGAGTGGAGTTTGGAAACATTCCAAAATCAGGCTCGAGGTCGGCTGTCCGATTTGTTCATTCCGCAGTTTAGAAGGGATACGCTGATTATTACCATAATTTACAGTGGTCTTCTCTATGTTGTCTATGCAATTGATGATATGGCGCCTCTCATTCTCAGCGAAACGACCAGTTGCGGAAGTTTAAACACAGAATCAACTCCCTACAGTTACACAGCTGTTACTGACAACTACACCCTGACACCTACTGCTGCTGGAGATATAGAGTGTGTGGTTGCAGATGCCTCTAGTTACCTCGAATATAACATGGTCTTCTCAGCTGAAATCCCTGGAGCTTTGCTTGGGCTAGCGGTAGGGAAGTATATCGGCCGAAAGAACCCAATTAGGGTAATTCTAGGTATTCATTTCCTATGCGTGGCTCTTCTGATGATCAACTGTCTATCAACCACTGCCACAACAGTCATCTTGTACTTCGTGCGGTTGACCGAATTCGCTGGTGTGGTTCTATGGTGGTTCATAGCTGGTGATATATACCCAACCGTTATCAGCAGCACAGCCATCAACTTCACCTACTTTTTCTCTAAGCTCGCTGGCTCTTTATCCTCATTCTTCACATACTACCTCTACCTGTACGATCCGAAACTGGCGATGGCGACTATGACGGTAGCGGCCCTTCTATCGCTTGCAGGAGCCCTGGCACTGAATAAAGAAACAAGGGGAATAGAGACACAGGCTGTTATAATAAGGGACGACAAAAAGGAAAATATGTGAATGTACAGCTATAGTCATGGTGTTAGCATGATTAGATCATTGTAATATTTGGAACCTAAGACCCGCGATCTGTTGTATTGTTCATACCATCAGAAGACCGTCTGAAACAGTTTAAAACTACCGAAGTTTTGAGAATTCAAAAGTGGCTCTGAAGCGTCACCGATCAGATATTGTATGTATTAGTCCAAAAACCAATTAAATAAATTAGTTTGGATGCCCGGGCCCATTTGGTGTCACGGGGGTAAAACCTTTAGGCTACTGTCATAAATAATGGCACATCTCGTTTATTTTTTAATACACATCTCTCGTTTTTCTTTTCTCTTTCTCTCCCTCCCTCTATCTCTTTCCCCCTCTTTTCCTCTTTCTCCCACTCTCCACCTCCATATTTCCCTCTTTCTCTTTTTTTTTCTCTCTTTTATTTATATTTCTCTTACTATTTCTCCGTCTTTCTCGATATATCTCACTCTTTATATCACAATTTGTTTTTCTTTATCTCTCTCGATATTCATCATTTATGACAGTAGCCTAAAGGTTTTACCCCCGTGACACCAAATGGGCCCGGGCATCCAAACTAATTTATTTAATTGGTTTTTGGACTAAATTTCTGTTCTTTTTGGTGTAAAAAAGAGACAACTTTTTTCCTGATTTTATTTTGGGATCTGAATGCTACATAAATATGCATATAACGGCTAAACGGTGGGAGTTACGAACTTTTGTCTGGGGGAAGACCCCCATAAATCGACTATTTTGAGTCGGAATATAATACCCAAGAAAACGTTTTAGGGTCAGCCGAAGTGGAAATTTTAAAGGGTATGCATAAAATCATGAATTTGAGCATAAATATGCAAATAACGGCTAAACGGTGCGAGATACGAATTTTTGTTCGGGGGACGACCCCCCACAAATCGACTATTTTGAGTCTGAATATACTCAAGAAAACGTTCTAGGGTCAGCCGAAGTGGAAATTTTAAAGAATATGCATAAATTTGAGCATAAATATGCAAATAACGGCTAAACGGTGCGAGATACGAATTTTTGTCGGGGGACGACCCCCCATAAGTCGACTATTTTGAGTCGGAATATACCCAAGAAAACGTTCTAGGGTCAGCCGAAGTGGACATTTTAACGGGTATGCATAAAATCATGAATTTGAGCATAAATATGCAAATAACGGCTAAACGGTGCGAGATACGAATTTTTGTCCGGGGGACGACCCCCCATAAATTGACTATTTTGAGTCGGAATATACCCATGAAAACGTTTTAGGACGAGCCGAAGTGGAGATATTACGCAATTAAGTTATTAAAATGAATAATTAATGAATAATTAATGAACTATGGCGATTTCGAAGTTTTCACATAGCCTATACCACGCCAAATAATGCAAGGAACCAATGTTCCAAACGGCAAGTCTCTACTATTTCTGGTTTAGGAGAACACTCAATCTCCTCCCCTCCCGTCCCCTCCCGTCCCCTCCCTTACATTTTTGCATTTTGGGACCCCTCTGGCAAATTTTTACCTTACATCCGATCATTCTGAAATTTTGTATGCCTCTTCTCCTATATGAGGGCCCTCAGAGTACAAAATTTCATCCCTCTACTTCATCTGGAACATGCATTTTTAAAGCATCAAAAACCCCGAAATTTGCAATGGTATATAGTAGCACTGGCAGGTTAACGCGCTTGTGTGTAGAAGTATTCCGTGTGCTCTCTCTTTTATTTTTTGAGTTAGAGGGTATTTCTAAGGTGGGGGCTCTGCCCCCACACCCCCGTTTAGGGTGGGGGCTGCGCCCCCACTTGCCACGGGGCACTTGCCAGTGCTATGATAATTCGTAGTGTCTTAATCTTTACTTTGCTTCAAATCACTGTCTTATTAATTAGTTATGCATGAGTCAGAAAAACGCACTGAATTTACGACTTGGAGGACGCGAATAAAGATCTTTTTTAAAAGCAAATGTGCTAATGATATCATCTGGAGTCTGGTCGAATGCCTTCGGTATTAACTCGGGAAAGGAACACAATCGATGTACAACTAATGACCCCTACATTTCAGCTGATTGTGGTATTGAGGTCCGGGAGGGGATTACATTTCCTCAGTTTGTCGATATTGTACTTATAGAGCAGGGTGACAGTTTTGATGTCTACGAGGAGCTTATGTCAGGGTTCACTGCTATGGACATAGGTTAGTACTCAGTATAGGTCCAGTATTGGAGGTCTGGATTCTCTTATTATATGTTAGGGGGGGGGCTTATATATGGTGCCCCGTGTGGGGGAGTGTGAAAGATTGGTTAAACACCATGCACTGTCGTCATGGAATGAACACTGTTCAGTGTTCAGGTTGTTCATTGAACACCCTGATATTTGGTCACTAACTAATTGTTTTATTCTTCAGATCGTAATGGAAAAATAACAGTTGAATCATTAAAGAAACTGAGCGAGAATTTAGGTATGATTAAGATGTCGTATGTATTATTTGGTTTTAATAAATGAATTAACAGATTATTATGTACACTGAGGTTAATCATTGTCATGTAATAACTCCATGACGTCTGCTTTAATAGCTCAAAACATATGGTAACTATGACAACATTACCAACGGTTACGTAATTGGTAGTCATGACAACAACACACTCCCTTTGTTCAGATGAGGACCTAACGCTGGCAGAGCTGGAGGATATGATCAAAGAGGCAGATACCTCAGGGAATGGAGAGGTGTCTCACAGGGAGTTTATATCTGTCATGTTGAAGACCAACCTGTTTAGAGGGACCACGGCAAACCTTAAACACACTGACTAGAGCTGGAGCCTGTCACCATGACAACAGGGGCATCCTTCCTCTTTGTAATCTCTATATCGGCCACCGGGAATAATCTATCAGGTTTAAATTTCAGGGATGTTGAAACACTTTTAGAAAACCATTTTTATTTGTAAATAGAACTTTGTTAATGTGATGTTGAAAGTTATAAATTCCCAAATTGAATAGAAGTTTACTAGTAGGCCCGTTCGCCCTACGGGCGAATTTCGGGGAAATGGTAGCTTGATTAGGGAACGCTGACATCACCTGCACCATCCGTTCCTAGCCTATCTCTCACTTTCTCCCAACCCATGTTGTTGTACGCTCTGGGCTTCCTGACAATGTCAAGGTGCGAATTTAAGAGATCAATGTCAGGGAGGTGCAGTGCTGTTCCCAGTTCCAGAAACTCATCACGTGAAAACTTGCCGATTCGGAGATTTCACCCTTGGGTAAAGTTATCAGTAGTCGTTGATTGGCTCGCTTGAACACGTTGGCGTAATCTGTCATATTCTCTAGCCTGCTCCCTGACAGCAGCAGTTCTCCTGGACCTAGCTTAGATAAACGTTGCCTAATAAGCAATAGCGCTTGGGATGGATGAGCTAGACATCAGGACAGAAGTAAAAGAATGTACGTGCAGAATTGAATTTCCCCTTGGTACCCAACTTCAACCGGGAGAGAGGTGTCCAGGTCACTCTAATAATTGCACGTGCAAGTGTAGTTGCTAGGTGATCTCTGTCACACAATTTGCTTAGTAAGTAGTATGATTATTACATCTGTTTATCTCTCTCTCTCTCTCTCTCTCTCTCTCTCTCTTTCTCTCTATCTCTATCTCTCTCTTCTCTCTCTCTCTCTCTCTCTCTCTCTCTCTCTCTCCCTCCTTGTCACACTCACGTGTAGCTTGTAGCCGAAGTGCGTGCACTAGGCACATGGTTTAGTATTACTTAGACGTTCGGCTGGTAAATATAGATCTTGTCACATGAGCGGTCATCATTATCATCGAGAGGGAGAGAAAGATTCTCTTTTGTAACTTCTCCATTTAGCACTTGTTATTCTTTTCCTATCTTTCTTTCTTTCCCTGTGTATCTCTTTCTTTAGTCGTGAGCTTTCTAGATAGATCCCTGACGAGGTGGGAGATCGTTTATCCAGTCCAAAATATCTAATAGCTTGTTGGAAACATGTTTCCGAGAGACATAGTCACATGCCTCTCTCTCTCTCTCTCTCTCTCTCTCTCTCTCTCTCTCTCTCTCTCTCTCTCTCTCTCTCTCTCTCTCTTTCTCTCTCTCTCTTTCTCTCTCTCTCTCCCTCCCCTCTTTCTTTCCCCTCTCTCTCCCTATCTTTAAACCGAGCGATCGTGATGGCCGATTAGCTTGACGTGGGTCTTGTTAACTCTCCTCCCTCCTCTAATAGACGATGATGGATCACGTGATGATGGTGGATTCTGATTGGTCACACCCACCACCACCAGGGTATACCTACGCCGACCGGTCAGATCCGCACCACATTTCTCTTCTGAACCGTCTACCATCAGCTAGTTGAATTGTGATATCAGCCCCCAGACATTACCATGAAGCTGTTTGTCATCCTCGTCCTTGGACTTGCCTTTTGTGCAACTACCAGCGAAGCCGCTAGCATGTGAGTGCAACCCCTTACCCACCCCCCCCCCCCCCGGGCCAGGGGTCCCCCCTCCTATATTGGTTGTTGTGTGCTTAAATATTGGTGACGCGGTCACCCCTCCACAAGGGCCGCGCGAAGCGCGGCAACGAAGCTCGCGAAGCGAGCTGAGTAACATAATAGGGGATGTCATCACCAAGCTTAAATATGGGGCTAAAGTGTTCCTAAAACCCCATTATTTCTGGAGATCAGTTGTATAATGAAGAGTTTTTACTTTTACAATAAACCCCCTTCTTTTCAGCGAGTTCGTGGACACCGAGCTGAGTGAAGGTCTTGCAATGGATGAAGCCGAGGCGGTGGCTGCAGAGGACTTTGCCTACCGAAAGGAGGAGGAGTCAGCGTTTCTGTTTGCTGACTAAGAAACATCCCCCACACCCCTGATCCCCTGCCAGACTAATCCAATGTAAGTTGATTTGTGGTAGCATTATACTTAAAGTGTGTTGTTTTTAACGCTGTAAATCAATTGGTCGCCATGGTAACGCTGTGTAAATCAATTGGTTGTCAAGGCAACTCAATGGCAGTTTTCTCGATCCACACACACACTCACCACCATCCGTGAAAAAAGGGGGGACTTTGGGGGTTGGAATGTGAGTAATATGAAACCTGGTGCTAACTGGGGAGATGTAACTCATTTAGGGAGATCACGTACTCATTTTAACTCGATCCTTTCCATGTTACTATGCTTCAGCTGCACTTACCATATACACCATGTACTTTGGTTACGAAGTCACCCCTATTATTGCTAGCGCAGAGGGGGAATTTCATTACCAGGCATGTACTGTATGAACTAGTTGTATTAGAATTAGTTGTGTGTAGCCTTTTTCCCGGATGTTTACGTGCTATAATACCTACTACCATGCTTTTAGTTTTCTGCTGAAGATTCTTTGTACCTATATATGTTTGATGTTTTACCAACATTCTATACCTTCAAACTTCTTCTACACATGTGTTAGCTCTACTACCAGTATTATATACCAGCAGCTGAGTAGTGTGTTTCCTCTATCACTTGTAGTGTTCCCTTTTCGGCTGGTGTTCCCCCTTGCAGCATTGCTCAGTCAGATGTGTAAATATGTTAATCCTGCTTCAATCACATGTGCTGCAGCAGCTGCTTCATCAACAGTATATATTAGCTCCATCTCCCTCCCTCTCAGGGACTTCTAAGGAGGCACACCTGGAACAGTTTCCCGCCCCCCTCCCATGGACACCCACCTCCTGGCCTGAGCACATCTCACCACCTGCGCCACCTATAACACTATCTGGACCTGAGTGTCCACGAGGCTGGCCCGTGATTGTGTGTGTGTGTGTGTAGCGGACACAATTTGTTTTTTAGTCGCTCTCTCTCTATTTTTATGTGCAGTTGCAAGTTAATATGCATTCCATAAATACCAAATATCGCGTTTTAAATCATTTTATAACATTTATTATTGCCCCTTGGGCCGGGTTGGAGGCATGAAACCTCGGGAATAATATAGCTACAACATATAGATACATGGTTAGGGAATAGAGAGGAATATCCATGTAGAGCTTCAGGGGACATCGTCAATGAGCATTATAATGCTCTATTACTAAAGACATGATGTTATAGGGCACACGTGTGTCTTTACAGAGCACACGTGTGTATTATCAGAGCTGGATCAGCTCAAATTATGGTCTCACTTTTTGGCTGGGTGGTATATAGTTGCGTTGTGCCGTAGAGAAACTATCATTCTTGGAACTATGGTATGTCCGCGACTTCTTATACTTCTCGTTCTAGGCTAAAACTAGTGATCTAGAACTTCTTACTATAGATCGATTCAGCTTGTATTATACTTATGGATATATCTACCTGATCATGACCCAGATTGCCTAATATCCAATAACTATACGGGATAGTATTCCTATACTCCCCATATATAAGTTCAATTTAAAAAGCACATTTAGTAAACTGATTTGAAGGATTGTAATATAAATTGTACAAAGTCAAATAATATTAGATTTTCTAATCACTCTCTTAAACGGGCCGTAATTTCCAATATGGATCACTTGTGGTAAAAATTTCAAAAAATCTGTAAGGTATGTCAAATGGTGGTCACCGTCACTTTCTCTCTGTATTTATCTCTCTCTCGCTCTATCTCTATCTCTCGCCCTCTTCCTTTCTCTCTTTCTTTATCCCTCTCTCTCACTCTTTCTCTCACTCTCGTTCCCTCGTTATGTCTCACTCTCTCTTTCTTTCTTTCTCTCTCTGTCTGTCTCTCTCTCTCTCTCTGTCTCTCTCTGCCTCGCTCTGCCTCTCTCTCTGTCTCCCTCTGTCTCTCTCTGTCTCTCTCTCCTCTCTTCTCTCTCTCTCTCTCTCTCTCTCTCTCTCTCTCTCTCTCTCTCTCTCTTTCTAGCTCTCTCTCTTTCTACCTCTCTCTCTATAAATCATGCCACGTGCACTGCAAAAAGTTCTCACTGAAATCCTGCTTCAATCATTGCGACACCCGGTATAAGCAGGGGACTCGCAGTTCTCTCTCTCTCTCTCTCTCTCTCTCTCTCTCTCTCTCTCTCTCTCTCTCTCTCTCTCTCTCTCTCTCCCTCTACACAGACCTAGCTGTCCGTATCAGGGGTGCCGATATGAGAACTCATTTTCCATGCATCGCACACCCCCGAACTGCAATCATGATACTGTCCGTTATCTGACTGGTCATCGTACAATAGCTGGTCCGTGATGGATCTCTTTTCTGAATGTTCTCTCTCCTAGTTCTCTACACTTGTTCGGCATGGTATTCACGGTGCCAGACTCCCATCAATAGTGGAGGGAGCGTTCCTCAGGAAGAGAAAGGGAGAGGTAGGGGTGCTGTACCTTCCACACTGCTTCACCCACTCTATGTGTCCAGCGAACCATCGTCTGTGTGACTGGAGAATGGATTGGGCAACTGCATCTTCCGGGTCGATCATTGCACTGAGCTTGTTGTGGGTCCTTACTATCTCATTCGCCCTGTAGAGAAGGGTGGGATTAGTCGCGAATTCATATAAACGTTATGCCGAATTGATCATCCCATAGACGGGGTGAAGTAAGGGAAAAAAGATACGGAGCGGTATGGAGACATGGGAGAGAGAGAGAGAGAGAGAGAGAGAGAGAGAGAGAGAGAGAGAGAGAAAGAGAGAAGGGCTATGCGCTATATGCTTGCGCAAGTCCACCCCCATCCAGGATAAAGAAGATCACTATACCCGGCCCAGCTGTAGACGAAGGCACGTCAAGATCTTTAGTGTGATCGCACGGGGTGTCACAAACCTATTGACTGTTTGTATCACAGAATCGTTGAATGAGAGACTCTGATCGTGATGAGACACCCCACAGACATAGTTGAACTTGTCCATCTCTATATTCACCTGATGGGGGGAATGCAGTGTGGTTAGAATGTGTGGTTTCCTTGGTAACCATACTGTGACAAGAACACAACAATAGATCCTTCCGGCTCTATTGTCCGAAAGAATAATATATCATTAGATCACGTAAGCACAGAACGATTCATGTGACGGGAAAGAATCTTTTTGAATTGACAAGGCTACTAAGTAAATCTGTTACATGCCGAAAGGCTTTCAGTGGGAATCGGCTGTGTTTAAAGTTCGGTAAGGCGTCTGTTAATCATGCCGAAAAAGTAAAGTAGCTTTGATAGCTGCGCTTGAATCTGTCACAACCCCTCCCTTAGTCAGTGGGATGGATCCCTCCCACTGACTAAGGATCTGCACGAACCTGTTTTTCGTATGAGAAGATGTCATTTAGAATAGCCGCGTGGAGGGCTGTCTGGTATAGGCACTGCGACAAAATGTCATTATCTCGACTCTGACCATATGCCAATCCTCCTGAAATACATTTGTCATGATAAATTTGAGATCACGGAACTTCCGGTCTCTTAAACGCAGTCTCGCCTTCCCATTCACTAGGGTTTATTGTAGCGAAATTCTACTTGGTCGACATTCGACCGGTCATAATTATGCATCCCATGGCCACTCCCTTGGTTACCTGCAAGATGAACACACATAGCGCCAGCAGAATCATTTGTCCTCAGCTTCTCGAAGTCGTTCATGCTCAAAGGAAATGGTTTTCCTTGTTTCATGATGTTGATGTAGGGTGCACAAAGGGTCGCTCCGTGCTTCAGATGGTCCCTTAGATGTCCGATGAACTCCTTGTAAAACATTCTACTAAAGTGGATCAGAGATTCCGCTCTGAGAAAACGGGCCAGTTTCACCTGAACAAAATGTGACATTCAGAAAGGGAGAGAGTGACATTCAGAAAGGGAGAGAGTTACTCAGAATCGATAGATGGATTTTTATTCAGATCTAGGGAGGGACTGGGGAAAGGAGGATTGAAACAAAGAATTTAGCTATTTTATATCCGCCCACAGTTGCTATAATAAATGAGATGGGTGGATGACAATTCATCAGTATGTGTGCGGTGTGAGGAGCTAGGCGCAGGTCGTTAGTATTTATACTGTATTCTTGGTCCCCGCCCACGCACATTCCTCCTAACCCCTCAACCAACCACCATGTATGGGCAATGGGCATTGGGCAAATTGCAATGCCCATAATTGAACATGTTCTTCACCCTGTACCATACTTCATAAAGCACCCCCCTCATCCATATTTGGGCATGTCACCCATAAAGCTTCCGCCACTTCCACCATATTTAGGAATATTTCACCAAGCAGCCTCTAATTCCTCCCCCTCCCTCAAGTCTCAACTTACCACAGGGCTTGACACCTCAAAGTGGAGCAAGTCTGGCATATCCACGGCCTCCTCATCCACCAGGTTGAGGATGTCCTCATTGGTCCTTGCCACTTCATCCTCCCATCCTTGGAACTGCTCCTCGCTGTGGATCTCAGGGTCGTAGTCAGTGAGAAACTTGTCCCGGATATCGTCTATAGTGTAGACCAATGACATCCATGTGATGTAGCAACGGAGTTGGTCAAAGTTGAGCTGGGGTCCGGTCAGGCTTGCCAGGGTTGTGATCTGAATAGAGAAGGTGTTAGCTGATATCTTGTCGGTTGGAAGTTGAGTTAGAACAAATTCATAAGGCAGTCTTTTCAATTCTTTCTTCCATACAACTCGATAAACTGCAGCTTATATTGCATACTCACATTTAGACTGGTCCAGAAGTGCCGTTTTCGGTCCCCTCGCTCACCAGGACCGATAAGGCCGACAAACTGGAGTGTCTCCAGGAACCTTTCCAGAAGGCGGGGTGTGTTGTGCACGTTCTGTCCCGCAGAAACGCTCTCAGGGGAGAGGGGCAACTCGAAGTCAGTCTCCTGCAGACTTGACACTAGGTCCGTGGTGCGGTCGATCTCTACAAAAAACAGAGAATATACAGTGGTTAGATATTATAGAAAGATCTTTTGGGTCAATATTTTGACATATGTGTGCAGTGTGCAGTGTGTGGTCGTGTGGCTGGTAGTCAAGGTGTTAGCCATTTAGATTTAGAACCACTAGAGAAGGTCAACAGTGTGCCTATACAGTGCAAACTTGAGGCAGACAGAAAACCACAAAGTCGATTCAAAACTATTGGTATACAGCACGGTTCAAAGTGACGAAAGATTGATTGAATGGCTACTGCTACTACTGCATTAATCTAAGCAAATCATTCGGCTATGCTATCACTATTCCCTATCCTTATATTCTCTCTCTCTCTCTCTCTCTCTCTCTTCCCCCAAAGTGATAGCCCTCATTTCTAGAAACCTCAGCTATGTGAGAGAGAGTTATGGAAAGTGCTTCAATTTGAGGTCAGGCCACTCTCCTCGAAGTTGTGGGTGGGCAGGAGTAACGACACGACGCAGTGAGAGACCCACATGTAGAAAGGACCCTGGTACGGGGAAAATTTACGGAGAGGGTGATTGAAGAATATAATATGCTGATCTATACGCCCAGGCTGTGTCGCGACCAAACATCAGTACTAGGTGGAAATGGCTGCCTTTTTGAAGTATGGAACTGTTTGAGATGTTAAAGGTTATTACCAGGGGTGGTGCATAAAGACTGACTCCGGGTCATTTTCCGTTTCCTGGTGGTGTTGGTGGGTTCGTTGATACTCGTCATGATGCTTGGAACTGGAACTGGCATAACGATGGAGTTGATGATAGCAGTCGATTAACACAGTTGTAGAAGGGATTGTAGAACTGAAATTCACAAGCTGAACTGATTGGACACGATACAAGAAAAGTTGTGAGACTAACTCGTCCGCTTCGTTTAAGTAGGGTCACTGGATTTGTCTCTCTCTCTCTCTCTGCCGACACTCCCCGCTCTTCCGCCTATTCTATTGCGTCACGTTACCTGCCGTACCCGGGTATAATTGATATTCAATTGCAGACAGTTGTTGGTGATCCGATATAGACAGTGCCAGATGGATGGAGATCTATTCTGAGAAATCCCTCTCTCTCTTAGTACTGCTGCAGATGATCGTCTTTAGTCGCAATGACGTTATATGAGGGGCGGCATACAGATCACTCCGACTCAGCTATAGGATAACGCGAGGGAGATCAGACAACACAGGAGCTATGGATACTGCGACCATGAATTGCGTTTTGACCACACGATCAGTTCTTCTTCGTGATTTCATTCTACCACGCAACTTCCCACATGTGATCTATCTATTTGATGGTGATTAACTTGCCAAGCCCTGCTAAAGAACACATACCATCGGTATTTTCACAATCTCACCAAAGTGAATCGGCAGATCATTAGCCTTGGAATTATATAGCTCTCAATCCCTTCTCTCTTTCCGTTTCTCTCTCTCTCTCTCTCTCTCTCTCTCTCTCTCTCTCTCTCTCTCTCTCTCTCTCTCTCTCCCTCCCTCCCTCTCCTTATTTTTCAGTTTCTTCTTGTGAGAACTGTGCCGTGAGCCACGCCTCCTAGCTTCTTAGTTCCTTCCCTCTTTTAGTATATAAGTCATACCAGAACCTGAGTTTACTTTCTCCTACCTCTAACTCTCTCTCTCTCCATCTCTCTCCCTCCCACGATTCTCCTCTACTCAGGGGGTTTAGCCGTTACGGATAATCTGATCTCTCTTCCTCTCTATCTCCCTCTCTATCTGTCTCTTCTATGATCACTATAGCAGCAGCAGAGACCGAGGCTAAAGACCTCAGAAACAAGTAAGAGAATGAAAGAAAGAGCTTGAGAGATTCAGGTTGGGAAGCCGTACTAGGTTTAACGGAGTATCTGAGGATGGATCCATACCCCAACTATCACGACAATCGTCGGCAAATGAAAGAGACAGTGAGGCAGAGACAGTGAGGCAGAGACACGAAGTGAGGGAGAGACACGAAGTGAGGGAAAGAGAGAGAGACAGGTAATGTCATGGACTAGAAGTAGAAATTCCACTGGAATGAGAAAAGGAGGCACAGAGATTTGGAGAGAGTTCTGCTGGGGATCCGAAGGCCTCGCCCACGTCAAAAAATGTGCATATGTGCACCACTAAGGATCGGGAGAGTGCAAAGAGAGTGAGAGAGAGAGAGAGAGAGAGAGAGAGAGAGAGAGTGTGTGTGTGTGTCAGCATACCTAAACCAGTAGATGAGTCGCCATATGGTGACGAGTGAAGCTGTGAAGGTCCAGCTCCGCTTCCATCGTCTCCTCCCAACATAGTGAGAGTCCGGCTCTCAATCACAAGTAAACAACCAATCAGAACTCGTTATTTAGGGCACGTGACTTGTTATCAGCCAATCAGGGTCCAGTATAATGAGAGTCCGGCTCTCGATCACAAGTGTCCCACCAGGAGACACACACAAAGTAAAAACACAATGCCACAGTGGGGTTGAAAAGTGTGTAGTTTTTGGCACACAGTCATATACTGATGTGTGGTTGTGATCTCAACTGCTGTAACCGCCATCAACCAAGGGCATGTTGTTCAGCGTCACGAGATATTGACGATTTACGTGACAATTGGAAAAGTTACTCCTCCCCGTGGGCTGCCCTTCTGTCCCAGGGCCAGGGAGTTGATAATTTTAGAAACTGCTGCAGTGCAATCTGCCAGTTATTCGGTGACGTGTCTTCTAACCGCACATTGCAACCATGTTCTCTCTCTCTCCTTCTTTCTATTTCTCTCTTGTTCTACCATTGTCCGTTTTTTCTCATTGTTCTCTCCATTTCGACAAACCAGGTTATTTGGTTGTGTGTGTGTGTCCTAGGTCATTCTAAAATACCAGACAATGACCCAATTTGGAACCTCCTTCTGTCGGCCCCAAAAAGAAAACAAAAGTGTCATACCACCGCAACACTGTGAGTCACAGTCTGTGACATGCAGTCGATGCCTGGTAGTGATCATCTAGCAACTTTATTTCTACTTTAGAGTTTTGGTATCCATGGTGAATTAGTGACGTCACGATTTGACACTTCATAATCTCATGTGATGTCTTCAGTCAGGCACGCGATATTACTGTTTCATCTAACTCATGTGTCAGGTGATCCCCCTCTGAGCTATTTCGCCAGGAAGCTGTAGGGAGTTCGTCCAGTATAGGCGTATCTCAGGGCGTGAAGAATTATATGTTCGCCTGGTTAAACACGCAGGAAGTAACTCCCTAGAATTCTATCATTCTCCCTTTCATCGAGACATTCTCCCACCCTCCCAATTATGATCAATGCTATAGCACCCAAGCCCCTAATTAACACTCGGCTCTTGGAATCAACGGAGGGAGACTGTCGAGAGAGGGAGAGTGAGAGAGTGAGTGAGTGAGAGTTATGGAGAGAGGAAGAGAGAATTGGGAGAGAAAGAGAGAAAGAAAGTTATTGAGAGAGAGAGAGGGAGAGAGAAAGAGATAGAGAGACGTTCGAATGAAGAGGGGGATAGTCTGAGAGGAAAGTTGCCTTGTAAATTGGCTCTCCTCTCCTTGCTTCCTTATGTCGAATGTTCGAATAAAGAGCTAGGATTAATTGGAGCGAGCAATAGCCCAAATCAGGGAGTTTTCAAAACCAATCATTTCGAATGAATTCGTTAAAGGAAAATAAAAACAAGTACGGACTACGGAGAAATACTAATAATAATAATAATACACGTACTTATATTCCGCCCATACCGTCCAGGGGTAGCAGATCAAAATATAACTACACTGACTACTACCACTGACGGCAATTAGAGCGGGATACACAGTTAGAAAAAAAAACACTCTATTAGAAGACCAACTTGGAATAAACTGAATTAAAACGGCTCACATAATGCGGAGAAAAAAAACTGATGACAATCACTGACTTAAATGGATGAAAGTTCCAAAATAATCCTATATAAATCAATTTCACACTGCTTCACACAATATCCACTCGTGCTTCAAACCCTCAGAAAAAAATGCTGATGTGTTAAAGAAAGTGCAAAGAATTTCAATCGTTATAGGTCATCAGAAGAACAGCAATAAATTGCGGCATCGAAACACGAACATAACAAGCTTAGGATTTGAATGATCGCCAGCAAATAAAATTCAAAATCAAACCCATGACATGCACTTAGCGAAGCTTCGAAATCCAACAATATTTTATAGAGTCTCAGACTCGAAGACATTCAGAGCTAGTTGACTCAATTAGATAATCATACTTCGTAGGTCTACCAGGTTCTTGATGGTACAACATCACTTGACAAAGGGTCGAGCTCATCAATACTAAAGGGATTTCCTAATTCTTGAGCTAGTAGGGAAATAGTTTCCAGGAACTTCGGGGCTGCCGGCCATAATTCATACGAGAATAATACTTTTAATTTCAATAGCCTGAAGCACAACCTACTTATGCATGAACGCTGGTTGAACGCTGGTTGGCCATTGCTTGAGGCACCGCCGGGATGGGCTTCTTTGTGAAGCCTCCTGATCTGAATTTCAGAAATCGTAATCAGAAAACATGTTGGTGCGGAAAGAATCTGAACAAAAAACAATATATCATAAGCCGATACTGGGTGCCGCTGCCCCGCCGAACCTGTCTGACCAACTGGTCTTCCCATTGATCGGAGGTGGTGCTTCTAGACATCTAAAGTGGCAAGGGGGACATGGTCTTCTCGCACCGACAACATTGCGGGAGAAGAGAGTTCCGTGTGGGCACAAGTACAGACACTATCAGATAAGAAGAATAACGTCAGCTACCGATTAGAGTTTATGTTTAAAACCAACCCAGTTTCAAGTCTGAAATTTTATCTTTGAAAGCCGGAAGCCTAAGTCACATCACGATAACAGGTCTAGATTGGAAGCATGCAGGCAGATGAAGCATCAAAAATAAATTTTTTTAAATGGTGATTTGCTAATTGATTTTAACTAATTGATTATTTTACTTACTCATTATCGCAGCTGATGGTCGTTCTTGTAGGTTGCTTGTTAACGCCAATAGAAACAAAACTTAGACACGGTATATAGTTGGGCAACATAGTTGTTGCATGATACCTGGGGTAAGCGTTGCCCCTATTGGCTCCCATCCTCGACCAATGGGATCGCTCCGAATTTTCTCCACAGGACTATACGGTTTCAGAGCGCTGAGAGGAAATCTAATTTTACCAGTGGCTGATCAACCCCTCCCCTCTTTACTCTCTCTTTCTCTCTCTCTCGTTAAACGTGTTTAGACTCACTGCCGGTCTCCGATCATCTGAGGGGTATAATAGTGACACACGGGATAGCTCTCAGATAGTTTACGGCCAATGTCGCTACAACAAACACACTCTCTCCGAGCCAAGTCATTGACCAATCGTGGGGACAGTTCCATGGCTTCCATCAGCGATCTCAGAGATCCACCTTCTAGATGGGAGAGAGAGAGAGATGGGACGCTATGAAGGCACCCAGAATACGCAGCATTTCCGGGCTGGTTTTAGACAGAGAGAAAGGGAGAGAGAGAGAGAGGGAGAGAGAGAGAAAGAGAGAGAGAGAGAGAGAGAGAGAGAGAGAGAGAGAGAGAGAGAGAGAGAGAGAGAGAGAGAGATAGAGAGTGCGAGTGATGATTGACCAGGTTTTAGAGAGAGAGAATGAAGCGAGAGAAAAAGGTCAGTCGACTGTGTGCTTGATTTACCGCCAAATTACTCCATAAATTCAGGGAATGTATGCTAAATGCACCTCCTGAGTTGCCCACGTACTAATCCAGTACTACAGTTAATACTGTACTATGGGAGTCAAGCCAATACCGTATAGGTATCACTACCAGGTATACATTTGGTTACAATTTAAGCGAAATGGAAATTTGTGCCGTAGTAGTGAAATTTTGTTATCGGTCCGGGCTCGTATTTAAAACAGAGGTAACCTTGCTACCAAAACTTGGGAGTGGGACGCAAATCCTAAAATTCTTTCCCAGAAGTTCGATTACAGCTGGTCACCGGTTCCGGTTGTTATTACTCAACAAGATTCCGTACTAATACTCAGAGCCAAATAATGTCGAAGTCATTGCTTGTCAGATTACGCGACCCTTCGGCCCGGTGCGAAGCGAGGGTTACGGAAGTAACAAGTCATTGCAGATGCTCATTGCTCAACCTTTTTCCCTTTCCTTCACGGTTCACCCTTGGTCCCTTCATCATCAGTCTGTAACATAAATGTGGCATGAGGAGTCCTCGCATATCATTGAGGAGGCCGTAATCATCAGTCTCTCTCAAGAGCTTGGTGGACTAGACGACATACACTAGACCAGAATCGAAACCCGAGACCTAGTCACTAGTGCGTGAGAGGCGAGTGTACTAGCCACTACACCACCCTGTCGATTAATGTACTCTGATAGTATGGTATCCAGAGAATGATCATTGATCTTCTTGGCCTCATATTTTAGTACGGTGTAATCCACTACTTCCCCCCCCTCCCAGTGTAACCACTACTTCCCCCCCCCCAGTGTAACCACTACTTCCCCCGGTGGGCGGACTCTAGTGCTAACGGACTCTTTATCTAAATTCAAGGCGGACTCTATATCTAAAAGCGGACTCTTTATCTACAGTTAGACTTTGAAAAAAATTTAGATAAAGAGTCCGCCCAGTGTAGACTTTTTAGATATAGAGTCCGCACTGTGTAGACTTTTTAGACATAGAGTCCCCTGGTACATTTTGGCGCCAAATCCCCCAACCCGGACTCTATGTCTAAAATCCTAAACCAACCCAAAACCTAACCCTAACCCTAACCCCAACCCTAACCTCGAACCCAAATAATGGCCCTAACACTTCTCAATTAGTATAGAGGTACAGCAAACTCTCGTTTCCGGCCTAACGGCCGAAATCTCGAGTTCGCTGAGAATGGCGGACTCCATGTCTAATTTAGATTTATGTAGATATAGAGTCCGCTCTTTGTAGACTTTTTAGATAAAGAGTCCGCCCTGTTTAGACTTTTTAGAGATAGAGTCCTCCTAGAGTTTAGACTTATTTGGACTCTTTATCTAAGTCTAAATTTAGATATAGAGTCCACTGTAGACTTAGAGTGTAGCACTAGAGTCCGCACACCACTTCCCCCCCCCCCCCCCCCAGTGTAACCACTACTTCCCACCCCCCCCCCCAACCCAGTGTAACCACTACCTCCTCCCCTCCCCCCCCCCCCCCCCCCCCCCCCCGGTGTAACCACTACTTCCCACCCCCCCCCCCCAGTGTAACCACTACCTCCTCCCCCCCACCCCCTCAATAAGTGTGTAACCCGCACGAGATTGAAGGTGTGCTAGAACAAGTAGGAAAGAGCTGTATGGCGGCGTCATACCCCCATTTGATTCTCGACAGTGCGCTCAGATGGGGTCGGCGGCGCCAGACAGGGAAAGATCAGGGGACCTCCGTGCCCGAGTCGCAATGAATATTTCAACGGCAGTGGTAGTACCACTTCGGACATAAATTATGCCCCTGGACATGTCGTATTGCAGGGTCAGTTACTGTTTCAATATTTTCAGCCCGCTCATTTCCAGGAACTATAACTTCCAGGATGAATTACTTACTGTTATCAAAACAAATACATGCATTAATATCACACACATCCCTGTATGATATATGTCAAATATGTTTACAGCCGTACTTGCCTAATGCCTGCCATACTGTATATCGTTGATTTACGGGAAGTGGTATGGGGGACTCATTTATGCATTGTTTTTCTAGTCCATACCACCGACAGAGTCGCCTTGCTATATCCTCTTGTCTGGCGCCGCAGACCCCATCTGAGTGCACTGTCAAATCGTGGTCTGGCGCCGCCAGGCATATATCCTCTGACCTCTCTCATATCACCGCGTCATGTTGTAAAGAAGGGTTGGAACAGTGGCAGAGACGGTCTGCTGCAGAGGCCTCACTCAGTGTACTTTTCCGATGTGTACTTGCAGTCAACTATTGAAACTTTCAATATGAAAGTTCATCTAGCATCTGATCCCATTCTATGTAGGGTGTTTCAGTTTAGTACGGAGATTTAGTGTCCATTTCATGTTCTTAATAAAGAGCGCCCAGCGACCAATAAATTTGTCAGGATTTGAGTCCTAAAAGTCCTTAATTTTTATTGCTTGAGTTCCTTAATTTTGTATACTTGGATAGAAATGAAGCCTGGGAGGGAGGGTGCAATTGTCTTCTTAGTTCTTCCTTCCTCGACTGTGTGGTCTTGAATTGTCTTTTTATCAGCGCTTCAAACTACAGTCCATATGTTTGATTTTTGTTTTATCAGTGAAATAATAATAAACTCGAATTTTCCACGCTGTGTCCCTTGTACTTCCTCCTCACATCCGAATCGAATTAGCTGGGTGTATTTAACCCTGATAATATTACTTGACCTATCTTCTCGGGTGTTTTTGAAATACAAATATATTTTCTCCCTCTCAACTGTATTAGCATATCTCTCTCTCTCTCTCTCTCTTTCTCGTTGGCCCTATCTCGCGTGACACAGTCACACGTTTCTTGATGCACCACAAAACTCTCTTATCTCACCTCATTCTTTCTAACCATCTCTTTCTTGCAACTTGTGATTCTATAGCCCCTTCCCTTCTGAACATGGAGCTAGCAAAGAATGGGGAACAGACACCACTCCTCGAGGGGTCGGGGCCAAGGGATTCTGGTGAAGTTGAGGGCTCTAAGAAAATTAATCTCCTCAGCTGGTACTGATTTGTTTGTTTTTTTTTGTTTGTCAACCTTTTTTTGTACAGTCGGACCCCGATTTAACGGCACCCTCGGGGGAAAGGGTTTTGTCCGTTAAATCGGGGTGTCCGTTAAATCGGGGTAGAGCATATTTGGTCCATAAAACCCTATTTTTGTCCAAAATGCTATACTAAAACACCTCTAAGTGTTAAATGCAATGTCCATGTATTGATTACATAATCATTTCTGATTAGAAAAAGAAAATAATTTTTTTTTAAATCAAAAAAAGTTATAACATTTTCTAAGGTACAACCATGTGGCATGTCCGAATCGCTTATTGAACCAGTGCATCTTATCGCATGTCTTGCTGCTAATTAGACGGTTCGAAACGAACCGATACGTGATACCATGCCGAATCGGGGCACTTTAAGCGGGGTGAGGAAGAATTCGAATTTCAAAATATCTTTTTCTCTGAAAATTCATGGGGAGCACCGATCAAAGCAATGACAATCATTCTGTAAAATTTTGCAAAAAAAGTTATGAAAATTGTTCAAAGGTACCTATTTCAACCACGTCCGAATCGTGTTTCTAATCAGTGCATCCTATCGCACGTCCTGTCGCTAATTAGACGGTTCGAAACGAACTGATACGTGATCCCCATGGGATCAGTTAAGTTTACCAAGCGTCAAAATTGCGATTCGATGGGCCTCATGGGGATCACATATCTGTTCGTTTCGAACCGTCTAATTACCGGCAAGACATGCAATAAGATTCACCGATTCGAAACACGATTCGGACGTGGTTAATACACCTTTGAAAAATTTTCAAAAAATTTTCAAAAAAAAATTTTCACAAAATTTTTGGGGGAAATTTATCCTGCCGTTAAATCGGGGTGCCGCTAAATCGGGGGCCGTTAAATCGGGGTCCGACTGTATCTCCTCAATCTCTCTGATCTCTTTGAGCCTCCCACTCCCTCCCTCTCTTTCTATCCCTCTCTTCCTCCTATCTTCCTCCTCTCTATAATCCCTCTCTCTCCATTCTCTCTCTCACTCTCACTAGCCACTATAATCTATAATCACCCTCTCCTAACCCCCTCCCTCTCTCCTCAGTATCTCTGTTGCCCTCTCCATGATGACGGGTGTGGGGATCTTCATCTTCCCCAACCTAGTTCTGCAGGGTGTCAACAGTGGTGGTGCATCTCTCCTTGTCTGGACTGGAGCAGGGGGTGTAGCTCTACTGGGTGGTTTAGCTTACGCAGAACTAGCTCTCACCCTCCCGGTAAGATTTAGGTAGATAGGTTCCCACCTAAACCTGGGTCATGTCCCCCTCAGCCTTCATATATATGTGACCATCTTTTGACTTCACAATTAGAATTG
Organism: Hormiphora californensis; assembly: GCA_020137815.1. Lineage (NCBI taxonomy): Eukaryota > Metazoa > Ctenophora > Tentaculata > Cydippida > Pleurobrachiidae > Hormiphora > Hormiphora californensis. The sequence continues at coordinate 8,804,986 of CM035351.1, forward strand.
ACACCACAATGGAGGGTCGGGAACACTTGACATTTCAAATGTCGTGTGGTAAATTGGTGAAGTCATGCGAATACCTCAGAGATAAGAAATACATGTTCCCCTTGCTAGAAATGTGATAAATAACTTAACCATGGCATAGTATAGAGTGCATATATGTATTGGCATCTTGTCAGGAATATTTATTCCACGTGGTGAGAGACTCTATATGGTCCGCGCCCAGGTTGGAGTCCATCACTTCCCCCAACGTACCCCTCTCCTACACCGCCCTCCAATCCCTCTCCTACCCCCACCACCCCTTTCCTACACCACCCTCTAACACTCTCCTCTCCTACTACAGGGTTCAGGGGGAGAACTAGTTTATGTATTGGAGGTATTTGGGGCTGTTCCTGCTAACCTATTTGTCCTTACCAGCGCCTTTATCAAATATCCTGCCATCACTATTATCATGACAAGGTACTACCCCCAGGCCCCAATCTTAAACAATGAAACCTCTGTATACCGGAACTTTTGATAACCTAGAGCCTCTAGATACCGGTGGAGTATCAAACATATTGTTCAAAACATCCCTTCGCACGTCATTCTAAATATTAAAACATTTGTACAGGTCAGTGTTCACGTATAGTGCCCAATTTATAGACAGTGGAATCTCCGTATCATCCTACCCCTACCCTCAGCTCACAAGTGTTACCGGTATCGTCATTATAGGTTTGTGATATTATATGACATATCATTTGTGTCTGTGATGGACCTTTATGCGACGAGATTTTGTTCATTGGTCTGTATTTTGTTCTTTATTTCTTTTCTCTGAATATTTCCCCTGGCCGTCATTGGTCAAAAGATTTCTCCTTGACGTGTGCAACTGAAAGCCTAGTCTAGACAGCTATCAGGGGATAGCATATACTACCACATATTTTATTACGCTACAATATTATGTCAATATTAAAAAGTGCAGACTACAGCCGTCTTTCAAAGGGAATCTCATATCATTGGCCTCTGTCTTGTCTCCCTAAATATTTAGAGGGAGATTCATGATAGTTTTGGTCTCTCTTGCTTCCATTATATCATAGTCAGTCAGACTGAGAGTTTTTAGTGCGACACAACAGGCTCAGATTGACAGGATATTATTTGACAGCTCTTATCTGTTTAAGATTTACAAAATATGAGTTATATGACCCCCGTATGACCGATCACCGAGATCAAGAGCCAGTTACTGAATGAGCCCGGTGCAAATATTAACATCCCGGGCCCGGTGCCATGGTAACCAAAATAACGTCCAACCAACTCATTTCAGTTATATCGTGTGGGATTGCGGTTGTCAGTACCAAGGTGACTACCTCCCTTCTCAATGCATTCAATATCTGCAAACTGTCTGGAATTGCTGGTATCTTGGGCTTTGCAATCTACGTAGCTGCAACCGGTATGAAATAATGTAATATTACTTGTCCATCGTGTAATGACAACTATTTCCATTACATGTGTGCCTGATTACTAGGTTGTAGCATACCAAACTATTCAATACGTTCTCCATCCCCATCTCAGATCACGGGGCTCATGATCTGGGTGAGAGGTTCTCAATGGCGAACACCTCCCATGATGTCCCAGCTATATTAGTGGGGCTGTTTGGGGCCATTGCATCTTACGAAGGATGGAACTCTCTCAACCTTGTCGCTGGAGAGGTCCACGATCCTGCCAGGTATTATACTGCTGTGTGTCTGTCTGTCTGTCTGTCTGTCTGTCTGTCTGTCTGTCTGTCTGTCTGTCTGTCTGTCTGTGTCTGTCTATCTGTCTGTCTATCCCTCTCTCTCTCTCTCTCAGGACGATGCCAGCAGCTATTATTATGGCTACCCTGCTAGCAATTGTGCTTTATGTACTATGCAATGTGGCTTACCTCACTGTTCTTCCCCTGGAGGTCATGAAACGATCCTCTGCAGTGGCCCTGGTAATTATACATGTGTTGTCACTGCTTAGCCAGCGCCATGTGGGGTCAGAGCGACAGCTATATTAGACCTTAAAATGGATGAGGCTTGTGAGATTGTAAATTAATCCCCATATATCTCCCCCAGGATCTCGGTTATATTGCCTTTGGAAGATACGGGGAGCTCTTTCTAACTATCTGTGTGGTGGCATCCTGTCTGGCTACCATTCTAGCCATGGTCCTCTGCAACTCAAGGTGGGCCATAGCTGGGAATGGGACAGTGGGCTACAGCTGGAAGTGGGGCATCTAGATGTTGGGAGGGGGGTTGGCTATTGGGTGGAAGTCGGTCAGCTGGGACAATATTTGGGTTTTTGGTGGGTAGTATTTGGGTTTTTGAGTACGGTGACACGATATGCGCCAGAGAAAAAGTTCAGGGAAAGAGGGAAAGGGGGTATCGTACCCTGGGTTGTACCTCAACCTACTACCAGATGATGTTTTGTCAGCCAATTACCATGTGTTACAGATTGATACAGAGTGCAGCAAGGGATGGCCAGGTACCAAGAGTACTCCGGTTCACATGGATCTCTAGACAAACACCCCTCTTTGCTATAATCCTACATGTGAGTAACGCCCCTTACAATTAGGTGATCCTAAATACAATCTGACATAATAACATTACAATACTGACACAGTTCCAGGGGTCCATCATTATATATCACATATAATCCGACCGGTCTTCCTTTGCAATGTGTTCCACAATGTGGTGGTGTGTAGTTCTCAGTATCTTAGTTTCGGAATATACCCATCGGATCAACACCCACCTGGGCTCGCTCCTGTAGAACCCCACACAGGGGCATACAACACGAGATGACGAAGGAGAGGAGAACACTTTCATAAATACCAGCCTTCTTGGCTACCTCTTGTCGTATTAGAGCCCTACAGGGGTTCATGGGCGTTAGAAGACTGTAGTTATGCTCTCTTTAGTAAGCCGTAAAGATAACATTCACACGGCATGGTCAACTCTTACCTGACACACCCATGGACGACTGGACATACAGAGAGACACCCATAAAGCACACAACTCATACCAACAGACTCAGCAACCAGTCCACTTGTTACACAAGGAAGAAAGTAGGTGAAAATACCTGAACATAGTGAGGACACATTACCACAGATTGCATTTAGGAGTTGTACTTTTATGTAGTTCAATATGTTGCGGATGAGCTCAACTTACATGCCCCTATGTCGTCAAAACACCCCCATAGCGGTACTTTCCAAGTAGTGCCTTCCATCCAGTTTATACTTATAGACTAAGCTAGAGATTGAGCAACTGTAGCAGCTGCAAAGAATTCAAGGGCCACTAGAAGTTCGGCCCCGGCCCCTAAATAACAGTGTTATTAGCAACTGTGTATCTTATTTCCTGTTCCACATGTGTTCTTAGATAGCTAATTCTTTAAAAACCAGTACCAAAAAAGGCACCACACAGAGAGATACATGCGGTCATTCCAAATGAAGATGGACATAGAAGCCAAGGGCTGGGGCTGTATTAATGGTGGGGTAATGTCGCCCACGACCTTATCTCATGGTACCGAGACAACGATACTGTCAGCTACTTATCCCCCACAAAATGATACATATCCCTCCTCCCTCTCCCTACCTCTCCCCCCCCCCCTCTACTCAACAACTCTCCTGCAGGGTCTGGTGTGTTGTATATTCTCGCTGATAACAACCCTTGATGCCCTGGTAACAATGACAGTATTTGTATCCTGGTTATTCTACGCGTTCTGTTTTGTTGCTGTGGTTGTCCTGCGGATGAGGAAAAACGCCAAGAAACCATCCTTTTATGTAAGTTGACTTAATAAATTACTTGATTATAACAGGACTTATAATATTAATTTAGTTAATCTTTGTAAGACAGTTATTAATCTAAAATCAATCCCAAAGAGACCGAACTAAATCCTCCCCTTCAGGTGCCTCTAGTAGTGCCAATATTCCTGGTCCTTTTCTCCGTCCTGCTAATGATATGTCCAGTTACTACAACTATCGGCAACTATCGATCCTCATTCTACATAACCCTGATCCTCCTAGCTGTGTTAACACCCCTATCCATCCTGTGTACTATGAAGAGATTCACCGATCTATCCGTTATTAAAGAAACAACAGGTGAGAAATCTGAAATTCTGATTCAGAATCTGAACTAGAACTGAGAAATCCTAGAACAACAGGGACAGCCCTGTTGTCTTAGAATCCAAGACAACCTATGACTACTGCCCCACTTGTAGTTCAAGTTGTAGTTCAAGTGTAACCTCTTCACTACGCTAACCCAAAGCATTATCTTTCAGTAAAGTTAGACCGTATTGTTGAGTCCTGGGGTGGATTTGTGTAGCAGGCATGTCTATAGGCCTACTAGACTTTGTTGGATCAGATATCCACCATGGACCAGATACTATTTGAGATACTTTGACCGCGGGGAAACTGAAGTGATCTGAGACACTGACAGAGCAGAAAGATTCAAATGCAAGAAATGGACTCATTTTAATTAATAATTAATTGTGCGATTGTGTCGATTATTTTTAGTTTCAAAGTTTGAAAACCACGTGTATTTCATGCTCAAAAAATGTCTGCCAGGCGGCGCCGACCCGATCTGAGTGGGGATCAAAACTGGATTAATTTTAAACTAAAAGTGCGCCTAGTGGTAGGATTCGATCTCTCGCTCACATCTGGTCGGTGCCGCCAGACAATGACATACAATATAGGCCCATACCATGGAGTCCATGATAGTGATGCCAAAGTTACCCACAAAGCCCCAGAAAGGTCAAATCAAGTCTGACTGTGGTCTAGAAACCCCCTACTGAACGAATCAATTTTTCGAGACGAATCCAACGCAACCGGAATTAGGCTTTCTGTCTTATCGGGAAGTTTGGGCTTGAGTCCCTTCAATTTTAGTCATTTTTCGGCGTGTGAGAGCCAATCAGAGCTCTGCAGTCGCAGAGGCCTTTATTTCGAAATACAGGCCTCTGATTGGCTCACACACCGAAAAATGACAAAAATGAAGGGGCTCATGCCCAAACTTCCCGTTAAGGCAGAAAGCTAATTCCGGTGGGTACCGGACAGAAACTCGAACGGACGATAACTCGAACTCGAACTCGAAAATTTCGGACTATAACTCACTTTTGAAAATGTCGAATTTAGGTGAGTTATAGTCCGGATCAGGTGACTTTCTGTCCGCCCCACTGTTTAGCACTATTTACGGTGAGTTAGAGTCCGGGCGGACACTAACTCACCTATTCGAGTTGTGGGGGCGAAGGTGAGTTTCTGTCCGCTAAAAATGTCGAAATTCGACTTTTTGTCCGCCCTCTAAACTCACAAATTCGGACTACAACTCACTTTCAGTAGACAGGGGGAACAAGAGTGACAGGGAAAGGGCGGGAAAATATGTGACTTTTTGTCCGCTTAAATAGCGAATTTCGATTTTCTGTCCGGACTAAAACTCACTTCATGTACAGAGAGAAAACGGCGGGAAGACATGGCGGCGTCGTTGGCAGAGAGAGGGATGCAGAGTTGTAGAGAGAGCCTGACAGAGAGAGAGAGAGAGAGGGGAGAAAGGGCGGGCTAGTTCAGTTCTCGTTGTTCACTCATACATTGGTTGAGCTCTGCTTCTCTTTGTCGCTCTAGCTTCCGGGCTTAATTCCCATCATGGATCTCATCGTTCATCACATGCAGTGGTCTATATCTCCTCTCCAATCTGTTCCAACCAGCCTAGCTGCAGGCTGCAGCTGCTCTCCTACTCAGTGACTCACCTATCCTTCACTCGACAATCTATCACACCATTCAAAGAGAAAGAGAGAGGAAAAGAGATGGAGAGACAAAGAGAGAGAGGAAGAGAGATGGAGAGACAAAGATAGCTGTTCATCACTCGCAGTGGTTTGTCTCCTCTCCAATATGTTCCCAATCAGCCTATAGCTACCCACCTATTCTCGACAATCTATCACAGCGAGACCTATAACTGATTGTGGATCCTTTCTCCTTATCCACACCATACCCACTATGCAACTACGACTCAAGACTTCTCTCTACAGAGCCCAGTCCGATCCTATAATATGACTCCATCAGATATGACTCCTCATCATCTTCTCTGTTGACGGATTTTGGATTTTCTAGGCTTCTGAAGAGCAGCATGGAGAGAGGGAAAGAGAGAGAGAGAGAGAGAGAAAGGAAGGGAGGTAGAGATAGAGAGAGGGAAAGGGAGAGATGAAGGGAGATAGAGAAAGGGATGGGAGATGGGTTTTACAGTGTATTTATGTCAACCACACAACTTGTTTCTCTTGTAATAATGATAGCTAGCACAAAAAACTCAAAAATTTTGTTTGGAAACCTATTTCATCGGCCGGACAGAAACTCACCTGGCACCTGCCATGGAAAATGAAAATGTCACCAAAATTTTCGACATTTTCGTAGTTTTAGCAAGTGAGTTTCTGTCCACCAACTCGAAACAAAATTCGAGTTAGTGTCCGCATAACTCACCTAGGTGAGTTTAAATTTCGAGATTTTGTCCTAGCTATCGACTTTTTGTCCTAGCAAAAAGTCGAAAATAATGCGGACAGAAAGTCACCAGAAAAAAAAAGTCGACGCCAAATTTCGGACAATAACTCACTTTCGAGTTACTGTCCGGGTGAGTTACAGTCCTAAAGCCATTCCGGTTGCGTTAGATTCGTCTCATTGAGACTCTCAAAAAGGTGATTCAGAAAAGCTCCGTTCTCCTAGGGGGTTTCAGACCACAGTCAGACCCAGGTCCATGCATAGGTCCGGAGTGGTATAACAAGCTCATGAAGGGTCCAAGGTGACCCAAGTACAGTCGGACCCCGATTTAACGGCACCCTCGGGGGAAAGGGTTTTGTCCGTTAAATCAGGGTGTCCGTTAAATCGGGGTAGAGCATATTTGGCCCATGAACCCTATTTTTGTCCAAAATGCTATACTAAAACATTGCCATGCTACGCAGTCTGTCTGTTCGGCACTTTAAGCGCCTCGGACCTTTGGGCTCGCGTAAGCTCTCACAGTGGTCATCCGACATAATTGCCACATCTCGACGTGAACTTCGACGTGGAATTCGACGAGAAATAGCAGGCGTTTGTAGTTATGAACGCCTGCTGTGCGCGGCACATTGGCACGTGCGGCATGGGCAGCAGGCGTTCATAACTACAAACGCCTGCTATTCCTCGTCGAATTCCACGTCGAAGTTCACGTCGAGAATATGGCAATTATGTCGGATGACCACTGTCACACCGGGCCTTCGGCCCGGTTTGAGAGCTGAGTCTGACAGACGAGGAACATGTCGAGCTAAATCGCCAATCGGGGTGCCGTTAAATCGGGGTCCGACTGTAGGCGTAGCTATATTATACTGTATGGCGGCGCCATACCCCATTTGACAGTGCGCTCAGGTGGGGTCGCGGCGTCAGACAGGCTATATATGGACTCCAAGGAAGTTCATACATGTGGACACTGTCTGGTGGCACCGACCCGATCTGAGTGCACTGTTACCCAAATCAAACCAAAATTCAAATGGGGTCTGGCGCCGCTAATTAGTAGTAATTTGACATGTAGCTCAGCCCTTTATATTCGTGTGCCTTAATTTCAAATTTGTGAATCACTACGGACATACATAGGTCTGGGCATATATCAATATGGACTTCTCTAGAGCGTGGTAGGTTTTGGACACGGGCACGTTTTTCCTGTTGTGGTTTTTCAAGATGCAATGCAACTTCACCATGGTTGAGTAACCCGTTTACTCAACAACCCTTCCCCCTACCCGTTGTAGAGAGGCCGCCGATCCTTACCGAACAAATATTTCTAAGCGGATCTAGCCGGACGGTCAGACCCGGATACCGATAACCCTTTCCTTCCGTTTATTAGGACACGAACAAAGAGCTAAACACATCGTATAAGGGTGTCCGGAAATAGTTAGTGCACCTTCCTCTATTCGAGAAAGATGTTAAATAAAATTAACACAATAAAATAGACAAAAACAGTTCTCTATTCTTTTCATACTTCTCGATCTTATAACCAAAAAGTAACCAATCGATCTCATCCGGTTCTAATGAGTTGACATGTGTGTTGTGCAAATACTTTAAACCGAAGGGAAGTATTGGTAATGAATATCAAACGCGATCTTGGAGAGCCATCTTGGCAGCTGGGTGGTATAAACGTAAAACAACAAAACCCCGATTTTAACTGGTGGTAAATTCCATAATATTTGGTGAAAATTATTGTCTGTCACAAATGAATGATGGTGCGGTGATCGATATATTATGTCTCTTTCTTTATCGATTGTCTTTGAAATAAATCTTTCTCTTTCTTTCTATCTCTCTTCTGATAAAATTGTCCTCATTTGGTAGTGTGTTAACTTCTTCGCTTCTTTTCGTCTTTCTTTTTCTTCTCCAGCTGTTTTTCCACCTGAAAGTATACATGTCAGGAAGACCACGGAGACACACTCTACCTACTAGGGAGACTAGAATCTCTAGATAAGAGTGTAATCATGAGATTATAAAAAACAGGATATGATGAACAAACTAGGTGAACTATTGGAAGTGTTTTGGAACTACGCACCATTTGGAGTTGTTTCATGAGCATTTCCCTCGTCTTCTTCTTATCTTTTGTTTCAATGTCGGGGGAGGAGAGGGAGTCCGGTGATCCACCCTTTCTACTGTCCTCACTGCTGCTAGGTGAAATTTAGTTTAGGAAAGGGCAAAAGAAGTCGGGGGTGAATTTTAATAAGGTGATTTAACTAAAATTTTAGCCTCAACCAGAAAAAAATTTGTTACAAAGGATTTCCACCTCAAACGTACTCCTAAGGGTCCCCTCTATCGATACCAACCAATGCTCATATTTGCTCAGGGGTGCTAAGGCCTCATTTCCGGGTGGGCGTGGTACCTGTATTTTCAGCCTGAGGCCATAACCATAAGTACCCTTAAAATAGGAGTAGGGATAAAATCGAGGGCACTAGAGTGATCAGCGTCCTCGCATTAGTGGGGGTAGGTGCCAGAATTAAGTCTCTATCTCATCTGGTTAATTAGATAATTGGATAATTAGGTTTGCGCATAACCGTTTGTTGGCTATATGGCTATAGCCACTTAGGAAAGCAGTAGAGACAAAAATGAGGGCACTAAAATGATCAGCGTCCTCGAATTAGTGGGTGTAGGTGCTGAAATTAAGTCTCTATCTCATCTGGTTAATTAGATAATTGGATAATTAGTTTTGCACATAACCGTTTTTTGGCTATATGGCTATAGCCACTAAGGAATGGTTAAGAGACTTTTCATTGGTGCCACTTTGTAGGCAAAGCGAAGTTATGGGGGGTCGACGTCGGACTTTTAAGCTAAATTTTCAACCGTTTAGCCGTTATTTGGCTTTTAAGATGCTGCTTGGAGTGGGGGCCACTGTTGGACCTCCGAACTGGTCTCGCGTATGTTAGCGTGTAATCAGGCATTCAGGAAAAAAGACGTTGATTCAGTTGTTCAAAATCAAATAGCTATTATTATGTTATAATAGCTATTTGATTTTGAACAACTGAATCAACGTCTTTTTTCCTGAATGCCTGATTACACGCTAACATACGCGAGACCAGTTCGGAGGTCCAACAGTGGCCCCCACTCCAAGCACTACTATACCGCGGTCGGTGTCACCAGCCCGTCAGGGTTGGGACAGCAGCTTTTAAGATGCTCCAAATGAGCAAAATACGGTATAAAGCCCGATTTTGAACACCTTTAAAGCCAAATAACGGCTAAACGGTTGAAGATAGAGCTTAAAAGTCCGACGTCGACCCCCCATAACTTCGCTTTGCCTACAAAGTGGCACCAATGAAAAGTCTCTTAACCATTCCTTAGTGGCTATAGCCATTATATAGCCAAAAAACGGTTATGCGCAAAACTAATTATCCAATTATCTAATTAACCAGATGAGATAGAGACTTAATTTCAGCACCTACCCCCACTAATTCGAGGACGTTGATAATTTTAGTGCCCTCATTTTTGTCTCTACTCCTTTCCTAAGTGGCTATAGCCATATAGCCAACAAACGGTTATGCACAAACCTAATTATCCAATTATCTAATTAACCAGATGAGATAGAGACTTAATTCTGGCACCTACCCCCACTAATGCGAGGACGCTGATCACTCTAGTGCCCTCGATTTTATCCCTACTCCTATTTTAAGGGTACTTATGGTTATGGCCTCAGGCTGAAAATACAGGTACCACGCCCACCCGGAAATAAGGCCTTAGCACCCCTGAGCAAATATGAGCATTGGTTGGAATCGATAGAGGGGACCCTTAGGAGTACGTTTGAGGTGGAAATCCTTTGTAACAAATTTTTTTCTGGTGTTCCTGGTTTATCACCTTACTATTTGGGAAATTGAAGTGATTGAAACATTTTATAATTACCTAGATGAGGAACTATCACTATCACTATCACTCGAATCGTCCTTCTTCGTCCCGGAGCTTTTCTTTGAGCGCTTGCTCCCCCGAACTAAACTGATATATTCCTCTGGAGTGAGTTTGTCTCTCAACTTCTTCAGCTTCGCAGCCTGTTTCTTCACCAGCCTCTTCTTCTTGACCGCATCTAGCGTCTTCTTTAGCTCTGATATAGACCGAGAGGGTGAACTGTCCTCTGAACTTGATGCTGAGCTACTCGAACTGGGGCTGTGGTGTCGTTTCCTCTCCTTACTGGGACTACTGGGACCTCTCATCCAGGGGTCTGACCAGGCTGAATCTGGGGCTCCTCTCTGCTCGTAGGCACCTCTGTATCTTTCAGGAGTGAGGCGAGGTGGAGGAATCCCAGGGGGTGATGACCGACGACGCTCCTTTGAGTGCCGGGACGATTTGTGAGATGAGCGGGATGAGGAATGCTGGGCGGAAGGAGGAGGTTCTTGCATCATAACCACTTTACTTTGTAACTGAGGGTATTGGGAATTGTTAATAAGTTGTCGTAAATCGATCAAAAAACCTATCCTTGTAGGATTATGTGAATCTGTACCCAATCTGCATGGTATCACTAGTTGCTATGTCAATACCTTTGAATTAGGATGGGAATCGTCGCTGTCTTCGTCGCTTTTCTCATTCCTCCTTACTTCTTCCCGTATCCGTTTACTCATCTTGAGACCCCGCTCCCAGGGACTCTCTTTAGGCCCATGCAGCTGCCGCAGCAAAGGGTGGAATTGCTCCCGGCATACCGGGCATCACTGTAAAGGAAATCATGTTACCAAATGGGAAGGGGCTGAATGGTTAGATTAAAAACCATGTCAAAAGACTGATTCTTCAGAAATTAAAGATACTAACAGGCATAACTTACTAGGTGGCATGTGAGGTGGGAAGCCGGCCGGTGGTGCAGCAGGGTACCCTGGTGGGGGAGGGGGAACCTTGTCTCTACTGTGTTCCCGGTCGGAACTCTTTGAAGGGCGACCCCCATCTCTCCCCCATGATAATAACTCTCCCATGCTCGATGGTATTTCTCATATTGTTCCCGCAACTTCGGATCGTCAAATCTCTCACCCTTATCTGGGTATCGGCTTGGCTGTGGAATGGGAGAGAAATGTTAGGAGAAGAGCGGAGAGAGAGAGAGAGAGAGAGAGAGAGAGAGAGAGAGAGAGAGAGAGAAGAGAGAGATAGAGAGAGAGAGAGAGAGAGAGAGAGAGAGAGAGAGAGAGAGAGAGAGAGAGAGAGAATGGTGACAGTGAACAACAATCCCGTGACACCTACCATAGGTGGTGGAACTCCGGGCCACGCGGGCGGTGGTACCATGGGGGGCATGTGAGCAGCGAAGGTCAGTGGTGGGAAATCTGGGACTGCAATATTGAGATTTATTAAAACTTGCACTGTTCATGATGTGTAGCTCACAGTTCGGCAGATCAATGTTTTCTCAATACTATGCAACCCAAAACTTACTCTTTCCCTTGGCAGAAGAGCTGATTTGTGGCATTGGTGGTAGAGAAATAAGGGATGGCATGTCGCCCGGTCTCATGCTCCTTCCGCTCTCTGATCTCCTCTCCCGATCCCTCCCCTCTGGTCTCCTTTCTCGTGGGGGCATTGCACCATTCCTGAGACAATGATAAACAGTGATATTTGGTTATGATGGGAGAGGGTACACAACTCACTTTCTATCGTCTCGGTCCCTTTCTGATTCTCTCTCCCTGTAACCCCGGTCTCGGTAGTTCAGCTCCTTGTCATCTTTTGATGCTATACGCTCCAATCGCCTCTGAACTGCATCTGGAGACCGCCGCGTCAGGGAAATCATGTTCCCTTTTCTCTCTGAGAAGACAAAGGGAACGATCAATTAGTAGATGCTAATTGGATTGGCCAATTATTGGGAACTCCCAACTTTCTGAACAGATGAAAATAAACCACGCGCAGAAAGAGTGCTGAAAGCGCGCACTTTCATCTGAAAATCTCGTCGCGGAGGTCGGCGCGTGAGTGTGTGTGGGTCCGTAATTACCTCTGGCATGCGACCTCTTGTTATTGCTGTCATCGACCTACAAGAAATGGGGTACAGTTAGTTAGGGAGCAAGGCTCACAGTGCTAATTAAAAGCGGTAATCATATAAACAATCTCAACTCCAGTCAAAACTCACATCTAGCTCCCCTTCCTCAGTATCACTGTTACACTCTCCCTCCTCACTCCCACTGCACTCCCCATCATCAGGAGATTTAGCTGCAGCTGCCCCATCCGTTACCACCACGTTCTCTGTAGGCATTAGTGGCGTGTTAGTAAAGACAAGAGAGAGAGAGGGCAGGGGAACAAACAAACAACTAAATTTCTTTGAATTTTTTCCAAAACTAAATGTTACTCACAGGCGTTTTAATCCGCGTGTAAGACTAAAAGGGGTAGCAAAACACTGATTTGTCCTAGGACTCTAGCAATATGCCAGAGAAAATACGCAGAACAAACCGACTGCAGGGAGAGATAGAGATGGGAGTGGTAGAAAGAGAGATAGGGAGTGTTTTGAAAAAGAGAGATGGGAGTGGGAGAAGAGAAGAGAGGGGGCCTGGATCAAAGTGAAAGCAGCGTTTGTTTCCCTGCCCCTTCATTTATATTATAACAAGAACTCGATCATATGAACTTGACATGGAGGTATGAGACAAAACGACGGAGAGAGAGAGAGAGAGAAAGAGCGAGAGAGAGAGAGAGAGAGAGAGAGAGAGAGAGAGAGAGAGAGAGTGAGCGAGAGAGACGGGAAGAGAGTAGAGAAGTAAGGAAAGAGAAATAGAGATAAGAGAGAGAGCGAGAGAGCGAAAAGAAGAAAGAGAGAAGAGAGAAGAAGATATGTCAGAGAGAGAGAGAGAGTCCAGGAAGAGTACCGATCGTCTCTGAAAGGACTTCTCTTCTCTCTACGTCCCTTTTCTCCTCTCTCTTCTGCTCTCTCTCTTCTCTCTCTCTCTCTCTCTCTCTCTCTCTCTCTCTCGCTCGTCTCCTCCTTCTCTTTCTTCTCTTCTCTCTCTCTCTCCCTCTCTTCCTTCCCCCTTTCCCTTTCTTCAACTTGTAAACTATCTCCTTCTATCATCTTAGCAATTTAAACAAATAAGTTTCTTCACTTTTGTAGAAATCAGGTTTGACTCACTATACATTACTCGACTGGGTTGGACTAGAAAATCAGACAACATATTTGGCGGTCCTATTATACTAGCTGTAGACTATCGATTTACCGGGCGGAATAGATCCCCAATTTGTATTTGTAAATTCTCAATCGATCACTCAAAGTCTCTTCATTAGATCGTAAATCTAGGAATCTAACCCAAATACTCAACTATTTCATACCACTTTTATGTTTTCGGATTTTTTGAAGTTGTTTCAGCTCACACCTTTTCACACTTGGCGTCGTATTTGCGCGTGACAGCCCCCACTTGCTCTTACTTTTCGGCAAAAAACCGCATATCATCAGAAAGAGCATAAATTTGTGAGTCCGTAAAACTTTGGTTTGACGAAATTGGTCAAAAAACAAAGGCGTGAGAGCCAAAAAACCGCCAAAACAAGTTTCCGACGCACAAACAAGAATTATTGCATTATGTATTCATAATGCTGAGTTTCCCTGCCCTACCGTTTCACATGTCACTGTCAGTGACACTGACACTGCCAACAGGATCAAGGCTTGGTCATAATGTAATGTGAGATGCATACGATCTAGCTGTCAGTATACTTCTCACATAGCTTAGCTAACTCACATGACACTTGCTAACCAGCTTTTGACATTCCAACTTAACTACTTATCTAACCCTCACACTCGACTCGCAAGATGACAATGTGTATGTAACACGCGGCAGCGCATTTCATGTTTTGTTGAGTGGCGCGCGCACACACGTCCATCAAACTGTGTCAATGAGGTTTTTGATAAAGGAGCAGCTCGTCACTGTGCGTGCGGCTCTAGTTGCTACACCGTTGCCCCTCGCAACGAAAGTGTGACCAAAAAATGTCCCTCTACCGATTAGTTAGTATACCAAAATGTCGTTTTCGAATTCTAACCTTGCTATGCCTTTTTACAAAGTAAAAAGGCATCCGGGTGAATGCCTTCGGCATTCACCCGGGCAGGGAAATAAAAAAATTGCGCGCCACCCAGGGGGGTGACAGTTTCAAAAAATCCGACTTTAGCTAGATATTTTCAGCGCAGCAAATATAGATTTAACTAAAATTGACTGGAACTACATTATGACAAGTTGTTTTTTCAAAATCCTTGGAACAAAAATGAACAAAAATGAAACAAAATAAACTTTTGAGAGTTGATAATCGACAATTTACAACATTTCAGCATAGCAAACATAGACGCCTACAGTCGAGTAAAGGAAAAGATGTATACAAACTATTCAATGGTTAACATGTACTATGTACTATGAAATACATTTATGTACTACCAAACCATTCAACAGAGTTGGTATACATTCTAACCCTCCTTTACGGGCGGAGTGCACGGAAAGAGGGTAGAGCAAGGAAACATCAGAGTTTGTTGCAAACATAGGAAAGAATGAATAGGAAAATAATTAGGAGTAGAAAATAGGGAGGAAGTTCAAAGTCAGTATTGAGTATTGAAAAAAATATCGGACACCTGCCGCACACAAATCCCAAGGTTCAAAACATAAAATATTTTGTAAATAATTTTCAAACTACTTGTGTTCTAACAGCTAACTATGTCAAGAAAGATTTTCTAAAACTACTTCATAAACAAACTGCTGAATCTCAGAAGAGAAGATAGAGACTAAGAGAGAGAGAGAGAGAGAGAGAGAGAGAGAGAGAGAAAGAGAACCGTCAGTCCCAATCCTTTGCAATTCAATTATTTCTCAGATCACTGAACACAAAATCAAATTAGTTCACTAAATGAGTACGGGTAGAGATAAAACAAGCGGATATTAAGTAATGGGGCAGGAAGTGTGTGGAACTTACAACACTTATAAAGCTGCTAGGTAGCTGTACGTAATACATTTACTGAAACTAAATGTATCTTCTAGAATCACAACAATCGGAAAGTCATGGAAACAATCAATTCACTGCCAAAAACACTTATCTGCACTTCATGTAAATCAAAGTTAACGTAGTTTTCAAGTAACAGATGTACATTAATTTATAATTAGTTAATTTATTTTCAACTTATCAACATATTCCATTTTTGAACCTAAATTATTGTATGTTTTTAACAGCAACAATTAAACAGTTAACACACACAGGATACAGTATCTATCATATAATCCCCCCTCTCATTTATCAATCATCACATCTCAATTCTACTCTCCACAAATCCCCATTATAGGTCAATATAAAATGACAAACACATGTGTGTAGGGGGTGTTTGGAGGCGGCTGGTGAGATATGGCACACACTGGCCCGCTGAGTTTCACACTCACCTTGTTGGCCCGAACCCACCACTTCACTGCTTTCTTTCATCTGCTTACTACGAGCGAGCTGGTTATTAGATTGGACAACGCGAGGGGGCGGAGCAAAATTCATGGCAACCTTATCTGCAAGAGAGCTCGATATGGAGGGTACCCCTGGTGGATACGGAATACGCGGAACAACGGGCACATGAACAACAGGCCGTGCTAGGCGGTCAAGAGGGTTACAAATGTCTGGGGGTGGCGGGCCAATTGCCCCACCACCACGGGGTTCGGATCGCACGTTTCCACTTTTCATCTGGGGGAGGGGGAAACCGGGATTAGGGATGGAGTTATTATTAGATACAGCGAGCAATTGATCAGAGAGACAGGAGGAAATACATCTTGAAATTGAAGCAAAAAAGTAATAAGTACTCACATTTGGTGATTACTTATACAGACACTAGCTAAAAAAAGGAACGGTTAGAATTGAGGCGTACATTTTTCGACTTGTCTAGTAATGTAAACAATAAAATTATATATATTTCTGTTTCATATAAAACATTGTTTATAATTCGCCCTCTTCAGCTTCCCCAGATTTATCATTGTCCGTATGGGTCTCTTCTTTTAGTCTCAAAACAACTTTTCTGGCACTCTCCATTTTATCAGTGAACTCCCTACTCCACTTGAATCGACCCCGGTCAACGCCACGGCCGAAACTGGGCCGTTGGAAGTGGACTTCGGGTCTCCGTGGCCGCCTTTTCCTGCTGGGACGAGTGGATATTGGTAGCGGTCGGGGACCTGGAGGAGATGGTATTCTCTTGCGTTTGTAGAAGGATGTGATAGCATTATCGAATATAGACTCCTCGTTGCCCCGACTAGAGCTCCGTGCCATGTCTTCTAATAACTGCACAGCTGGCTCGTCGTCTGGGTGGTAGAAGTGTGCTTTCTGTCGCAGTTTCTGCATCACTTTCTGTGTCCTCTGAGGTAAGATGGGTCTGTTCAACAAAATAGGCCGTTCAGGTGCTGATAAGAGAGCACGCCGGGACATAGGAAGGGGAAGGTCTTCGAATGATTCATCAACGGGACTACCACTACTGATATCTGATGGCTGTCTCTGTCGGGATGTGTGAGCCTGCTGGGGAGGCTTGGGAAGGAGCCGAGGAAGAAGTAGGCTGAGGTTCAACTTTTTGAGGTTTTGATGGCTGGGGTTGAGGTTTTGTTGCTTCTTCTGGTGCTGTGGAGGGTTGAGGGGCACTTTGTCCACCACCTGTCATAATACCATGTTGAACCACCGTACTTAGCAGCTGCCTCTCTAACTTTGTGAACTTTCTCTTCTCACTCGTGCGCACGTGAGCTGAGAGGGTTTTTAGAGTGTTGATCGTGTCTTCTGGAGCGTTGTCAGGGATTATGTCAGAGAAATCTTCCGCTTCTTCGTCTGTATCATCATCAGAGTAGTCAAAGCCGTCATCAATAAATTGTGGTTTCTCATCCTTGGCTTCCTCGTCAGATGTTTTTCGGCGTTTTCTGGTTTGAGTAGGTTCCTGTTCAGGTTTAACTTCGTACAACGGCTCTCCGAAAACTTTGGTGAATGGCTGAAGGCCTTGCTTGGGATACGACAATGCCACCGCCATTAACCAGAGCCTACATAAAAATCAAAATGGTTAAGGGCTGGGGTGGCCCGTGGCCTCATGGAATTAAAATCAGAAAATTGACCCACTTCAGTCCACGAAGCACGTTGCAGGTTGCCATACGGCATACACTGCAACGCGTACTGTGTCGGGAGTACTCCGGGAGGGCGGAGACCTTGGCCTATGCTACAGGCCCTCGAAGCCGTGGAAAACGCGCGCACTTGGGGTCTGCAGCGCATGCCAAGCGGAGACCGGAGTAAAAAAAATCAAAAATCAAAAAATTGGCTGGGGTTGATTTTTTGAAAACTCGAACTTCGCTTCTGGTATGGTCGCGCGGCCCTCACTAACGCGCACCGAGGCTTGCAGCGCATAAATAAAAAGTTTTGAAATAGTAAAATCTTATCTGGGGCCCAAAAAAGTGCAAGTGTCCTTTTTAAAAAAGTACGATTCTCGCTTTTGGAGTTTTCTGTTCGCTCTTTGCCCCCTCAATCCCCATAGGGGCTTGCAGCCCCTGGGCTCTGCTCGCGGGGGCTCTGCCCCTACATCCCCACACACCCCCTGACCGTGAGGCGGCTGCTCCAGGCCCGGAAGCGAATTCAGGCCCCGGGTAACAAGCTCAATTCATTCCGCTTGCGTTAAAAAGATCTTAAGAAGATACTTCCATTGGAAGTCTTCCAACGCAGCCGCGATGAAGTTTCAATCTTACCAGGAATCGCAGATATGACATATTAAAAAACGACACTCGTTTCAAATCTGACTTAAAAGTTAACGCCACTCGCGAATTTTGTTTGTGGTGTATCTGTCCTTCAGGCTTCAAGTTCTTGAATTAAATAATAATATTATGATATTGTAATCTTAAAGTCACCTCTTTACCAGGTAGCCGACAATATGCCAGACGTGATCGTTACACACCCCGACTTTGTGGCAATCTCTATAACAAGTACTGTCTCCAGTGTCGCCTCAGAGAAGCGGTTCCAGTCTCATTTGACCGTTAGGGAACTGAAGGGTAAACTGGAAATGATAACGGGCGCCTCCATGGATTCCATGAAGATTGAAGTGTTCAATTCCAATAACAAGTCCATCGGGAAGCTGACAAATGATGAGGCTGTGTTAAAGGATGTTCTTGAGAATGGGCTGCGTCTCCATGTGACAGATCCCAACGCGGTGAGTTTCAATGAGGGTGATGTTGAGAAGTACGAGATGACTAAAGAGGATTACGACTCCAGGGAGGATACGGTACAAGCTTTCAAAAGGAAGAACAAGCTGGGGAGGTTCAACCCGGAAGTCCAGGCCAAACTGGCTGCTCAAGAAGAGGAGAACAAGGAGAAGGCTTTGAAAATGAATGTAGGTGATAGATGTGAAACGAAAACCCCAAACCAACCGATACGACGTGGCGAGATCATGTTTGTAGGGGAAACCAACTTCAAAGCAGGCTACTGGGTTGGTGTGAAGTTCGATGAACCGGTAGGTAAACACGATGGTCTTGTTGAGGGTAAACGGTATTTCACTTGCCAGAACAAGTATGGTGCGATGGTGCAGCCCCGATATGTTGAGGTGGGTGACTTCCCCCCGGAAGATGACGACCTCTTTTCGGACGATGAGATCTAATTGTTTTGTGTGTTTGCTGGTGTATGTACGTTTGTATTTAAATTTATGTATTCATAGATCTGTGTCATCATTACATAATATCCTCCACACACACAGTGGGAACTGAGGTGGACAAATTTTTTGACAAAAGTTTTTCTGTTTTTGGTTGTTTCTGATCACAAATTGTCTGGTCCGTTCAGAGCAAAAAACCGTATCGAAAAATTCCAACTTTTGTAGAAATGGTGGCATATTTTTGACGGGCATTTTAAAATCTTACATTTTGTTGGTTAAATTTGATCGTAATCATATCTTTTCTGCATAATCATCTGATTCACTACTTAGTATGGATTAAGTTCCACCTGGTTCTTTGTTTAACACCCCGTTCCATGGAAAAAACCGCAAGAAGATCCAAAATTTGAGAAAAATTCTGTCGCGCATGCAAATTTGATGCTATTTTTAGCTTATAAAAAGGCTCAATTATTTTTTTGCCGCATTATGCCGCATATGAGTATGGTTCTATGTGATAGAGCATCTTAATACGGACATTTTGGCATAAAAATATAGTACGGCTCGTTACGGCTAAAATTTTTATGGGTGTTTTAATAAACAAGGTAAACACGAGGTATTTTGGTACTTTGGAAAACAAATTTACCGTAGCTTTCAATTACACTGGGGTAATCTTCATCAGCGGAAAGGGTGAATGGGTTGAGTGGTGGGTATAAATACCCAGGGTGTGATTGGATTGGGTGACAGGGTGGAGACGAGATAGGGTGGTGAGCTGGGTTGTTGTGGTATGATGAGAGGGGGGATGAGAGCAGGGAGGGAGAGGGGGGCTACAGCTGTGATACGTGAGACGGGTTAGTGGCAGGGGGAGTGGGGACGGAGGGAGACTGGAAGGCGGGGATATTGGCACTACGGGGGTTGAAGGAGGATGCAACAATGGGGAGGATGGGGTCCCATTGCTGGCTGACGGAAGGAGCTTTGGAAGTCCGGTTGAGCGAGGGCTGGAGGGTCTGGATGGCCGCCTGTTCTAACATGTCTAGATGGGCCGATGATGCCGCAGTAGACAGGATCTCCGTAGCACTCCAGTTGATCTCGTGATCGGTGTGGAGAGCGTGGAGAGCTGCTCCTGATTTAATATTCCCAGTGATGAGGTCGACGGGGTTTTTGAGTCTGTATGAGGCCTCGTGTTCTTTAATGCGGACTTGTACTGGCCTTTTAGTCTGTCCGATGTAGCTGGCTGGACAGTCCTGACATGGGATCCTGTATATGACGTTCTGCGTGAGTTGAGGCGGGAGCGGGGATTTGGTCTTGGAGAGGAGAGAGCGGAGGTTCGGAGAGGAGGTGTAGGTGACGTCGATGGAGTATTTCCGTAAAGTCTGTTTGATCTGGGGCGCCAGGGAGGGATGGTACGGAATGAAGACTCTTTCGTTAGAGGTAGCTGATGATGAACGAGGAGCTGATGATGAACGAGGAGGACGGGGTCGGTTGAGCCTGTGTTTGACGTCATCCATTACTGATCTGACGATGTGGCTAGGGAATCCATTGGCCAGGCAGATGGAGTATACCGTGTAGAGTTCCTCTTGGAGATGCTGACTGGAACAGAGGTTGTATGCTCTGCGGGTGAGTGACCGGATAACTGCGTTCTTGGTGGCCGGAGAGGACGAGGAGGAGTGTTTGACATACAGGTTTGTGTGGGTCGGCTTCCTGTAGATCGAGGTGGAGAGGTCGGCGTGGATCAGGACATCAAGGAACGGAAGGGAGCCATCTGGCTTGGGGTGTTCGATGGTGTACTGAAGGTCCTTACTGAGAGAGTTGATGTGACGCTGGAAGGATTCTGCATGTTGGGCGTCTCTGGCTGCTCCAATACCATCATCCACAAAATGGCGGTATGAATGGATCGGATCTGGTGCGGTGGTGAGTGCCAGGTTCTCAATGTCTGCAGTTCGAATCTCGGCCAGGGCTACGGTGAGAGGAGATCCCATAGCTCCACCAGAGGTTTGGGAGTAGAACTTACCACCAAACTCAAAGTAGGCATTGTCCAGACACAGGTTTAGGAGTGACTGGAGGTTGTACGATGGAGATCTCGGAGGAGAGGAGTGAAGGATCGGATCGAAAGGAAGCAATGGCGGCAGCGGCAGCAGCTCGCATGTCGGCGTTGGTATAGAGGGATACGACGTCCAGGGAGAAGTAGTAGGGAAAGGCCGGATCATGGGACGATTGAAGGTGGGAGACGAGGGCTTCTGAGTCCTTGAGTCTGATGGAGTTCCTGGTGAGGGGCGACAAGAGGACGGAGAGCTGCTTGTGGAGGGCGGAGAGCGGGGAGTTGTAGAAGGCCACAATGGGACGGATAGGAGCTCCGGCCTTGTGGATCTTCGGAGTGCCGTACAACTGAGGATACCTGGGGTTGATCACTCGCATCTGGTTTTGGAGGGAGGTGGAAAGGGTGCGCTCCTTGACAAAGCGTTTGAGCACAGAGTCGAGCTTCCTCTTGACAGAGTCCGTAGGGTTGTGCTTCAAGAGGGAGTACGCTCCTGCATCTCGGATGTGGTCTAACATCTTGCCCATGTACTGGTCCTCTGTTAGTACGACGGTGGCATTTCCTTTGTCTGCAGGGAGGATGCGAAGAGTGCCACGTTTCTGTTTGAGGGTACGAATAGCCTCTTGCTGGCTATTGGTGAGGTTCGAAGATTTAGAGGGAGGAGTGTAGGAGGATAGGATGTGGGAGATCTCCCATGATGCAGCGGCTTCCATGCCGGGAGGGAGGCGTTTGGTGGTGGGTTGGATGCGGGGAGCGATGTCGATCGCAGGATGGGAGGTAGGAGAAGGTGTGAACTTGAGTCCTTGAGAGAGGAGTTCAGTTTCACCTGGGTTAAGGGGGGTACCTGAGAGATTGATAACGAGTTTGGAGGGGTCAAGGGAGGGACAGATGGGTTGGGTTTTGGGAAGGGGTCCAGAGATGGTAGGGTGGGTAAAGTGAAAGTCTACAAGAACATCGTAAGGGTTGAGAAAAGGAGCATGATAGTGTTGAATGAGCAATGCGAACTTCTTCTGGTGAGTTGTCGTGTGGCGTTTGTGAAGAAACACACTTCTCTCCCTTATAAATACATTCAGTCTCTCTCTAAAGTGTCCAGTTAATAGAAAATCAAGATTTCCGTTGGTAGTGCTAAACTCCTTGTGGTGTTTGGCGAACTTGGATCGGAGATGAGAGAGTCGCTCTGTTAAGAGGAGGGAGGAGGCCTTGAACATGATGGCTGTCGAACGTGGAGTGCCAACTGGGTCCTGTAGGCGCAAACCTTTGGGTATGAACCCATGGTCTCTGCAAGATTTGAGGAAGGCGATGTGGCACGAGGTGACCGCTAGGGTCGTCAGGAGTTTGAGAAGAAGTTTGGTGGAGGTAGCAGCTTGGACACCACATGTCTCCCGAAGGGATTGAGAGAAGGAGAGGCGTTTCACACTGGGGATGGAGGAAGGAAGATGGTGTGGAGAGCAGGATGGGGAAGAAGAAATGGAGGGTGGGCTGTTGGATGCTGAGTCTCGTGGAGGCTGTAGATCCATAGAGGGCTGGTAGTACCAGGAAACAATAAACAAGGTAAACACGAGGTATTTTGGTACTTTGGAAAACAAATTTACCGTAGCTTTCAATTACACTGGGGTAATCTTCATCAGCGGAAAGGGTGAATGGGTTGAGTGGTGGGTATAAATACCCAGGGTGTGATTGGATTGGGTGACAGGGTGGAGACGAGATAGGGTGGTGAGCTGGGTTGTTGTGGTATGATGAGAGGGGGGATGAGAGCAGGGAGGGAGAGGGGGGCTACAGCTGTGATACGTGAGACGGGTTAGTGGCAGGGGGAGTGGGGACGGAGGGAGACTGGAAGGCGGGGATATTGGCACTACGGGGGTTGAAGGAGGATGCAACAATGGGGAGGATGGGGTCCCATTGCTGGCTGACGGAAGGAGCTTTGGAAGTCCGGTTGAGCGAGGGCTGGAGGGTCTGGATGGCCGCCTGTTCTAACATGTCTAGATGGGCCGATGATGCCGCAGTAGACAGGATCTCCGTAGCACTCCAGTTGATCTCGTGATCGGTGTGGAGAGCGTGGAGAGCTGCTCCTGATTTAATATTCCCAGTGATGAGGTCGACGGGTGTTTTAAGACCAAAAATTTGCCAAAAATCGGCAATTTTTCACTTTTATGTGTATTTTCCCATATACCGAATATGCATGTTTTATTCGTTATTCGTGTTTATTTTAACTTATACATTGTTATCAAGTGCTGTTAGAGCTAAATAAAGAATATAAAATCAATAAAATTGAAAAATGTAAAATTTTACTTATAAAATTTAATTTTTTCAAAATGCCTCTCGCGGGCCAAAATTTTCGACATAAAAGGACTCATAAGTCGAAAACGGTTGGATTTAGGGCATATGTTGCTTCATGACGCCTATATAAACATGCACATTCCGGTCATTTTGCACCCAACGTTGGGCTCTCTAGGACCTTCCTGGAAAAAGTTAGTTTTTTTAATTAATTAACTAATTAATTAGCTAATTAAGACGAAAATTGAGGTCCCCGAACTTCAAAAGTGGTAAATTTGTTTATAAATCGACCCTTGCCTCTCTTTTTAGCTTCAAGAAAACTCATTAACTCTTGCCAGTTAAAAGTTAATAAAATTAATTAATTAATTAATTACAATTTATTGGCGATTTTTCGAAAAATTTGTATAAATTTGCTTTTTATAAGGTATGAGATCATTTAGATCCAAAAAAGTTGTTGTAAAGTCAGATAAAAAATTTGTCCACCTCGTGCAATAGAAATTCCCACTGTGACACAGCTTGTGCTAATGAATAATATATTATCTAGCTGGGTATAATGGGAGAGGTAGCACAGCGACCTGACCAAATGATGTGCATGGGTATTGCTCATATTCAGATGAATAAAACACCACAACCCCAGGTACAACTCGTCCCCCGCGCTCATAATTTATGGGCCGTATTATATGATCAATCCTCCTTTCTAACATCACTTTAAAATGATCTCAAATGAGCGAGGAAGTTTAATTTTCTCCTTCCGACTGTACAGAATGAGTAGATGGGTTTTATTGTAGAAGAACGCTTAAACCCTAAATTCCCTCTCCATCAGGTATGGAAGAGTTTGTTTTACTGGTGGTCTAAGTGGGTCTCAGAATGTAAGGACAATGAACAGATGAGTGCGTGTTTTGAAACAATTTCAACCCTACCAGGATTTGCTCAACACAGTCGCTTATTTTGCGACTTCATGGCCTGTAATCTACCACTTTTTGAGCGTGAAAAGTGCTTATCTAAAGGTAATATATTCATTTCTATGTCCCCTGATGTTGACAATTCCTCACTTCTGCCAATCTAACACATGATTCCCAAGTCTCACAGTGTCACGTGACCCAATCTAACACATGATTCCCAGGTCTCACAGTGTCACGTGACCCTGTAGTGGCTGCCCAACTGCAGGATACCCGGAGTGAGGCCATGGAACGATGGACATTCCGCATGCTAAACGACAGGACACGGAACTCCGCATACCGTTCTGCGCTTCATGAGATAATTCAGGAGTTGGGAGGAGACAAGTTGAGGGTATTGGATGCGGGGGCTGGGACTGGGTTACTCAGTCTCTACGCAGTTGAAGCGGGTGCTGGAAGTGTGATGGCAGTCGAGCAAGATGGACTAATGCATGAGATATGCAGGAGGGTGACACGTGATCACAATGAGATAGAGTGTTACCATGGTAACACACGAGAGTTACCTGGGGATATTCAGGTGGATATCGTTGTCACGGAGACACTCGACTGCATTGGTATTGGGGAGGGTATAGTGGATACGTGCCGAGATATTGCAATAAAGTCGCGTCACAGACCTGTCACTTTCGTCCCGTCTAGAATCGCTGTCAGTGCGTTCCCCATCCAATCACATCTCCTGCACTTGTCTCATTTCAAAGGTTCTGAATACAGGAGTACCATTGGAACTCAAGCTACCCCTTATTGTTGTGAGTTTGTGAGCGAGTTCCTAGACATTGTCAATATTAGCGATCCTCTCCAGATATTATCACATCGCCTGGGTGATGAATTACCACCATCCACCACCACTCTTACCTTCAAGTCTAAGACTCGGTGCAGTGTCGATGGGATAGTCACCTACTTCACTGCCCAACTCTCCCCCGAGGTATCACTCACTAATGCCCCGGGGAATGTGGCATCTGCGGAGTGCTGGGAGCAAGGATACCACCCCCTACCAAGGAGAGACTTCCAGTGCGGAGAGAAGTTCACGGTTTCTGTGGAAATCACTGCATCATCAATTCGGATGTGCTGGCCGGGAGAGGCGATCATTCAATCCGTGGAGGGACTGGATATGAGGATGTTAAATGCCCGGTTAGCTAGTAACCCCTGCCTAGCTAACACAATCCCGAGAATGGTGACACCAGATGGTATGGTGGTATGTGATGACCAGGATAATATCAGTTTTAAAGGCGTTGTTATTCACTGTGAATCTTTGGAACGGTGGACTAGAGTTGACAAGGGCGTGGTGGAGAGTAAGATTATTGCAGAGGAGGTTAATCGGTTTCAGACTATAGTTCATCAGGGTGTCCCATGGAAAACCATGCAACACAAAGCCCTATCTGACACAATGAAACTAAAAAATGGACAAGTAAAAAGATTTTCCTCAAAATATCCCTCCCTTGTGCCTACTGCGTTAGTGTTTTGGTGTACGATAACTCTCCAAAATGGTAAAATATTCGACCAATCAACAGAATGGCCCTTGTGGCGACCAGCTGCGGTTCTATTTGAACCAATTGTGCCATCAAACGAATACACTGTTGAGTTTAGGGCTCAAGGTGGCAATGTTTTCGCATCAATTACTAATTGATTTATTATTATTTCAAAACATATTTAATGATTTATACAGAAATTTAAAAACACATTAAAAACACATTCAGCAAAACAGCGAATTATATCTAATACAGATAAGCCGACTTTATGGGCCCAATGCAACTTCCAATACCATCGTCACTAATGAGATTTCTCGACCTTGTCTCTCTCTCTCTCTTTCACCAAGTAACGACCATAGCAACAGAATATTGCGGTTGCGTTTCACAAGGCTGTCATACACACATGTTGTGGTGAAGAACTGTGCGTTGATGAAAATATCGACATTTTAGGAGTCTGAAGGGCATTGGGTCTATTAGGAGCTATCCCAACTTCGTTAGCTTTATGAGACTGCTTGCGAAGATAGTATATTGTGTACCGGCGGAAGCTGCGCAGTGTCAGGAAGTAAATGAGGGGGTTACTACTGAAGTTCACATATATCAGCATAGTGGCGAACCTCTGGAAATACAATCCCATCCCCCTAATCTCACTAAATCTCTTTCTGTTTATCTGATAGACAGCAAAGGGGAAGAAAGTTATAAAGTAGGTAAGGGACACTGCCAGTAGGACGGCCACACCATGTTGCCGCATCGCCATCTTCCGCTTGAAAATCAGATAACAGAGCAAAAACACGACAACACAAATGACAAAGAAGAATGGGATAAAAATGAAGACTATTGAGTTAATCCTTGGAATTATAGCGTTCACCATATCGTTTTTAAAGTATCCAACACACCGATACAGACCGTGCTTGAAGACCTGTACTCGTCCTCCTAACACATTCGCTGACAGCTGGAGAAGGGGGAACACCCAAGTCAGGATGCACACAAACATCCCCGACCTGGTAGTCCGGGCCCGAGCACGCAGGGGCGACATGAGGAGGGTCATCTTGGAGAAGTTGAGGGCACACACTGATATGATCTCACAGGACCCAAAGTAGATGCTCAGGTAGGAGGAGATATCACACATCACCCTCCCAAGTACCCACCCATTGTATAGTATGGAGGTGAGGTTAGTTAGGAGGATGCAGCAGAAGGCGAGGTCTATGATGGCTATGTTTCGGATCAGAGCCAGTGAAACACAGTCTAATACGATAGAGTTATCTCTGAAGGATGATATCAAGACGAATGTGTTTCCAAATACCGAGAACCCTACTAGAGTGGTTATCCACAAACCCATGGCTGACCGCTCAAGTAGTGTCGCTGGCATATCCGAGTAAAACAATGAGTCATTCAGTGTTGTTCCGTTCATGTTCTAGAATGGAGGGGGGGGGGGTTGAACAAAATGGAAAGAGCAAAAAGGAGCACAAGTATAATTTATACTTTGTCTAGGTAAGGCGTACCCGCTAAACTGCAGCAGACTAGATCCGAGCTTGCCCCACCTATTAGAAGAAGCTGCATGACGTTATATCGGACAGAAAACGATCATTTTCGATCGAATATTTAGACGTCTATGAGCACAGAGTAATGTGGGACAAACCCATATAACGAGTAGAGCAACGCAGTAACGACTAGTTGAAGCGAGATAGCAAAGACATGGGTAAAGAATGTCATCAAAATGTGAACTGTGAACCTATTACAATTTCATTACTCAGTGACTGCCCTAGTATAGGGAGCAGCTTTTGTCTTTTGAAGTAAATTAACCAGCACAATTTGTGGATTAAAAAGGACCCCTTTTATCACACGCTCTCTATGATTACCCCCCTTATCCTCCCTTATTTGACGTTGCATGTTAAGGGGAGGAGGCACATAGGTCCGACGCTGAGTAATGACAGGAACACCTGGGGGTGGTTAACCACGATAGTCCTAACAAGACTGGCTGTATTTTATGTACGGTGGCAAACGTGGGCTAGAGTGTGTTGAACCACAGTATATGCACCATTCTGCCTTCTATAGGCTCAGTGGGTCAGAACTGTGTCAAATCATTCTCAATCACGTACTTCCCTACAGAAGGTTCCCATATACCTTTCTGCAAGGCTTGATTGAATATATTGTGGCAAAATGCTAGTGATCGCCACCAAGGGGTCACTACGGTCACCAGATGCTGTTTGAAATCTCTGCTAGTGTAGGGTCGGTATTGCACCGTTTTGTTTAATCTTATATGATATTTAACGTATACCAGTAAAGGTTCAAAATCCGGCAGCTAGAGGCTAGCAACCTCTACTGTTGTATATCAATTGCTAAAGAAACGTCGAAAAGTAAATCTCGCTCCGAAAGGAAAGGTCGATCTCGGGCGACAAGAGCCGGTGAGCTCAGCATGACGGGCGCAGGGCAAAGCCGCGAGGACCCCTGCGTGCAGACGGGGACAAAGAGATCGTCTCATTGTAACCGAGTTATTAGCTGTGCTATCACCGAAGTGAGCCCCGATTTATCTAAACAGAATCCGTACAACCTTGTAAAATACAGTTTTAAAATATCAACTTGGAATGTGCTCTCTCTGGAGAGTAGCTCATCGAAATTGTACGAACTAGCGAGGGTGACATCAGAGTATGGAACTGACGTTATGACCTTGACAGAAACTCACCGGCCTGGAACTGGTGTGGTAGTGTTGGAGAACGGGAATTTGTTCATTAACTCGGGGAGAATGGATGGGATTCGGAGACAGGGAGTAGGAGTTGTCTTGTCTAAGAGGGTTAAGAACTCATTGATCTCATATACCCCTGTATCTGAGCGGGTGATGTGGCTGAGGCTCCACTCTAAACAGGTCAATGTGTCTGTTGTGGTGGCATATGCCCCTACCGAGGATGCGGAGGACAGTGTGAAGGATGGGTTTTACAATGAGGTAACTGGGGTATTGGATGGACTGCCGGGGCAAGATGTTGTATTCCTCAGTGGGGACTTCAATGCTAGGGTAGGGAGTGACAGTGAATCAGTGTCCGGGGTTGTCGGGAAACACTCTTTACACGCGGTTTCTAACAACAACGGGAAGCGTCTTGTTGACCTCTGTACACTGTATGGGCTGGTTATTGGTGGCTCCCTTTTTGAGCATCTTAATATTCATAAGGGGACCTGGAAATCACCGGATGGTCGGACCGTCACTCAAATTGACCATATCTGTGTGAGCTCTAGGTGGAAATCTTCCCTCCTTGATGTTCGGTCTTATCGTGGCGCTGATATTGGCTCAGACCACTATCTTGTGGGGGGTCGGTTTCGGCTTCGTCTTAGGGCTAATGGAAGGAGGAAGGGTGAAAGGGTGGCAGTGCCTGACTTGCAGAAGCTCCGAAATGGGAGTAAGATCGTAGAATACCAGGTTGCTCTCAAAAACCGGTTCGAAGAACTGGAGGATGGAGTAGATTTGGAATCTAGGTGGGATTTCTTCATGAACACCATCAGTGACACGTCTTTGGAAATTCTGGGGAAACGACCAGCCCAGAAGAGGCAGTGTCATCTGTCTGATACCACCAAGGATCTTATTAGCCAGAGAGCTGAAGCTAAGAGGAAGGGTGAAACAGCTAGTGAGGATTACGGCAGGTTAAGGAAGGTGGCAAAGAGGAGCAGTAGGGAGGACGAGCAGTTGTGGGCGGACAAACTAGCTGATGATTTGGAAGGTGCAGCAAGGCGTGGTAACCAGAGGGATGTTTGGCAGCTTACCAAACAGATCGCTGGTAAGGCGAATTCGAAGGGTGTTGCTGTCCGGGACAATGCGGGTAACCTCCTTTCCGAGGTCGACCAGCAGAGAGGAAGATGGGCGGAAC
Source organism: Hormiphora californensis (assembly GCA_020137815.1). NCBI lineage: Eukaryota > Metazoa > Ctenophora > Tentaculata > Cydippida > Pleurobrachiidae > Hormiphora > Hormiphora californensis. The sequence continues at coordinate 8,834,545 of CM035351.1, forward strand.
ACTTTTCGACGCTTCTGAATCCCCAAGCATCTCCGGTTAATCTGGTGGATTTGGGGGAGCTTTCAGGGCGGCCTTGTTTTTCGGAGCTTGAAGATAGCGACGCTGCACCAACAATCACTGAGATCAGCACCGCTCTCAAGCGTCTCAAGAACCACAAGTGTCCGGGACTAGACGGAGTTTCAAATGAGGAGCTGAAGTTTGGTAGCGCGGTGCTTGTGGGACCACTGGAGGCACTGTTTGGAGAGGTGTGGGAGTCTGAGAAGGTACCATCTGACTGGCTCAAGGGAGTTATTACCGTTCTCCCGAAAAAAGGAGACTCATCGGTATGTGGAAACAACCGCGGAATTACCCTTAGAGCCACCACCTCTAAGCTCTTTCAAATGGTACTTCTGGGCAGAATGGAGGATGGGCTCGAGAGACTTCTACGAGAAAACCAGTGTGGGTTTCGGAGGGGCCGATCCTGCATTGATCAGATTTTCTCACTGAGGATGGCCATCCACCAGGCTTCAGAGTATAACCTGCCCCTCTTTGTCAATTTTATTGACTTTAAGGCTGCTTTTGACTCGATTAACAGAGGGTTCATTTGGGCTGCGTTCAAGTACTATGGCCTCCCCGATAAATACATCAGAATCCTCAGGAGCTTCTTTGATGGGACAGTCAGCGCGGTTAGGTGGGCTGGTGGACTGTCGGATTGGTTCGAGGTTCTATCGGGCACAGGTCAGGGTGACATTCAGGGGCCTGTGGTGTTTAATGTCTGCCTGAACCTGGCCGTGGAGCTTAGTGAGGCGCATGGAAGTCCGTCCCGAGGGTTAGTACTGAGGCAGGAAGGAGACTCAGTAGAGACGGTACTTGATTGTGACTACGCTGACGACATGGCAGTCATGGATAGCACAGAGGCGGGGCTGCAGGAATCTACTGACTTAATCTGCAAGTTTTCTGAGTATGCCGGGCTGAAGGTGAACACCAGGAAGACCGAGGCCATGGCTGTTGCTAAATCTAGTGTACAGCCTCCACCAGAAGTCAGTCTTACCATAGGGGACACAGAAATTAGTCAGGTCAGAGATTTCACCTACCTGGGATCGAAGATAAGTTACGATGGGAAACTGGATGGCGAACTTTCTTCTAGAATTGGGAAGGGATCAGGTGCATTCCGGTGCTTGGGGAAGGTCTGGAACAATCGTAACATCCTGGAGCGAACAAAAATTCGTATTTATGAGGCTGCGATCCTGACCATCCTACTGTATGGGAGTGAGACCTGGAACACTACCAAGGCACAGATGCACCGTTTGGAGGTTTTCCACCAGACCTGTCTCCGCCGTATCCTTAAAATCAGGTGGTACAACAAAGTGAGCAATGTTAAGGTCTTGAAGAGAGCGGGAATCAGTACAGTGCAGGGATACATCTCCTCGAACCGGCTACGGTGGTTTGGTCATGTGTCCAGGATGCCAGAACATCGGATCCCCAAGATCTTCATGAACTGGGTCCCTAGGCATGGGAAGAGATCTAGAGGACGACCTAGGAAGACTTGGCTGCAGTGTGTCCGTGAGGATGCCTGTGCTGTTTCAGGAGTTGATGATACCAATGAGGAGTTGATGGGGAAAGCACAAGATCGTGACGAGTGGCGGCGATTTTCAAGAAGAGCGAGATATTCCGACGCGGGCCACTCTAACGATTGAGGAGACCCCTTCAAGTACAAGTAAGTACTCTATGATCAAAAGCAGATAATTAATTGGATAATTTATGTGGGTATTTTGATTACCAGAAATGTAAGCATAGAGCAATAAATCGAGGCATTTTGCTTGCACTTTTTATTTTTTGACCGTTACGTTGGCTGCGTTTCTACTTAAAATCTGAACTATTCGAAGTATAATCTGCGACAATGGTACGTTAAAATCAGAACTACGAAATTATATAGAACTGCTAAGTTTGCAAATTTAGAGTTTGCATCACCCCTCAAACCCTCCTGTTGATCACCCCTTCACTACCATGGTCACGTGCAGCGCGGCAAACGAAGCCAGCGAAGGGGATGGCATCACCAAAGTTAACTTTGCATTTGTTCAGAAAGTTAACATTGTATTTATTCAGGATGTCAAGTGTCAACTCACTAGATAGTATTGGTTGGGACCCGTCCTATCAAATTGGAGCCGCATTTCTCACTACTTATTTCGCCTGTTTGCTCATGACGGCTGGTGACTACCTTTTAGCCCTTCTTGGTTCTGTGTTAGGTGAGTTGATTGTACATAATAATTACATTTGTAATTAAATGTTCACTGTCATATAATCTTTTATTGGTAACGAAATTACCCCTACCTCAGTTACGAGGGGTAATTTCGTTACCAATATCTTTTATAATCACTAGACAGGTCGAAAGATGTTTAACTATCGCAGGTCATAATATAAAGCAATATGATATATTTTGACACTAAATGGTCATGTGACAGAATAGAGGCTTCTAACCCCCCTCCCTACTGCCACCCTTCTAACCCCTCCTCCCTACTGCCACCCTTCTAACCCCCCTCCATACTGCTACCCTTCTAACCCCCCTCCCTACTGCCACCCTTCTAACCCCCTCCCTACTGCCACCCTTCTAACCCCTCCCTACTGCCACCCTTCTAACCCCTCCCTACTGCCACCCTTCTAACCCCCTCCCTACTGCCACCCTTCTAACCCCCTCCCTACTGCCACCCTTCTAACCCCTCCCTACTGCCACCCTTCTAACCCCCTCCCTACTGCCACCCTTCTAACCCCCCTACCGCCACCCTTCTAACCCCCTCCCTACTGCTACCCTTCTAACCCCCCTCCCTACTGCCACCCGTCTAACCCCCCTACCGCTACCCTTCTAACCCCCCCCCTACTGCCACCCTTCTAACCCCCTCCCTACTGCCACCCTTCTAACCCCTCCCTACTGCCACCCTTCTAACCCCCTCCCTACTGCCACCCTTCTAACCCCCTCCCTACTGCCACCCTTCTAACCCCCCTCCCTACTGCCACCCTTCTAACCCCTCCTCCCTACTACCACCCTTCTAACCCCTCCTCCCTACTGCCACCCTTCTAACCCCTCCCTACTGCCACCCTTCTAACCCCCTCCCTACTGCCACCCTTCTAACCCCCCTCCATACTGCTACCCTTCTAACCCCCCTCCCTACTGCCACCCTTCTAACCCCCTCCCTACCGCCACCCTTCTAACCCCCTCCCTACTGCCACCCTTCTAACCCCCTCCCTACTGCCACCCTTCTAACCCCCCTCCCTACTACCACCCTTCTAACCCCCCCTCCCTACTGCCACCCTTCTAACCCCTCCTCCCTACGGCCACCCTTCTAACCCCCCCCCCTACTGCCACCCTTCTAACCCCTCCCTACCGCTACCCTTCTAACCCCTCCCTACTGCCACCCTTCTAACCCCTCCTCCCTACTGCCACCCTTCTAACCCCTCCCTACCGCTACCCTTCTAACCCCTCCCTACTGCCACCCTTCTAACCCCTCCTCCCTACTGCCACCCTTCTAACCCCTCCCTACTGCCACCCTTCTAACCCCCTCCCTACTACCACCCTTCTAACCCCCTCCCTATACTGCCACCCTTCTAACCCCCTCCCTACTACCACCCTTCTAACCCCCTCCTCCCTACTGCCACCCTTCTAACCCCCTCCCTATACTGCAACCCTTCTAACCCCCCTCCCTAGTGGTACCCTTTTAACCCCCCTCCCTACTGCCACAGTGCTGCTGGTGCTACCATTGATCTTGGAGCGGGTCCCCTACCTCCAGAGAAGACTCCTCTTCCACTCGTGGTACTACCAACCTGATAAACCTCTAGACAGACCTGAACTCCATGGACTTCCCGGGGCGCAGAACCGCCGTATTGGACCTCTCGGGTGTTGGTATGTTTCCAACCCGGACTCTGGGGTGGTCATTGTCTATTGTCATGGGAGCTCAGGATCTCGTGCTAATGAGTACCGGGTGGACTTGGTAAGATTCCTATCCGAGGACCTTGGTTTCACCGTTTACTCCTTCGATTACAGAGGTTATGCTGACTCCCCGGGCCATTCTTCTGAGGTGAACTCTGTCGAGGATGCCAGGTCGGTGTTGAGGGTGGCCAGGAAGGAGCACCCTGGAGCCATGGTCTACCTCTACGGGCACTCCATGGGCACGGGGGTATCATGCCAGGCTGCTTATCAGGAGGTACAAGATGGGGCTCCGGTAGATGGTATTATTCTGGAGGCACCCTTTCTTTCAATACCAGAGGTGGTCCTAAAATCTCCCGCTGCTCGGGTGCTAAATGCTCTCTATGGTGGGTTCCTCTGGAGGTTTAGTGATCTCTTCATGTCACGAGATGTGATCGGGGAGCTGGAAAATGTGCTGATTCTATTTGCTAAGGACGATGAGGTAGGTAAACAAAGTAATAAGACCAATGATCATAAATAAAATGATAATATACAATGGTACAGGGGTGGGCATAAAAAATGTCCGCCCTAGACTAGCATAGTTCCAGATATCGTAGAGGGCTAAAACTTGGCAGAGTTACTCTATGGAACAAATAAATAGGTTGACCGAAATTTCAGACTTTTAGCTCAAAGTTCATTTTTTTGATCGGAATGAACATTGTCAGTCATTCCAAAAAACATGAATTTTCGGTCCAGAAGTCAAACAATTGTCTTTGGCTATCGAATGTCTTTCAAATGCGACCAAGAAAATCAAAAACGTACAACCACAAGGCACACAGTGATCATGTTTCTGTCAGTTAGTCAGGTCATGTGATCCCCACCGAATCATGGACAACTTTCTGAATTGCTAATCAGGCTTATCGGGGAAGAATCACGTATCATAGCCGCTAATAAGGGATGTGTATCGAAAAGCGACCTGTGATGCGAGAGCATTGGGATAAAGAGGCCACTTGTTAATGAGCCTCGGATCTCATGGCCAATCATCATCGTCATCCCTCATTAGCGGCTGTGATACGTGATTCTCCACAACTAATCCTGATTAGCAATTCATAACAGTCCACGATTCGGTGGGGATCACATGATCTGACTAACTGACAGAAACATGATCACTGTGTGCCTTGTGGTTGTCCGTTTTTGGTTTTCTTGGTCGCATTTGAATGAAATTTGATAGCCAAAGACAATTGTTTGACTTCTGGACCGAAAATTCATGTTTTTTGGAATGACTGACAATGTTCATTCCGATCAAAAAATGAACTTTGAGCTAATAGTCTGAAATTTCGGTCAACCTATTTATTTGTTCCATAGAGTAACTCTGCCAAGTTTTAGCCCTCTACGATATCTGGAACTATGCTAGTCTAGGGCGGACATTTTTTATGCCCACCCCTGTATAAAGTGGTCAAGTAGATTAAATTTCAGTCTTAAAGGTTGACAAGATACCTAAAACTTTTCGTTTTTGATATTTTTACCTGCTCGGGTGAATAAGATGGACCAAAAGACCATCACCGTCTCTATCAGACACTACAAGTGGTATTGATTACCTTCTGCGTTTCCGTTCACAACTCATGACTGCCACCTCGTTTAATTGCCAGAGCAATGAGCATACCTGCTCTACAGTAGTTCCATGGTTGCGAAAAGGGCAGGAACCTTGGTCAGATTTGACCAACTAGGGTAGCTTATGTATTGAGGGACCAGCGAGCCAGGCATGCATATTGTGTGACTTGGAGAATGGAGATGTACGAAGCTGAAAAGGGAACCTTCACTGACATAAGCCTCCAAATAATTTTCTAATCAGAGCCCCTTTCCCACTGGAAGGATGAATCATGAACTCCAAGTACGATGTGGAGTGTTTTAACAACTCTACACCGACAAAACAGTGTGGATTCAGTCATCTAACTGGTGTTGCGAAAACGCAGCGATTGTTCAAAATAGCTCCTATTGATACAATTTTGACGGAAAATGAATACTATCTAGTTATTATAGAGTCAAACCATTTACTTGGGACCATAAAATATCTATTAATCTATTCAATTATACACTGTTGCGGGCAGGGAAATTCGAAAATATACGATAGACAACGAGTTTTAGAGATCTTGTTTATTGATTGAGTAAGATGTACCCAATTTCTGAGAAAGGGCCTTTCCGAGAAATCTTTGTCAGATTACGCCCGGTGCGAAGCGAGGGTTACGGAAGTAACAAAGAAATCTAGTAATTAGCCCTGAAAGTGATAGATCTGACAGTATTCTACTTCTTCTGACAGTATCAAGCTGTTAAGATGAACTGTCAGAAAAATGTCTCTGATATATGAAGTGTCTAATGATCATACTCTGATTCTTGACGTACATGGCGCATTTGAAACTTAAAACTCTTAAAATGCCAGACATGTCTGGCATTTAATGAGTTTTTTAAAAGTCTGGCTAATATTCAAATGTGCTATGTAACCAGTCAATTTATCATCATCTGATAGGTGATACCCATGATATCTGACACCTATATTTAACTAGGTGATACCCGTTATATCTGACACCCATATATTTAACTAGGTGATACCCGTTATATCTGACACCTACATTTAACTAGGTGATACCCGTTATATCTGACACCTATATTTAACTAGGTGATACCCGTTTACCATGCTACAGAACTCCATGACATGTGCTCTGGCTCATCACTTCTACTTACTGAAAAAGGGGGACACAACTTCTTAATACACGAGGTAAGAAAGCGCTTATATAATAATAGTTTCTGGGAGCACTACAGCAGAACTGGGGGAGGCAATGAATTTCGAAAAAGAAAATACGAAGAAGATACGAAGAAAAATCAGGTGAATGAAATGATCGCTTCTGATTGGATGAATGCTATAAATCAGTTTTAACCGTCTATATAAATCAGTTTTAACCGTTTTAACCGTTTATGTTATGTAATTTAAAATTCGAAGGGATTGTTGACATCTTGCTGGTTAGCTGTCAAGATAACATGCAAGATATAAAGAGATTCAGTTCTTCATGTTTCAGGCTGATGTTAGAGACGAGATAAGACGGTATCTTCTGACAGGACGTGGGAAGTTTGCCTTGCTCTACCCTCCCTCCAGCTCCCGGCGCCCCGATAAAAAGGTTTTGAACAGGCGTGGGAAATAACAAAGCTGTGACACCCAATGGCCATGATATTTAATATGATATGTGAAGTATAGTTATAGTCGGACCCCGATTTACCGTGCACCCCAAAATACTGGGCTATTATCCCGTTAAATTGGGGTCCGACTGTAGTAGTTTTCTAGAGTACAATTATCATGGATTATTTATTGCTTATTTTCCTAACATAATGAATTTCTTGCTGTGATGTATTACATATATTTGTCTTCTTATTTTCAATTTAAATTTCCTTTACATAGAATATTGTGCGTTTTATTGCCCAACAAAAAAAGCAATGTTTTACTACCGTTGCAACTCTAAATTTGATGTTAAGGTAGTGTAGGAATGAAACGGAAGCTAGAGGATCATGTATCAGATATTGAGGGGTTCCTGGCAGATGTAGGGATAACATTGGGCAAGGATAGGAATTTAGCAGAACGAGATATCGAACCAATAGTAAGGTAACGTAATTACATCATTAGCAAAACTCTCATAAAAAGAAAATGAGAGTTACTTGAGACTGGAGGAACAAAATAATGTTGATTATAGATTTGTGAGATCCCTGACAAAAAGGTCTATAACCCAAGGCGGCAAGCACTAAAAGCAATTTAGTTTTTGTATTGCAACGCGATTTGCCGCCTTATGTCATCATGGGTTCCAATAGAGTTCTTTCTCAGGGATCTCACGAAATCTCTGTTGAACAACGAAACTCGGGAAACGTTTTTAGGACAGCTTGAAGAATACATATTTTCTGATGTAAACAGGTTAGAATTGTTTTTGTTTCAGTTTACAGTCACTAGTGGACCCAGACCATCCTACGGATGGCTTACAATTAATTGATTACTCAAGCGACGTACACTAAACTAAAAACACCTAGGAAATTCCTCGTTTTTCGTATCGCTCTGTTTATCTGTCTATGTGTCTCTCTGTCTCGTCGCTGGTCCTGGGGAGGGAGAGAGCAAGAGAGAGAGAGAGAGAGAGAGGAGATAGAGAGAGCAGAGCGCGAAGAGAGAGAGAGAGAGAGAGAGAGAGAGAGAGAGAGGGGATAGGGAGGGAGAGGGGGAGAGAGATGGAAAAAGATAGAGAGAGAGAAGGAAACAAAGAGAGAGATACGAGAAAAAAAAACAAGAGAGTAGAGAGCGAGAGCGATTCTCTCTTGTCTCTCTCATCTCTCTCTCTCTCTCTCTCTCTCTCTCTCTCTCTCTCTCTCTCTCTCTTTTTTTTTTTTTTTTTTTTGGATACTAAGCTGAGGTTTGCCAAAACGGAAATCAGGTGAATTGCACCTGACAACCGAGACACATGCTCCCGGCATGGTCAACATCACCCGGACCGCCACACCTTACAGACACTTCGGTAGTATTCAATCAGGAATCCGAATATGTGCCAAAGTGTAAGGGGGAGCCCACTGCTTGTCATGGGTAATGTCATTTGGGCCCAGATGGAGTGCCGTTGGGGCCCACTGGAGTGCCGTCTTGCCAATGCGTCTGTCGTCTTGGATTGAGTAGAGGGGATGGTGTCAGACACCGGGTTGGGGCTAGGAAGAAGGGAAGGGGTAGGTAGGGGCTAGGTTGGGGATTGAAGGATAAAATCAATATACACATTGCATATAAAGATAACATCTCGGCTGGCTCCTATCATCGTATTGACAATAGCGAGAAAGGGAGAGGAAGAGGAAGAGGGAGATATGATAGGTAGGGTGACTGCAAAATGAACTAGGTGTGAGTGGTACAATGATAGGCAGGGTAACTGCAGAATGAACTAGGTGTGACTGGTACAATGATAGGCAGAGTAACTGCAGAATGAACTAGGTGTGACTGGTACAATGATGGGCAGGGTAACTGGAGAATGAACTAGGTGTGACTGGTACAATGATAGGCAGGGTAACTGCAGAATGAACTAGGTGTGACTGGTACAATGATAGGCAGAGTAACTGCAGAATGAACTAGGTGTGACTGGTACAATGATGGGCAGGGTAACTGGAGAATGAACTAGGTGCGACTGGTACAATGATAGGCAGGGTAACTGCATAATGAACTAGGTGTGACTGGTACAATGATAGGCAGAGTAACTGCAGAATGAACTAGGTGTGACTGTACAATGATGGGCAGGGTAATAGCAGAGTGATCTAGGTGTGACTGGTACAATGATAGGCAGGGTAACTGCAGAATGAACTAGGTGTGACTGATACAATGATAGGCAGGATAACTGCAAAATGAACTAGGTGTGACTGGTACAATGATAGGCAGGATAACTGCAAAATGAACTAGGTGTGAGTGGTACAATGATAGGCAGGATAACTGCAAAATGAACTAGGTGTGACTGGTACAATGATAGGCAGGGTAACTGCCGAATGAACTAGGTGTGACTGGTACAATGATAGGCAGGATAACTGCAAAATGAACTAGGTGTGACTGGTACCATGATAGGCAGGGTAACTGCCGAATGAACTAGGTGTGACTGGTACAATGATAGGCAGGGTAACTGCAAAATGAACTAGGTGTGGGTGGTACAATGGGGGGTGCGGAAATGGTCGTTAGGACCATCACCGAAAAGTGACATGCGAGCAGGGTAGCCCTGTCAAGGAAAGTAGTGTTGAAAATATAATTTGTAATTGGAAAATACAATCACCATAATAGGAAAAGGCGGAAAAGGTAGTTAGGGGCAATACTGAAAAAGACATATGAGCAGGGTAACCCTGTCAGGGAAAGAAGATTAGGCGGCAGGCCCAGGGAGTGAGATAGAGATAGATGAAGGGTATACAGTGGGACCCGGAAAAGGTTACAACGGCAATCTCCAGCTAATTGATATCAGACATGGATGTCCCCAGTAAACGAATTATCACGATTGGGACCGATGTCACATAATCAGCCTAAACCATAGTTGGGAGAGCAGTTGATTAGACACTGGGAGAGAGGAATTCTGCCCTGGATTAAATTACACCTGAGAAGGAGGGAATAGAAATGAGTGGGCTGGATAGTTGAACCTGAGAACAGGAGGGTGAGAAGAGGACGAGTACGATGGTAAACTCGATGCGGGGATCACTAGATGCCCTGGAAAGATGAACACCAGGGGAAGGAACTAGTCATGAGGGAATGCAGGGCCGGGGCCGTTGACAGGATCAACTGATTGAATCAGTATTCGGTCTGGATAGGTAACGTTTTTCCTTTGCGAGTGTAGCATGTCAGTATGGAGTTGGTCCTTTGTAAGGCTATCAGCCAGCGTCAGTCAAAAGGGCGGTGCTACTTGTACGCCTGGGACCTGAAAGAGAAGTTCTACTCGGGACTCTACTACTCTCCTAACTCAGCTACTTGCTAACAACTAACAGACAAATGAGGATGCCACTATGCTCGGAGGTCTAGAGCGTACGCTTGTACGGTGTACAGAGAAAAGCGAAAGGGTTAGATGAATACCTATGTTATTGGAAAACAGAAGCTGAGAAAAAGATTATTACATTGCTGCTTGTAGTGGGAAGACGGCGCCCGAACAACACGGCAGCCGATCACAACGGGCACCGAGACACACACATATACATACATACATACACATACATATATATATATAATTATATACATGTACATACATATATATTATCTACCTGAAATACACAGACAAACACCACAGTGTCGAATGGACACACGTGCTGTCAATCCGGTACTCCGATACGTCCCGTCCTACCGGTCCCCACCGACACCGCTCCCCCACCACAAGCACCCATGTTATAAGGGAAAGAACTCAACTCTTGATGAGAAAGGAATAAATATAAAACAGGGGGGGGTCCAGCCCTAAAAAAAGCTAAAGGTACCCTGATTTTGGTCGATAGCGTTTTTTATTTTAGCTTTTTTTAGCTTTTTTTTAGCTTTTTTTAGCTTTTTTTAGCCCTACTTTTTATGTTTTTTTCAGCATTCATCTTGACACTTTTCCATTAAATTTTCATCCTTCCGGACGTCTATTGACTGCATTTGTTCATTTCCTGCACATTTTTTTACCATAATCTACCGTTTATGTCCATACATAGCAATTTCTGTATCCACCCCTACTGCCATTTTCTGGAGACATTTTTTCGATAAAAATATTATTCAAATTTGATAAAAATAGTTTTAAAAAAGTTCAAAAAACGTTATAAAACGTTATAATAAAAGTTTAAAAAATTTGGCGTCAGCGGGATTCGAACCTATATGAATCCACTAAAAACTCAATTTTAGCTTTTTTTAGCTTTTTTTAGCTTTTTTTAGCCTTAAAAAAGCTAAATAAAGCTAAAAAAAGCTAAAAAAAGCTAAAAAAGGCTAAAAAAAGCTAAAAAAAGCTAAAAAAAGCTAAAAAAAGCTAAAGGTACCCTGATTTTGGCCGTTAGCTTAGCTTTTTTTAGGGCTGGACCCCCCCCAAAACAGGAAATTCCAAAAGAAGACCTGGTGAGTGGGTGAGATCTAAATTCTAAGGACTAAAAAGTGAGTGTGATATAACACAGGAACTGGAACCCCAACCAGTCGGACCACCTACCAAACAGCCCAAAACGAGATACCTAAGACGGAAAGGCTGACAGGACAACTTTGCGCTTACCAGCACAGTAAAGAATATGAACAAACACAACAAAGAGGAGGGGGCAGAGAAGCTGGAGCCAACCCAGGGAGGGAGACAGAGGCCAAGGGACCACGAAATAAGAGGACGCCTTGCCCTAAATACTGGCCACCCTTCCTGCTGAACACAACCGGATAACAACAATAATAAATAGTAACCAATGAATATAGAATGAACGATCTTATCTGATTTGAGAATGTAGGTAGGGGATGTAGGTGGCTGGTCCTTTGTTGCTGGTCCGTGGTGGTAGGTAGGGCTGGCTGGGGTTTGTTGGTCGCGGTAGTCTATGTCGTGAAATTCGAGACTAATTACGGAGCCCGCGATATTAACAGCAAACTACAACACAACTGATTGAACTCCTCTCTCTCTCTCTCTCCCTCTCTCTCTTCATTTCTATCTCAATTTCTCTGTCGTCTTTGTCTATTTTCTACTCTATATGGGGATCTCATCACGCACAGTGGACTGCTGGGTGAAATGTGGGATCTGATATTCACTGGGGTGATCTGATCATGGGTGGGGTGATATGATCCTCAATGGGATGATCTGATCTTGGGTGGGGGGATCTGATCCTCAGTAGGGTGATCTGATCTTGGGTGGGGGATCTGATCCTCAGTAGGGTGATCTGATCATGCATGTTGGGTGATGTGATCTGATCTTGATGACGACGATTTAGGGACCACCAAACATGCATGGGTGGGATCAAGTTTCGGGTGTTTTTGCATTATATAGTAAGATATATATCACGTACCCTTTTAATTATCTTCGACATAATATCACTACATATAAATAACACATCACGAGTTTTAACTTTTCACCTACCTAAACTACTCTATGCAGTGGGTCTCTAACAGTGCCTGGGTCGGTTATTCACTAAAAGGAAAACACAGCATTAGTGATGGTTTTAGTAAATATATCACCCGGGATGATGTTTTTAGCACGCACGTGCTAAAAAGATCATTCATGGTTTAGAAATCAGCAGATTGTGTAGTTAACTAAAATATCCGTCCGTCTGTCCACCGTTACACATAGCAACAAAGTCTGCTCCTTCATAAATCTTTCAACTCACACTTTGTCGATGCAACAAAGGAAATGATTAACACACATTGTGGCGCGCAATTACTCACTCGTATCACTTCCTATTTTCACCTGAAATCACTTTGGGTACCCTACAGCCGTACCATGACGTGGTAGCAAGTCTTCCAAGCATGAAACTACTATCACACAATAATTGCAAGTGACTGGTGTTAAGATTACTGAGGCCTGAGGGTAAAGGTGAAGCGCTTGGTCACCAACTAGGGTCTCCTAAGCAACTGTCTTGGTTATCATAGCAACTGCCTTGGTTACCATAGCAACCACCCTGGTTACCATAGCAACTAACATCGTATCAGCCAAAAATTGCTCTTAGAGTGCAAAATTCATCGGAAAATCTGAATTTGAAGCTTAATCATCAATTTTACACCCATCTGGGGCAGGGAAACACCGCATTATGAATACATAATGCAATAATTCTTGTTTACATAAAATGGTTTCAGATTTTATGTAGAAAATATAATTCACAAAGATAATCCTTCATGCTAAAAACTATAACTCTCAACTGGTTCTTGAATAAATGGGGGATGAGGTCTAGGTTGACCCCCCCCCAATTTAAACGTTTTACTCGATAAAATGAAGGTTCTTAGATATCCCATTACCATTAACTTTGTAGATTAAATGAAAGAATTCATTAAATAGTATTTAAAAAATACCCATTCTGTCGACTCTTTAGACTTACTTACTTGACTTAAGGCGAGTGGTATTCTCGAACGCTGTAGGTCAGTTTTCGCCAAGGATCTCGGCCAGCCATCATTGAAGATATCTCTGCTACGCTCTTCACTCCAGTATCTCTTCGTATGGTGTCCACGAATGTAAGGTTTGGTCTCCCTCTTTTCGTTTTACCGTGGGAGGGTTCCCATAACAATACTGAGTGAAGTGTTAGCTCTGGGTGTCTAAACGCGTGGCCAGCATGTCTCAGGCGTCTCTCTGCTATTTTGGTGCTGAGAATCGGTAGGTCACCATACAGCTCGCAGTTGGTCATCCTCAGGAGATACTGGTTTTTATTCAGTGCCATCCTGAGCATTCGAGTGTAGGTGCCGTTTAGACTACGCTCTTGATCCCTAGTAAGCGTCCAAGTCTCACAGCCGTACAGCAGAACAGATTCTACACATGCCACAAACAATCGGACCTTTAGCTCATCTTTAAGACTCGAGTTCCAGATCTTCTTGAGTTTATGACATGCCACCCATGCTTTAGCCTTTCTAGTGTTAATGTCCCGGGTGGAGTCGGCGATCCAACTACCAAGATACTTGAAGTCCTGTACCCTCTTGATGCTCTCTCCCGACAGAGATGTTAACTGCCCTGGGTTATCGATGCCCTCTGTCAGGAATTCTGTCTTACCAAGGTTACAACGGAGGCCAATTTGGCCACACACGGTTTCCACCTCCTTAAGCAGAGTTCCAAGTTGTTCAGTAGAGTCGGCAAGGAGCGCTAGATCGTCAGCAAACTCCGTATCCGATACCCGTTGAGCCTCAATCGGTCGAGATCTGGTACCCCGTGCTGGTTGGATGGTGAAACCAATCTCCGGGTGCCTCGAGAGTGCCGTACTGATGCAGTAGTCCAGTGCTATTATAAATAGATAGGGTGCGAGCGTATCGCCCTGTAACACCCCGGCAACAATTTCAAAGAGAGCAGATTCTCCATCAGCGGTAATGACCTTTGCCCTTGTGTTTGTGTAGAGCCAAGATATAAGGTCCACTATCCGTGCTGGGATCCCATACGCTCTGAGAATCTTCATCAAAGATTTCCTGTTGATGCTGTCGAAGGCTTTGCAGAAATCTATAAATACCATCGCAACAGGAAGATTCTTTGCCCTCGCACCTTCAAGAATCCGCCTCAAAGTGAGAACATGATTAGTAGTGGATCGGCCTTCCCTGAACCCGTTCTGATTATCGCTGAGCAGAGTTTCCACATGGGGCCTAATTCTGTGGAGGATCATCCGATTTAGCGTTTTAGCTACAATCGAAGTCAGAGCTATCCCACGGTAGTTGCCGGGTTTTGAAAGGTCGCCCTTTTTTGGGACTGGGATCAGGTTGCTTATTCGCCACTGATCCGGGACTCCTTCCCCATTTAGTGCTCCGTTACAGAACTCCAGTACAATGTCATCCACATCGCATCTCTTTAGTACTTTCTGGAGGGATTGAGTCATCCCCAAACGCCTTGGCTTCCTTCAGTCTAGACTTCGCTGACTTCAGCTCGTCTCGGGTAAAGGGGCCAACTTCGATTGGGCCAGGAGGGTGAATCTCCGGAATTTCCAGATCTCCATCAGTCGATTCAACCTGTGTCCCGAGTAGGGTCTTGAAATGGTTGTACCATATCTCAACTCTATCATCGGCTGAGTCACCCTCAATCTGACTTTGCTCTCGCTGGTGTCGTCCCGAAATTTCGTTGATCAACCTCCAGCTTTCCCTGGTCTTGGCGTGCTTAGTAGCAACCTCAACCTTACTGAATCTTGTTCTCCAGAATTTCAGAGTGCACATTTTCGTACGCATTCTGTAGGTCCTTCTTCGCGGTTCCGATTCTATCCAAGGTTTCCTCAGATGGGGCAGAATGGTACTGCTGGCTTGCAGTCTCCACATTTTCCCTTGCTCGTTTAACCCTGAAATCATCAGCCACCACGTCTCTGATCCTCTTTCGCTTCTTCCCCAGTAGAGCTTTGCTCGTCTGCCCAACAGCTTCAACTAGACATCCATATCGCTCGGTCGCATCTTCCCTGTTTTCTATGGCTGAATCTAACACTGCGAAGCGGTTATGCACCTCCACAGAGAACCTCTCCTGCAGTTCTGGGCTAGATTTCAGCTCCTCGTAGCAGTAAGAGGTCCTCCCCGGGGGTGTTTTACGTTTCCGCAGTGTTAGCTTCAGTTTAACAGTGACCGCCCTATGGTCCGATCCGAGAGAACTAAATATCTCAGATACATCGGCGTCCTTGATACTGTTCCGCCATTTCCTACGCACTAGTATATAGTCCTTGGTGGATTTACTGAGAGTACCGTCCGAAAGGTGAGTCCAGAGGCGGCATTTCCGTTTCTGAAAACGCACATTAGCAACCTCCATATTCGCCTCCCGTAGAGTCTCCTTCAGACAGAGTCCATTAGGGCTAGTGCTCTTGTGGTAATACCATCCTGAGGGGGAATCCGACCAGCCGAGTTTCGCATTGAAATCTCCCGCCACGACCACTAGATTGTGAGCAGGGATAGTGTTTATACAATCCCTTAGGTCATGGTGAAACTTCTCTACTTCATCTCTGCTGTAGCCCTCAGTTGGTGAATACACAGAAACTACAGTGAAACGAGGGTTCCCTGCAAACGTAACCTTTAGGATGCGAGGTGAGACAACCTCCTTCTCCGTAATCAGCTTCCACGCTGCTGCCCTCATGGCGATCCCCACGCCCCCCACTGAAGCCCCTCTCTGGTTTCTCTCGGCTGTAGATGTTAAGAGGATGCAGTCTGACCCAGCCGGAGTAATGCGTATAACCTCACCCGGTGCATGCACTATCCGATGTTCTTGAATTGCGAGCACACCAAGTTTGCTATTGCAGAACTTATAAGCCAGCTCCTCTTGCCGTTCGACTGTACGTAAGGTACGACAGTTTAGAGTTCCAATGAACGTTTGGCTAATATCCTTATAAAAACTTTCCATCATTATTTTTCTTTCACTGCATTTACGTCTGCGGGCGTGACTCCACAGACAAGACAATCATAGCATTAGAAATAAAGGCGGCGAACCGACTCTACTACACTTCCAGCTGGCGCTGGGTAGAAGAGATTTTATAATGAATTTGTGACCGTAGTAACATGAATCACTAGCAAGGGATTTGGATCTCTCTAGAGTTAGCCAGGACAACATAAAATGGGAGTTGAACTGAAGGACTCTGAGTGCATAATTTACAACTGGTTTGTTCCACTAAGCCTATAGAAGGCAGAGTGGTGCATGTTCAGTGGTTCACTACACACTTTAGCCCACGTTTGCCACCGTACATAAAATACAGCCAGTCTTTTTAGGACTCGTGGTTAACCACCCCTAGGTGTTCTGTCATTACTCAGCATCGGACCTATGTGCCTCCTCCCCTATGACATGCAACAATCAATAAGGGGAAGATAAGAGGGGCAACTTTAGATGCGAATTTAAAACGAAAATTAATCTTTCGAAGCAGCTATACAGTAGTATAGATTAAAGGGCCTAAAAACCCAAATTTTATTTAATTATTTTGAACACTACATCGTAACAAGCATGCTATTGGAGTCCCAAAAAACATAGGTACACGCCCCACCCGCCCAATGTGAGCCCAGGGGGAGCCCCTCAAGTTGGGGCCAGTTGGGGTCCCCTTGTAAACGCGCTTGTACTCCTTGAAATGCTAACAATATGATCCTCTCTCAAATATAAAATTTAGGATAGAAACTATCCTTGTGTTTTAGTAGATTTCATAATCTTTCTCATCAATTATTATTTAAGCCTATCAAAACTAGGAGAAAAATTACCAGAATACAGAGACATGAAAGATTATGTACTCACCTGAAACACAAGGCTAAATTTTACCCAAAACTTCAAATTTCAGAGAGGATCATATTGTTAGCATTTCAAGGAGTACAAGCGCGTTTACAAGGGGACCCCAAATGGGCCCCAACTTGAAGGGCTCCCCCTGGGCTTACCTGGGGCCCATGTGGCGTGTACCTATGTTTTTTAGGACTCCAATAGCATGCCTGTTACGATGGAGTGTTCAAAATAAATAAATAAAATTTGGGTTTTTAGGCCCTTTAAAGTTGGAATTAGAGATGAAATATTATTAAGATAAAGTTGATAAAAGAAGCCAAGCTAATGTCACGGGTAATATATACCACAGTAAAACACAACTTAAAATGTTTGTATAGATAAACCATTTCAGTACACTTGATTTACCATTTAGTCTAGGGTAGGGTGCTAATGGATGCCTTTCAATGCCAAGAATGGTTGTCAGTTCCCCCCAGCTAGGTTTTATAGTAATCACACGAATAGAGGATTCCATCGACGCGTTATGTGTCTCGTACGCACAACGCAACGCCTCCCTGTTCAATCCATTAGGAAACGCCCTCTCGTTGATATAGTCGGTTATGGTAATGAACTCCTCAGAAAATCGGCTGATCCACCACAATATTGATCTGTACTTCTTAACCATTCCCCCCGTCTGCAGCAGATGTTCCATGCTCCTAACCCATTCCTCAGAGTTACCTCTTTTAGTCAACACTACCACAGCCCCGGGACACGCCTCCCCTATCTCCCCCGCAAATAGGACATGTGGGAAGTCCACGACTGCATCGTAACCCCGGAGGAGGTACCTCCAGGGAGCAGTGGCATCATCAGCCCCATCCCTGATCCACCGTGCCCAGATTGCAGCGTGACCAGGAGTGGTGAACATGTCTTCAAAGTGGTAACATCGTAGACCCAGTGTTGATAGGGCGTGCTTTAGGGAATAGGTGCCAGTTCGTGCATACCCAACTCCTAATGGATTGTCATTGATAATGTAATTGTCATGAATTTAAAATAGTACACATGGTACAAATGCAGTGCATTCTATAAAATATGCTGTCTATGCTAGTATACTTACCGATTAGTTTTAATTGAAGATCTTCTGCCATTTATCACACACAATATAACTCAGTGGAAAATTGCAAGAACTACTGCTTCACTAAGTACAGCAGCAGCAAACAA
Organism: Hormiphora californensis; assembly: GCA_020137815.1. NCBI lineage: Eukaryota > Metazoa > Ctenophora > Tentaculata > Cydippida > Pleurobrachiidae > Hormiphora > Hormiphora californensis. The sequence goes on from CM035351.1 coordinate 8,852,962, forward strand.
GCTTATAAAAGTAGGCAACACAATAGACTATGGCTTATTATAGCTTGGGCAACCATTGTTCGTACACTCTAGTGTGTTCAGACAACAGAGACCGACCCATAGTAATGTACTACGCAACCTAAAATAAATCTTTAATATGATACAACACAACTTTGGCGACGATTGGGTAACGCTCGGTGACCTATATACTGCTTTCAATCAACGTTTTAAAGTGTTTAAGGTTAACAAGTGTCTTTCTATGTAGAGTGCGGGCTGCAGCGGCGATCATTGTTGAAGAAACGTTTTAGATATCTTCACAACCTCTTAACTATTTCTAGGATTGACATTTAATAAACTATAGTTTCTAGGGATGACATTTAATAAACTATAGTTTGTTAAATGTCAACCCTAGAAATGGTTAAGAGGTTATGAAGATATCTAAAACGTTTCGTCAACAATGATCGCCGCTGCAGTCCGCACTCTACATAGAAACTATAGAAACTGGGGGGGGGGGCTGCCGCAAAAATCTCAGCTACCCTATTTTTGGCCGATGCGATTTTTGAGATTTCGGGAAGATTTTCTCAATTGCGTTTGAGAATTTTTTGATAAATTGGCCCAATTTTTGCTGCCAATACTCAGCATTTCGTCATATTTTTTAGTTTAAACCGAATCATAATATTAATTTAGTAACTTGATTAGGTAAATCTCTTATTTTAGCTTCTTATCAACTTAATTGTATTTTGAGAAAAATTTGCGATTTTCTCCGGAAAAATCGCAAGTTTGCCTCAAAAATCTCATAAATCTCACGTTTTTTGGCCAAAAATCTAAAATCTCGAAAATCTCAGCTACCCTGAAAATCTCCAATGAGGCATGAGATTCTTGCGGCAGCCCCCCCCCAACTTCATTGACTGTCCCCGTGCTCTCTCTAAGTTCGCTTCCCTCCCTCTCCCTTTCTGTGAGTTTATTCTATCCTACACTTGACAGGTTGAAAACCGCAATGTTGCCACTAAAAAGAGAGGGAGGGGTTCATTTAAACAGTGAATCGTTTATCCGTGTCCTCCTTCTTGTCCCTTTATTAACCGATAAAGTTGCTGGTATGCTCCTTGGAAAGCTGTCTAAATCGACAGGTAAGTCAAAACTCCTGCCATTTTAATTTTGTCAGATATTGCCCAGTAAAAGAATTATAGTAAAAGAGTAAATGTTTAAAGTTGTGAAAATTTTGACCTCTCTTAGATGGAGACAATATTTCGGGTTTGATAGTGGCTCAATTTCGGTGGCTCATGGCTCAGTGTGATGATGTGATTGTTACACAACTTCCCATTATTCTTCCATCCTGCAGTGTACAGGTAATATCAGCTGCATGCTAGATTTACTGCAGAGTGGGACATCCCTCCCTAAAGTGGGAGCTTTTTTAGTTTTGATTTTACTTTAGACTGACACGGTTCCCGAAAGGTAGCACATACGTACATGAGAAAATTATCGTGAATACCACATGAATTGTTTTACGGTCGGACTTCCTCGAAAAGCCATATTTGTTGATTTAATTTGAGCTCCATTAGAGTAGGATCAAGTATAACCAAAACCTTCTCTCACAGGTGCAGAAGGATATCATAGGAGGCATATCAGAAATGACTTCGGAAAGTTCCCATGGGTCGGTTTGTAACATTCTAGTGGGACACTTAAAATCTCCTGAACTTGTGCCATGTGTTTTAGATGCTATCACGGAGCTCACCCTGGCACCTGATGATCTAGGTTAGCAGAAATACTTGATCATGTTAATTCAATTTTCTCGGCGAGCGACGTTCGCTAAGTATATTTCTACCTTCAGTTTTTATTTAAAAACATTGTTTTGTGAAAAACTCTCAGTCGATTCTAACCCAGGTGTTAGAAATAAGAAGAGGGCGTGGAAACAAATCTGGCAAACGAATTAAAATTTAGAGCGTTTTTTGAAAGTGGAAAGTGCTAATAAGTTTTGTGTGAAATAATGAGTCAAACTGTGCGCTAAATAGATTTGCGGGTGGTTTGAGTTGTGAAGATAGCACTGGGAGGGAAGGGTATAAATACCCCCATCCTTCACTCCATCATTACCCAAACAACTACAACTACAAGATGAAGATTGTCCTGGTCTGCCTTTTGGCTGTTGCCTTTGCCGAGGATCCCCTCAGGTCCGTCCTGAGGTCCTCCTCCGCTACTGCTTCTCTGTTCAGGCAGATGAAGGTTAAGAACCATCTTAACTTCGGACGATCCGAGGATTCCTTCCGATTCCGACTGTTCAGGAGCTCTGCCATGAAGGTTGCCGACTACAACGAGGATGTTGAGGATACCGCCCAGTACGCAGTCAACAAGTTCTCCTTCATGACCCCCATGGAGAAACAGAGCTACCTTGGACTCAACGTTTCTGGACTTGAGATGGGACCCGAGCCCACTGGTCTCCAGAGCTTCAACGCCCCCGAGAAGGTTCTCTGGACCAACACCGGAGATGTTACCCCCGTCAAGAACCAGGGATCTTGTGGATCTTGCTGGACTTTTGGAGCTGTCGGAGGTCTTGAGACCCACTACAAGCAGAAGAGCGGTGTCCTCAGGAACTTCGCCGAGCAGGAGTACCTGGACTGTGTCTACGAGGGAAGGAGGAACGGATGTAACGGTGGATGGATGAGCGATTGCTACGACTGGAGTGCCAAGAACGGTGGCCGAATTGCCGCTACCTCTGCCATGCCCTACCGAGGATCTGACGGAACTTGCCGATCCAGCAGCACTGCCAACGGTGCCAAGGCCTACAAGATCTCCGGAAACACCCCCGTCTCCAGGAGTGAGAGTGCCCATTTGGAGGCCTTGACCAAGGGATCCATCGCTGTTGCCTTCGAGGTCACCGACAAGTTCTTCCAGTACGATGGAACCATCATGAAGGATACCACCTGCCGAGGAAGTGCCAACCACGCCGTCACCATGGTCGGTTACACTAAATCTTTCATCCTGGTCAAGAACTCCTGGGGAACCAACTGGGGAGATCAGGGATTCGTCAAGTTCGCCAGGAACTACCACAACTGTCACCTCTACGACTACTCTAGCTACCCTGCCCTTACCAGCACTGGATCTAGCGACAGTGGATCTGATGCCGCCACCAACTACAAGCCCGATGAGAGCGATGATGGCCCCAGCCCCAACCCTGACCCTGACTGCAAGGACAATGTCAGCGACTGTGCCAAATGGTCCAGCTACTGCAGTGCCAACGGATGGGTTGACTACATGAAGAAGAACTGTGCCAAGACCTGCAACTACTGTGAGGGTGGAGATGGCGGTGATTGTCCCTCTGGAACCATCAGGTGCCCTGACGGCAAGTGCCGACACGAGCACATGTGTTAAATTATTGTTGATAATTAATTTACACTTTGGTTAACAGCCAACCCATGATAAAATGTGTCTTCATTTGTGTTTTCCTTTACATAATATGTAGCAGCACGGTGGCGATCATGAATTAATTTAATGCTTGCAGCATGGCATTTATGCTGAGATGCAGAGATCATCGGAATATACGTCACACTTTTTTCCTTTTTCGCTGTCTCTCTCTCGCCGTCTCTCGTTGTATCTCCCCCAGTTCTCCTTCTCTCTCACTCTCTCCCTCCCACTTTTTCTCTCTCCTTCTGTTCTCTCTCCCTTTCATTCCCTCTCTCTCTTTCATTCCCTCTCTCTCCCTCCTTCCTAGTTACATAAAAAATAATATTCACAAGCTGATCTGTTCGTACTACACAGTAACACTATCTTGTTGGCCATTCATCCTTTGACACACTTCTTTTCCTCCAGAGCGTGTGTTCACAGAGGTTGAAGAGATTCTCGGTGATCTTTCTTGGGATTCACTTCCTGCAGCTTTAAGATTCATTCTTGGCAGTGCTCCCGCTGATTCCGCTATCCGGGTTATCCGAGAGAATGTGTCCCTCGACCAGAAAAATGATACATCATCCGGGTTAGTCTTACTCAACAGTTTAGTCACCTGTCTTTAGCCCTTCAAATACAGATAAACTAGGGGTTTCTAAGCCCAACGTCTTATTTGTTACACCCCTTGTTACTTGTTCTAGTTTAGAATTGCTAGGAAGTAAAGGGTAGTAGGGGACGGTAGCGTGGTAAACACTTGCACTTTTCCGGGGTTGGGGAGAGTTTTATCATCATCTGCTGTCTACATCATGCATATAATATAACTGAATTATTCTGCACTAGGAGTAAAGAGTTTTCTCTGGAATGCCTGGAACAGGTACTTCGATTCCAAGGGAAAGTCCAAAAGCACTGGCTGGTCGTCCTGGAACGATCCCAAAAACTCTCAATCCTCGATTTCTTCACCTTGATCCTACTGTACCGGGTATCCTCTCATCCCAAGAGGGTTCTTGGTATTGTGAAGAAGCATGTAAAAGGAGGAAGCCTATCACGTGTCTTACTCGAGGTAATGACACATGAGTGTATATAGCATAGCAGTTCTATTCAGCAGCATATATTGTACATATAATTATCATTCTCTTTGTCTCACAAAAGACGGCCCTCTCCGAACCGGGCGCGACATTAAACAGTCATGACAACATATCCTTTGTTTCTAGTGTGTGTTTGAGGATCATGCTAGTACGTGTGTTGTCTACACGGTGGAGTTGCTAAAGATAGCCCAGGGGCTAATATCATCACTACCAGTCCACCCGACCCCCAGGACACTTTACTGCGGACTATTCAACTGGTATGTTGTGTGACTCTCACCCCACCTGGTAATGAAGTAACCCCTCCCTTGCCAGCGCACGAAGATCTTTAGAGAGGTTATTTCGTAACCAAGTCCAGTAGATCCACTGGTATACATGTGTATATTTCTCTCTGGTTGTTGTGAAATTATGGGTTGAGTAGATGTTTCTCGCCAATAGCCCTGTGTGTGTATATTAGATGATCATACCTATTGAGTTAGTCACGATATGTTCATTGCTTTGTTTTGAATAGTTACAGGCGTGTCTCCCTACATATTGTGACATGTACCGCGAAAGTAAGAAGTGAAAACGCCCCTACACCTCACTTTTGACTTCTATATCTAATATAACGAAACTGTTGAGTTCTGCCTCTGGCACGGTACTGATAGTTCTAGTTCTATGACCTATCTCATAATCCTGTGTGGTCGCAGATGTTTAGTGTGAGCTGATCTGTGTTTCCCTCTCTCGTTTTGTCTCGTCTGGAAAGGCTCTTTCTCAGCCTCATGAGCCCCGGGGTGCGGTATGTCTCAACACAAAGTTGTCAACTCATGTGAAGTGTTTTTTAGGAGGGCCCATATAATCTTTCTTTAACTAGTTTTGTTTCTGGTTTCTATTGTAGTTTCCAAAATGCAGTTGAATTTTGAGTTGTCATATTGCCCCACGACCACCACAACCCCTGACTAAAACCCCTGTCTCTAGGCTCTGGCTCTATAATAATATACTTGTGCCACTGGGACGACCACCACAACCCCTGACCAAAAGTCACCTCTGCTTGTCAATATCTGGCTACAAACAAACGATCAATGGCACATTATATTTTGTGGTTGTCACTTGTCAGTCGCTACTCTTAAATAGTAAATCTATCCTATTATGTACATATTCACCATCTCCATGTAATATGACACTACAGTCTAATTGATTAGTAATTTCTCTCTCTCTGTGCATGTCACCTGTAGGTCAGTCGACAGTTTCAGGCTTTTCGGCACTACTTTAAACAATTAATTTGAGGTCTGTGACCTCGAAGAGTGAAAGTAGCCAATTAATTTTGTTTTGCAGTTTGCAGTCTCATGGTCGTCAGGAGGTGGTGGGTAGCTTGCTGACTTTAACAGGGAGCAGTTCGACTAGAGATTGTGCTATCGATACACTCATTTTGATAAAGGAGCGTACTGGAGATGCACTGGATAGATATGTATCTCTCCTAGGGAGTCTTCTGGACTATCTTAACACGCTCACTTTACAGCAGGCTAGAAAGGTAAGATACACTTCTATATAACAGTGCTCGTTCAATATAAGACTTCTAACCAGAAGTCCTGATATTTCAGTTCTTTCTCCCCTTATAGTCAAGTGTACTAGCACGAAGAGTTTAGCGTAAGCGATGATGTGAAATCGTCCGTATCGATATATTGTAACTACAAACTACTGCACGTGTTAACTGTTAGGTGTTATACATCACTTTTAAGCATGCACTCTCTGTCACTACAGGTGTTATTCCTCCTTGTGTCCCTAAAGTCAGCATCCTCAACTGTAACGGATGATGTTCACATCCTGACTAGGAAGTACCTGAGTCACCCTGACACGAGGCTGAATAGACTGGGCACCATTGGTGCATGTGCCCTCTTGCAACACCTCTCCCTGATCACTGAGTCTCCTAAAAAGGCAGCGGTAAGTTATCGCTGTTGGATAAAATCATGTTCAAAATCCCAAAAGTAAGAACATATTTTGGTTTCCCCGAATTCGCATACTTATACTTTTTATGGAAAATTCTCATGAGCTTTTTAACAAACATATTTTCTTATTTCGATTTTATGCTACGCTTGCTACCTCTTCCTCTCCACCCATTGGGTGGGCTTCGCCGGGTGGTTCTTTTCGTCACTTTCAACGTGAAAAAACGGTTGCCATGGCAACTGAATTGGTAACTATGGGGACTGGCATGTTAAGGGTACACCGACCGAAATTTTTTGTCGAGTGCAGGGCAATCTCTCACCGTAGGGTTGTAGGCCATGCCAAGGAGACCTCAAATATGCAATTTGAGCTCTCAAGTCGAATTCATATTTTTGCTACAGCTGTTTAAAAAATGTCCTGTAAATTCGTTTTTGGCATCTCAAAAAAATTTTTTTAAAGATAGGAGCATGAAAATTTGGGGATTTGAAGAGGACATAAAGGTGAATAACCACAAAAATTTTTTTTGCAATCCGAGCTGATTTCCGGTCCTGAGATGGATTTCTTTTTTTCCACTTTAACGCCCTATTTGGCAAAGTTCCGAAAACATGTGAAAGCTGTAAATTGGTGAAAAGTTGCGTCTAACGATTATCTAAGTGGCCATAAATTTTGGGCGTATCCTTATTTGAGATAAGCTGTACAGAGTTTTTTTTGTGAAAGCCGTCATTTCAGAAATAAATAAATTCCCTGTATCTCAAAAACGGCTGATCGTAGAGACCTGAGACTATGCTTAAACGATTCAGAAGGTCCGATTTTGGGGGGGTCTTCTGAGAGACATTTTGCTCCTACTTCAACCGTTTTTGCTGTAATTGCGAAAAACAAAAATTCATCTTCGCCATCGTGGATTTTTTGTGATTTTGTTTTTGGTGATTATAGGGACCCATATGGACCGAATAGTGAAGGAATTAGCTTGTTACACATTTTTCCATCGTTTCGGTCCTTTCCTAGCCAAAATTCCCTAATTACAGGATATTGGAGTTTAGCTTTTGCCCTTTTCATAGAATTTGTTTTTCGCAGTTACAGCAAAAACGGTTGAAGTAGGAGCAAAATGTCTCTCAGAAGACCCCCCCAAAATCGGACCTTCTGAATCGTTTAAGCATAGTCTCAGGTCTCTACGATCAGCCGTTTTTGAGATACAGGGAATTTATTTATTTCTGAAATGACGGCTTTCACAAAAAAAACTCTGTACAGCTTATCTCAAATAAGGATACGCCCAAAATTTATGGCCACTTAGATAATCGTTAGACGCAACTTTTCACCAATTTACAGCTTTCACATGTTTTCGGAACTTTGCCAAATAGGGCGTTAAAGTGGAAAAAAAGAAATCCATCTCAGGACCGGAAATCAGCTCGGATTGCAAAAAAATTTTTTGTGGTTATTCACCTTCATGTCCTCTTCAAATCCCCAAATTTTCATGCTCCTATCTTTAAAAAAATTTTTTTGAGATGCCAAAAACGAATTTACAGGACATTTTTTAAACAGCTGTAGCAAAAATATGAATTCGACTTGAGAGCTCAAATTGTATATTTGAGGTCTCCTTGGCATGGCCTACAACCCTACGGTGAGAGATTGCCCTGCACTCGACAAAAAATTTCGGTCGGTGTACCCTTAAAAGTCATTCGAAAATATTAACAAACTTCCACTGGAAGTTCCAAAAGTGTGAATGACAGCTTTACAGCTTTGGGCACATAAAGTATTTTATGAAGGAGCACTGTCGCGTAGAAACGCACTGAACGAACGACCATCACGACGTCGTTCATCTCCAAATTATAATAGAGACTAGCGCACCCATTGGGTGCGCACCCAAGTAAGGGCTTTTTGGTAACCCACACGGCTTCGCCGTGTGGTTGTTTTTGCCACTTTTAACGGAAATAACACGGTTGCCATGGCAACTGAAGTGGTAACTATGGGGACTGAATTGTTAAAATTCATTCGAATATAATAAGAAACTTCCACTGGAAGTTCCAAAAGTGTGAGCAACAGCTTTACAACTTTGGTCGCATAAAATTTTTATGAAGGAGCACCCATTCCTAGGTACTACCCGCATCCTCCATATCCTTAAATCGATAGTGTTTACGCAGTGAATACAGAGCGAATGCAGAGTGAATGCAGAGCGAATGCAGAGTGAATGCAGAGTGAATGCAGAGCGAATGCAGAGTGAATGCAGAGCGAATGCAGAGTGAATGCAGAGTGAATGCAGAGTGGTTCCAGAGTGAATACGCAGTGAATGCAGAGTGAATACGCAATCATTGGGGATATCCTACCAGAACTGTTTACGCAGTGAATACAGAGTGAATACGCAGTGAATACAGAGCGAATACGCAGTGAATACGCAGTGAATGCAGAGCGAATACGCAATCATACCAGAACTAGAATGCCGTAAATACGCAGTGATAAAAAATTGGATATTGTTGCTACAACCCGAAAAAAGTGGTTTTGTCTCTCTCTCCCTCTCTATCTCCCTCTCCCTCTCCCTCTCTATCTCTATCTCTATCTCTATCTCTATCTCCCTCTCTATCTCTATCTCTATCTCTATCTCCCTCTCTCTATCTCCCTCTCTCTATCTCCCTCTCTCTATCTCTATCTCCCTCTCCCTCTCTATCTCCCTCTCTATCTCTATCTCTATCTCTATCTCTATCTCTATCTCTATCTCTATCTCTATCTCTATCTCTATCTCTATATCTCCCTCTCCCTCTCTATCTCCCTCTCTATCTCCCTCTCTATCTCCCTCTCTATCTCTATCTCTATCTCCCTCTCTCTATCTCCCTCTCCCTCTCTATCTCCCTCTCCCTTTTGTTTGCGTTACCGGCCTCATGCCTGTTTGCTTGTGACTTACCATACAATATCCAATTTTTTATCACTGCGTATTTACGGCATTCTAGTTCTGGTAGGATATTACCAATGATTGCGTATTCGCTCTGCATTCACTGCGTATTCACTCTGGAACCACTCTGCATTCACTCTGCATTCACTCTGCATTCGCTCTGCATTCACTCTGCATTCGCTCTGCATTCGCTCTGCATTCACTCTGCATTCATTCTGCATTCACTCTGCATTCGCTCTGTATTCACTGCGTAAACACTATCGATTTAAGGATATGGAGGATGCGGGTAGTACCCATTCCTACCCGGTTTTTTATTTGTGGTTTTTTGATCTTTGATGTCGATTTTTTCAAAAACCCTACATGGGATTAGACTAATTCTTTTTCTAATCGACTAAGCTAATCCTGAGCTTTCGAAAACACACCCTATTGATATAGATCGGATGAAAAAACTTCGACGCGACATCTCCAAATTATAATATAGATAGTAGGGTGGATAACCGATTACACGTCAGTGACACACGGTGCATACCAAATTTACCACTAATTTGTTCTAGACCTTCTTCGAACAAGTCGTCTGCTTGATAAAGAGGAGCATTGAGCTAAGAGCTTTTTTCTTGGAAGAACTATCCTCCAGTATCCTAAGAATGGAGAGCAGCTTTGCTCAACATGTCTTTGAGAACAATGCGGAACACTTTCACGAGATGTTCGTCTCTGATACCCCCACATCCAGTTCAAGTAGGGTAAGTGGTAGATTTCTCACACAATTGGGGCCACTTATGTTGATGGCTGTGATGGCCACAATTTCTAAATAATCTTGCACCATATTGTGGCCACCACACCTGTTATAGCTAATGGCAATTTGCCACAGTGGTACCTAATCTGATATCAATGAATGAGATCTGTTCAGGATTAAATAGGGAGGAAAATTAGAAAAATATCTGGCGAGGGCCGGGCTCGAACCGACAACCTCTGGGTTTCGCGTCCATTGCTCTACCTATTGAGCTACTATTGTACAGTAGGGCGTGTATGTGTGAGAGAGAAAGTGAGATTAGCAGCCAGAGAAGATATTAAAAATCTTGTTCCGATAATCTGATATCAAGCCCCATTAATTCCCTTTTTCTTAAAAGAAACTGTTACGAGTTAGATGCGTTATTTCAGGCTGCTGATATTCTGTGTATAGAGGGGGAAGATACCCTGAACGGAAGTGCATTCGTCAGTATCGATCTGTGGCGTATAGCTGAGGAGCGAAAGAATCTTATCCTTCTCTTTCCCCTTCTTCGTCTCCTCGGGTTCTCTCTTCAAAGCTCTGGTCGCCCAGATATGGCTGACATAGACGTTGTAGTTGGTAGGTCCCCGCTCATAATATGAGCCTCATACATTAGAAAAGTTCCCCTAGGTCATTCTACAGTCGGACCCCGATTTACCGGGCCCCGATTTACCGGAACCCCGATTTACCGGGAGGATAAATTTCCCCCGATCTAGGAAATTAACGGTATTTGACCCCGATATACCGGACACCCCGATTTACCGGGCAAAACCCTTTCCCCCGAGCATCCCGGTAAATCGGGGTCCGACTGTACTAGAACAATAGTCAATACTGGCCACTCTTCCCCCAGAAATGTATCTAATTCTAAATAATATTTCAGGTTGTCATATCAGAATGGCTCCTCTTGATACCCTCACCCCATCAGACTCCCTGGCCCTCATTACCCTGTATAACTTTGCGGTCGAGATAGTTAACGTCTTCCACATAGAGGCCCGGCCCTCCATGAGGTCTAAGGTGGTGCAACGTTTGGAATTGTTGCTCCGGCTGCTCCGAAAGATCACCTTCCTAAGTCCCTCCCCCAGGAATCTGATACCTGTGACAGGTGACCTGATACCCAGTCGTGGTGATCAGGTAGGCCGGGTTACCAGATCAAACTCAGGTGGAGCTGGTGCTGCAGACTCCTCAACCTGTGACATCCTAAACACAACAGACAAACCAACCCAACAAATGGAACACACATTGATTGAGCAGAAAGAAGAGGTGAAAACTGAGGTAACAAGCATGGCGGCATTAGACAAGTTAACTGGGTATGTCAGAGAACTGGACGTGAAAGTGCTACAGATACTGAAATATAATAACACAAAACCGGAGAAGGATGCCGATGAATCAGGTCATACCTTCTCTCTCTCCCTCCCCATTGTATGTCTACTATTAGAGGATACCCTTAGGAAATGTAAGGTGAAGTTAAAATCTAACCCGTTTGCCAAGGGTGGCAACTCTGGACTGAAGGGTTTAACGGAGGAAGGTTTAGTTAGGGAGATACTGGATGTCCTACCAGAGATATGTCAGTTAATGGAGGACAATCAACCAACCTCCACTCCACCAAGTGAGTCCTCTCAACCCTCCACCCAGGAGGAACTTGACGCGATGGACCCCGCCAAGACTCGCCTGTTTGAACTTGTCTTTGCAGTTCTGGAGCTAGTATTCAGCTGGCCTGGGTTCTCCTCGGACACCCAGGAGGGATGGTTGGAGGTGCTGGGAGGCCGGAGTGTGGGAACACAGGGACCATTATCAGCACGGCGTCGTAGGACCCTCCAATACCTCCTCTCATTCTCTGAGGGATGTTCCTCCTTCTCCAGCCAGGTCAGCCTGGTGAGATGCTGCAGTGTGATTGCGGATGGGCAACACTCCCGACTGGGGGAGATCTGCAGGAAGTGTCTGGAGGGTACCTGGGAGGGTGGACCTAAACATAATGACGGGGTGGCCATGTTGGTCAAGTGTTGGCTGGAACACGGAGCTGAGATGGAGGAAGTGGTGGGAGAGTTACAGACGGTTGTAGACAAATCTGGAAGCAACCTTCCCTCTCTTACCCGGGGGACCCTGCCCCTGGCGTACAGGGTAGTTTGTGAGAAACTAGTGGTTAACCTGAGGAAGATCAATACAGATACACCTGACGAGAACACGGTGACTGACTTGGCAGAGTGTGTGAATCATTTTGCAGTTCTCATCTCCTTCATCAAGCAAATCAACAACTCCCGCCCCATGATTCGTTCAGCCCTGACCCTGGGACAGCGGTTCCTCGATCTCTTCCTATCTAAAGGGTTACCAGCCCTGTCTGGTCTTATGAAGGATCAATGGCTTGAAGTCCAGTCCATATTAAAGAGGCTACAAACACCAACACGGTATCTCCACCATGTGACGGGTCACTCCAAGTCAATTCGAGATATAGCTCTGACGGCTAAGGTACCCCAGATGAAGAAGACCCTAGAACACCTAGTGTTGAAGGTTAAGGCAATGCTGGCTGCTCACGGGTGTTCCGCTGCCTTCTGGCTGGGTAATCTGAAGCAGAGGGACCTAAAGGGACAGGAGATACTCTCCCAGGAACCCCAGGAGGAGGAGGAAGAGGAGGATGGAGCTGGTAGCGATATCAGTGAACTGAGTATTGACACTGATGGAGGGGAGGAGGATCCTTGTAACGATTCCGAGCCATGTAAGTCAGAGAGTATAGTTGCAAGATTTAATAGTTCTAAACTTAAGCTTACCTTTAGGTGCCTTGCACCGCCATGTTTCATCGAGCCCCGTAAAAATAAAAAGGGTTTGAACCTTTAGTTCGCTAACCAAGAATATCATATATTTTCAGATAGTGAAAGCATGTCTATTGGCTATTGACGAGAAACAGCAATCCAGATTTTTAATAATTTTTGTAGAATGCTTATTTTTAATTTATACGATCATTATTATAGCTGTGTTTATTATGTGGATGTTACAAAACCCCTTGCCTTGCTCGACCCTGCTTCCCACGCCCCGCCCAAATGTAAAGGAGGGTTAGAACACAACAAAAAGACCCTCTTCATAATAATATTCCCAATAGCAGTATGACATCACTTCATATAGCATTCCTGACGTTCTTCATTATAGTGACAGCTGCAAGTACCGAAGAATACATCCTAGGTAAGATCGACTTTTTGAATAGAACTATAATTTTGATTTCGAAAACCTGGTACAATGAAGCATATATTCAAATAGTAATTAGGATCTCAAAAATTACTGTAATTATTTAATCCCCAATATCTCTTTACAGAGTGTACAATTAAGACTACCAATTCTCTAAAAAGAGTGATACGATACTCAGAGTAAGTCAGCTTTAATTTAATGCTAAGAATTAGATAAATCACGATTTATGCGAACCACAATTTATGCGAACTACGATTTACCGTGCATAAACCTTTACCCGAGGAGTCCTGTAAATCGAGGTTTTATTGTGTGCCCTACTTTACCAATTCAATCACTGCAGTCACGTGGATGAGTGTGGAGTTGACTATACCTGCTCACAGAACTGTTATCAGAGTGTTATCGACGAAGTCTTCCACGGGTAATTATAACTCTGCAGTCTGCAGTCTGCATTGTAACAAGATTGAAATCTAATTCAAAGCTGCAAGATCAAGAAACAAAATTAACACATTGAGCATGTTAAAAAAAATAATCTAAAGCTCCTTGCAGATCAAGTGGTGCTACAGTATCCGATAGGTTCGATATCTCCACGTGTGAATGCAAGCTGAACACCAATGGAACTTTATACCCTGTAAATGACACTTCAGAGTGCGATGAAATCAGGGATTTTACTCAAAGCTGCTTTCTGAATGATTGTAACGCCTGGGATTTGTGGGACAAGGGAGCCGTGTGTGATGTGACTGCAGACTGCACATGGGAGTGCTGGGAAAAGATAAAGGAAATAAAGGCCTCCTACAATAATACTCTGTGCCACTGTCACCATGAATATGCTGCATCCAGTAATGAGGACAATGAACTTTGCGAAAGTAAGATATAACAACTTAGTGTCACATGAAAACAAGTTTATTTTGTGTTCCCCCCACGGCTCACCTTCATAATAGTATAAATTCTACACCGGCATTGAAAAAAGGCAATTTTTAATAATGAAAACCATTTAACAGGTGCTTTAAATAAGATTGGAAACTGTACCAACAACCCGCCAATGGAGCCAACAGAAAAAGAGCCAACTGAAGAAGGTCCAACTACAGAAGAGCCTGTGAAAGACATGTCAATAACAGTAGTACTACTAGTAGTAGTCGGGATCACTCTGTGTTGTATACTTGTACTGGTGATTCTAAAGAGATGGTGCCTACATGCTGGGAGGGAAGGTAAGCTGAGATTAAAACTCAAGTACAATATTCAGTGAATATCAAGATCATTTAATATTACACAATGACCATGATAAAGAGCTAAACGCGTGATTCTCAAGCTGTATTTGAAGCATCTCAACAAAGCTGTGTTTTCAGTAAAGAGGTCAGGAGATTTGAGGAAGATGATTCCGTTTATTCAGTGGCACTCCATTAGACTTCTTGGTCACACTGAAGAATACCTGAAATCTGGAAAGGACTCGACGAGACTTGAAAAGCGGGAGGTGAGTACTGAGTAATATTCTTTTACTCCTGAGACTTCACGCCAGTTTTCCGGTGAGACTAACTATTTGGTCTTCAACTTCCCCACATGCATCAAAAATATTGATTCATTTCCCTAAAACTACAATCTTTTTATTGGGTAGAACTATTTTGGGTGGGAGACATTTATAAATCAATTGCTTCAAATAAGTTACACTCACGCACCCAGGGGACCCACACAGCATTAGGGCTGCAACTAAGGGTCCCTTACTAACAAAACTTGAACTCAACGAAAATTTAGTTTCGCCTTGACGCAATATAAAACCATTAGAGAAGGGTTTTCGTGCTGGTTGCTGCGGTATACCACGACCGCAAAACAGGGTCATGCGGCTTTACACTCGGAAGGGAGAAGGTGAAGGGAGAGGAGAAAGAGAAGGGTGGGGGTGACTGAAAAACAAGTACGAGCAAGATCAAAGAATATCATCAGGGACGATTGTTCCTGAGATATGCTTCTTCACTAGCTTATTAAAGAGGGGTAGTGAATTGCACTGCCTGATCGAAAAGGGTAACTTATTCCACAAACTGACTGTTCTATGGAAATAGCCAGCCCTGATCGCTCTGTGGGTAGCGGGCCCATTCCTAAGTTCAGGGATAATAGCTAGTGTGGTGATATCACGACCCTCACATATATCAACATTCTGACGCGTGGTTCTCAACGTAGTAGGATCGATGGGTTGAATGAAGTCAGGAATGGGGATATTAGTAATACCGAAAACCAGCTTGTAAAACAATCTGAGATCATAATACTGAAACAGATACTTGAAAGGTAACATATTAAGGGTACGCTAACCAAAATTTTTTTTCGAGTGCAGGGAAATCTCTCACCGTAGGGTTGTAGGCCATACCAAGGAGACATCAAATATGCAATTTTAGCCCTTAAGTCGAATTCATATTTTTGCTACAGCTGTTTAAAAAATGTCCTGAAAATACGTTTTTGGCATCTCAAAAATTTTTTTTCAAAGATAGGAGCATGAAAATTTGGGGATTTGAAGAGGACATGAAGGTGAATAACCACAAAAAATTTTTTTGCAATCCGAGCTGATTTCCGGTCCTGAGATGGATTTCTTTTTTTCCACTTTAACGCCCTATTTGGCAAAGTTCCGAAAACATGTGAAAGCTGTAAATTGGTGAAAAGTTGCGTCTAACGATTATCTAAGTGGCCATAAATTTTGGGCGTGTCCTTATTTGAGATAAGCTGTACGGAGTTTTTTTTGTGAAAGCCGTCATTTCAGAAATAAATAAATTCCCTGTATCTCAAAAACGGCTGATCGTAGAGACCTGAGACTATGCTTAAACGATTCAGAAGGTCCGATTTTGGGGGGGTCTTCTGAGAGACATTTTGCTCCTACTTCAACCGTTTTTGCTGTAATTGCGAAAAACAATAACTCATTTTCGCCATCGTGGATTTTTTGTGATTTTGTTTTTGATGATTATAGGGACCCATATGGACCAAATAGTGAAGGAATTAGCTTGTTAAACATTTTTCCATAGTTTCGGTCCTTTCTTAGCTAAAATTCCCTAATTACAGGATATTGGAGTTTAGCTTTTGCCCTTTTCATAGAATTTGTTTTTCGCAATTACAGCAAAAACGGTTGAAGTAGGAGCAAAATGTCTCTCAGAAGACCCCCCCAAAATCGGACCTTCTGAATCGTTTAAGCATAGTCTCAGGTCTCTACGATCAGCCGTTTTTGAGATACAGGGAATTTATTTATTTCTGAAATGACGGCTTTCACAAAAAAAACTCTGTACAGCTTATCTCAAATAAGGACACGCCCAAAATTTATGGCCACTTAGATAATCGTTAGACGCAACTTTTCACCAATTTACAGCTTTCACATGTTTTCGGAACTTTGCCAAATAGGGCGTTAAAGTGGAAAAAAAGAAATCCATCTCAGGACCGGAAATCAGCTCGGATTGCAAAAAAATGTTTTGTGGTTATTCACCTTCATGTCCTTTTCAAATCCCCAAATTTTCATGCTCCTATCTTTGAAAAAAAATTTTTGAGATGCCAAAAACTTATTTTCAGTTCATTTTTCAAGCAGCTGTAGCAAAAATATGAATTCGACTTGAGAGCTCAAATTGCATATTTGAGGTCTCCTTGGCATGGCCTACAACCCTACGGTGAGAGATTTCCCTGCACTCGAAAAAAATTTTTGGTTAGCGTACCCTTAAGGGTCAGGAGATGTTCCACATATGTATCATTGGAATATGAAGCTAGTGGTTCATTCCTAATCCATTTAACAGCACGCTTTTGCAACTTCTCCAGATTTTTCAAACTACCAACATTAACATTAGACCAGATTTGGTTACAGTGCTCTATCAAAGATCTCACCATAGACAGATACAGGGTCTTCTTGTAGGAACTGCGCTTCAGAAAATAACAAGTGCGACGTAGTAGGTTAAATTTGAAAACCATAGAGGAATGTAGACTCTCAACATGTGTGTTAAACTCAAGACTACTAGTGACAGTGATACCTAGATCTCGCTGGCTGTCAACATAATTTAAATAAGTACCACCCAAAGAGTAAAAGTATTTAAAGTAAGGTAAATTACTAAAGGGGTTCTGGATATAGGAAAGGTTACTAGACACACTCAAAACTTGACACTTAGAAGGATGGAACTTCATCATGTTGCGTTCAGACCAGGCATATAAAGCGTCAATTGATTGTTGAAGTGATATATGGTCATTCATGCAATCAATACGACGCCATATTTTGGTATCGTCGGCATAGAGCATGATATTAGTACCCGAGGTAACCTCAGAGATGAGGTCGTTTATAAAGATCACAAAAAGAACAGGCCCCAGGATAGATCCCTGGGGGACACCAGAACTGACAGGCAGTATATCTGAGCTCTCACCGTCAACAACAACTTTCTGAGATCTCTGTCTCAGATAACTCTTCACAAAACTCAGGAGATTACCCTCAACTCCAAAAACATGCTTCAATTTGCTGAGTATTAGGTCGTGGTTACACGAATCAAAGGCACGTGAGAAGTCAAAATACACCACATCTGCACGTGCCTTGTTGTCTAATACTTCAGCAAGATTGTGGGTGAAGGGTAACATCTGAGTAGTACAGGATCTACCTGCTAGAAACCCATGCTGGCGATCATCCAGGTTAGGATAACAAATCTCTAAAAGTCTCGGCTTAACAAGCTTCTCCATAGTCTTGGCAACAAGAGAGAGTAAGGATATTGGTCGGTAATTACTAACATCCTTTCTATCTCCTTTTTTATAAACTGGGACAATGGAGGCCAGTTTCCAGCTCTGGGGAAATTCTCCCTCTCGCATAGATAAGTTAAAAAGCAGCCACAAAGGATAGGATAGAGATCCAGCGCAGTGCTTTAGGACTCTGCCCGGGATCCCATCATCACCACACGCTTTAGAAGTATCTAAAGAAGATAACGCTACATACACCTCGTTAACAGAGAAACAAACAGAAAACTCAGAATTGTCTACCTCAATATCATACTTGCTAATTACTTACTAATTAATTTCAGATGGTTTTTCGAGTTGGCATCAACAAATTGGCAAAGTTCGGAAGGTTCGGAAGGTTTTTGTTTCCCAATCAGCACGTTGTGATAAAAGTTTTCTCTGAACTACGAAAAGAGAACCATCGTCTTGAAAAAAGAATCTTTGACTCCATGGATAGAGATAAGTACGCAGAAGCTGTTTTAATTTTAAGTTCTAGTTTCATTTAGTTAATGGAGTTCACAGCTTGTAGTTTTGAGTTTCTATTTAGATACAGAAAATAATCGATATACTCTATTTTGAGGGGGAACTAATTTATTTTTCATTTATCAGAGCGTACGAAAACAACATTATAACAGCATTTATCGCTGATGGAGAGGCAGTGAGTCAGCAGGAGCCGTTAACTACTTTTTTAGAAAAGGTAGCCAGCCATTCCCCTAATTTACCCGCTCTTCGCAGTGTGGTTAACAGTTACTACAGCAAGGAACCACTGTAAGTTAAACCCATTAGAGCCTCGTGATGTGAAAACGCACCATCCCAATGTTAGATTTATTCCAAAAAAGCAGCATGAGGGTCAGAATTTGGAAGCACAGAGATGTATTGCCTTTACTGAACGTTACAAGTTCTCCCTCTCCAGGTGTCTAGTGTTTAACAACTCCCTCTCCAGGTGTCTAGTGTTTAACAACTCCCTCTCCAGGTGTCTAGTGTTTAACAACTCCCTCTCCAGGTGTCTAGTGTTTAACAACTCCCTCTCCAGGTGTCTAGTGTTTAACAACTCCCTCTCCAGGTGTCTAGTGTTTAACCACTCCCTCTCCAGGTGTCTAGTGTTTAACAACTCCCTCTCCAGGTGTCTAGTGTTTAACAACTCCCTCTCCAGGTGTCTAGTGTTTAACAACTCCCTCTCCAGGTGTCTAGTGTTTAACAACTCCCTCTCCAGGTGTCTAGTGTTTAACAACTCCCTCTCCAGGTGTCTAGTGTATAACAACTCCCTCTCTAGGTGTCTAGTGTTTAACAACTCCCTCTCCAGGTGTCTAGTGTTTAACAACTCCCTCTCCAGGTGTCTAGTGTTTAACAACTCCCTCTCCAGGTGTCTAGTGTTTAACAACTCCCTCTCCAGGTGTCTAGTGTTTAACCACTGCAACGAGGGCTCTCTAAAGGACTATCTGGATATCCGGCCCCTTGACCTCGCCAAGACGAGATCTCTCTTCCTGGACATTTCTCAAGCCATTTCCTTTTTACACGGTCCTCACAGTAATGGGGTAACTATCATTGACGATAATTATAGCTGTGTCTAGTATAATAGTCTGACCCCGATTTACCGGAACCCCGATTTACCGGGAAGATAAACGTAACAACTGATTATCACACATCTAACGGCTAACAATTCTCCTGCAGGTGCGAATCATCCACAGTGATATCAAAACGGACAATATTTTTGTGCAGCATCGCCGAGGGAAACTATTCTTTCTCCTAGCTGATTTCGGTTACTCTCTGGTGTACACACCCGGTCCCCAGGCATTTTCTAATTTTAGTCCACGGGGTTACACTCCGAGTCATGCTCCTCCTGAGTGGGCCTTTCTGGAGCCCATGGAGTCAATATCAAGTACACAGTTGAATGAGGAGCAGGAAAGCGCTTATCAGATGCGTGGTCGCCATCCCACCGCCATAGACATCTACCAAATGGGGTTGGTGATGTGGCAGGCTTTCAGTAGGACCTCACCCTGGCAGGACCGGGTAGTAAATCCTGCAGGGGGTAGGGACATGCTTAGAGAACTATTCAGGAATGATTTCCTGGCACGACCTGAGTTCCCTATCTTGGACAAGGGGGACAATAGACAAGTAGTGTACGAGAAATTGAAGGGGATCGTTAGAAGATGTTGGCACCACAGGATTGAAAGTAGACCAAGTGCAGAGACACTTCACAAACTTTTAATGAAGGCGTTTTCCGATAAGGATTCTAAAAAAATTGCATATTCGGAAGTTCTATGTTTAGAAGACTATTCGTCTTGTAATCATCTGAATCCGTAAACTATCACCAAAAATATACCATTCACTTTATCTGCATACATACTACCTTATTTTTATTCAGAAAATATGAGCCAAAATTAGACCACATCTTAATATTTTATTGCTATAGTTCATAGTTTGATGTTTTTAACTGTTTTCACCAACTTTTTTACTAATATTTGTTGGCAAATTGCCAATGGCAATGTTTTCTACTTAACTCTTTTCTTTTATTTCAAAACTTAACTCGTTCGTATTGTGACTATGCTTGCTGACAAATCAACATTTTTAATCTCTCTCTCTCTCTCTCTCTCTCTCTCTCTCTCTCTCTCTCTCTCTCTCTCTCTCTCTCTCTCTCTCTCTTTCTCTCTCTCTCTCCTCTCTCTCTCTCTCTCTCTCTCTCTCTCTCTCTCTCTCTCTCTCTCTCTCTCTCTTTCATGTCTCGCCCAATGTCAGAGCGTCAGAGCGATGCCAAACCAGTAACCAGTAACCACTCTCTGTTCGCCTGAACAACTCAACCTGTCAAAAAGCTGTCAGGCCAATGCTCTGACCACAGTTCTTGCGCGCTCTGACAGTCAAAAAGGGACCATTGTCAAAAATGGGAACATTGTCAAAAGCTGTCAGAGCGTTTGAGGGATCAGGCATCTATAAATTCTGCAGAGCACAACAGAGTAAACTGAACTGAATTAATTTTAGTTCTGTTCAAACAGGATCGAGCAAGTTGATTTACCTTTCGAATCTGTCAGAGCATTGGCCTGACAGTTTCGAATGTAGTCTCCGCAGATAAGAGATAACTCAACATTACGTATTCGCATATTTCATTGTTCTACTATCATGGAATACAACATTAATATATCATGGGCAGGACTGTACGTCAGTGCGATAGCCAACACCTGCTATAACTCAGTACATGTGTCTCACATTACAGATAAGGGGTGTGTGTCACACACTGTGTGCTGTTGTTTTGTACATGTTTCTAGCTAGCTGTCTTATTGTGACGGTGCAACAATATATGGGTATGCATCGCAATATGTTAATATCTTGAAAACTCAGCTGACTAGATTTAACCCTGCATGTTAATATTATTTAGAGGAGGGGTTATCTTATTGGTTTGAATTAACTGGTTGAAATAATTCACCGTACTGCTACATAATAACGCACAATGTGTCTTTGACGCACAACTGATGGCGAAACACCGCGGAATATTAATTGTGGTGACTGTGCTGTGTAATATATTTATTCTCTCCCAGTATTTGGTGTCCAGGAGCCTCCCTCCCAGTTTGCTGCTCAGCTGCACATAACAGCACCAACTACAGAACATAACAACTATACTGGTGCAGCAGGGATCCAGGGGGTACAGAAGATTTGTCGCCCGGGCAAGTTCTATGTGCCCCAGGTGTCAAACTGCCGGAGATGCTCTAAATATGTTGGTGCGTGTGTGTTAAGCGGGGTATACTTGGTTCATTGTCACCCTGGTCATATTTGCATTGTATCAACTGTACAAATATCGCACTCTCTATTTCTCTCTCTCTCTCTCTCTCTCTCTCTCTCTCTCTCTCTCTCTCTCTCTCTCTCTCTCGCTCTCTCTCTCTCTCTTTCTCTCTTTCTCTCTCTCTCTCTAACGCTAACTTTTTAAATGTGTTACAGGTAAAAAGTACAGTGGTTACAATTGGACTTCATGTGAGCCCTGTGAAACGTGGCCTCAACGTCCCTGCTGTAAGTCATCCCAGTTTCCATTCAGAGATCGAGGTGTTGTTTGAGCTAAATCAAATCATTAACATCTAATGTTTTGTGGTAGGGGTGTTGATGGAACTATTTTCAGATTGTGATTTAACGGTGGATAACTTACATTCCATTTCCAACTCTCTTGGTTGTCATGACTACAATTGTACCCAGGATTGCTATCTCCAGGCACGTGGTAACGTGACCGGTATATGGGACATGTACGACACCACCGCCATATCCACCATGGTCAACTACCAGTCTTGTTCCTGTGAGGGGGCCGCTGATGTGGGTGTATGTGAGAGGGACAGGGCCTTTACCCACTCGTGTTTGGTAAACGAGTGTGGGGAGAGGTGGGGCTCCTTAGGGACCGATCTCTGTGACTTCTCCATCTCAGACCGATGTGAGAGGGGGTGTTGGGAGTGGGTTCAGAGGAACTTGAAGGATGGCATCCATCTGTGTCACTGCAACCAGTATCTCAAGAGGAACGAAACATGCGAGAGTAGGTACCATGTCGGACCCCCCGGGCCTCAATTTACCGGACAAAACCCTTTCCCCCGAGCAACCCAGTAAATCGTGGTCCAACTGTAACGTATTTTCCTCGTATTAGTTTGATTAATACAAATTACAACGTTTACCAAAGTGGATTTAGTTGCCAGGCCTATTACCAACACACATCATCCAAATGAACCCTCATGTTTCAGATTACCGTGAAAAGTTTATCCTTTGTGCTGGAGGGGGGCCAACAACAACTCACCCTGCTACTACTCCTGGTCCCATAACTACATCTGCCCCTCGTCCTGCCCCTATAAGGTGGACTACTATCACCCCACCGTTACTACTTATCCCACTACTCCTGTTGGTGATTTGGTGGTGTATTCGCTTCAGAACTCCCCCAGGTACCCCCTCCCCTCCTCGCCCCACCCGGCCCCCTCGCCCCCAAGCCTCCCTCGCCCCAAAGCCTCCATCGCCCCAAGCCTCCCTCCCTTGTTGAGTAAGGGGTGACCCCTCGCCCCAAGCCTCGCTTCCCCCTCTCAGTTTTATCTCACGGTACCCCATAAACAGTTAAACTATTTTACTGAATATTCTGAGATCTGAGCAAGAGTAGTTTATTCTGAGCCATCTATAAACCATGACATTTCTTCGCCCTGTGCAATCGTTTAAAGGTGCCCCTCCCCAGTTAAAATATCGGATGGTATTGGAGCGATATCTCCTTATGTGGTATGGAGTTCAATAAAGTTCATTGGACACACAGGAAGGTATCTAGGACACGGGGGAGACTGGCGTCTACTAGAGAAAAGAGAGGTAATTTTATTGGATGTTTTGATATGTATGTGATTTGCATTTATACGAGTTGTTTTCAGATGGTTATTCGAGTTGGCATCAACAAGTTGACAAAGTTCGGAAGGTTCGGAAGGTTTTTGTTTCCCAATCAGCATGTTGTGATCAAAGTTTTCTCTGAACTACGAAAGGAAAACCATCAACTGGAAGCTGGTGTGTTTAAATTCCTTGATCAGAAAAAGTAGGTTGTTGGTCTGGTTGGTTTTACAGTTTCTCCACATAATATGTTTGTCTGGCGGCGCCAGACCCCGATTTCGAAAGTTCACTCAGATGGGGTCCATATTTTTCGATATAATCTATTACCCCACTCACATCTCTCCAGGTGTCGCGAGAACAACATCAATACTGCGTTCATTACTGATGGAGAAGCGGTGACTCAGCAACGGCCCCTAATTGACTTTCTGAAACGAATTGTCAGCCAATCACCAAACCTGCCCGCCCTGGGAGAAGCTGTCAGTAGTTACTACTGCAGAGAACCTCGGTAACTATTTAACTAATTTGACTCCTAGTCGAGCAGCGTGCGAGATGTACAGCCAGTGCCTGACAACCTAGTTGGTGTTGTTCCTATTTATCTGTCACTCAGTAAGATGGGTTTTTAACCCCCTCCCCCACTCAGCTGCCTTATACTAGAGTACTGCAATGGTGGATCTCTTAAAAAGTATTTGGAAACCAGAGCTCTTGATTTGGCCGGTACTAGATCTCTGTTTCTGGATATTTCTCGAGCCATTGCTTATCTACACGGTCCGCACGGTCAACAACAGGTATTTTCATATTTTGTGGGGGTCTGAGATGGGGAATTATTTATATTGCATTTTACAATAATCTAAATCACCCCCCCCCCCCCAGGAATCAATAATTCACTCTGATATCAAGCCTGATAACATCTTTGTGAAGCGGAAACATCGCCATCTTGTTTTTGTGTTGGGTGATTTTGGCCATTCAAAGTGTTGTACAGCCTGGAGTGCCCAACATGGAATGTGGAAACCCAGGGGTTACACTGATACTCACGCACCCCCTGAGTGGGCTTTTCTGGGACCCATGGAGTCACAGGGAGAGTTGAATGAGGAGCAGGAAAGCGCTTATCAGATGCGTGGTCGCCATCCCACCGCCATAGACATCTACCAAATGGGGTTGGTGATGTGGCAGGCTTTCAGTAGGACCTCACCCTGGCAGGACCGGGTAGTAAATCCTGCAGGGGGTAGGGACATGCTTAGAGAACTATTCAGGAATGATTTCCTGGCGCGACCTGAGTTCCCTATCTTGGACAAGGGGGACAATAGACAAGTAGTGTACGAGAAATTGAAGGGGATCGTTAGAAGATGTTGGCACCACAGGATTGAAAGTAGACCCAGTTCAGAGACACTTCATAATGACCTCAGAAATGTGTTTGAAAACCGAATTGAAGTGGTTTTATCCAATTTAGTTAACAGAGATACTGTTTGAAATATTAATTGTGAAACTGGTGATAATTTATTTGTCCGACAAAATAACTGCTTATTATTGCATAATGAATAAGAGCAGGTCATAATCATGACGATGATTTGTAAGTGTGTATCTGTGCATGATTACACTTTTACACTCAACCCCTTCTCTCATGTTTGGAACGCGCGCCGCCGAATGCCTCAAAATATATCAATTGTGCGCGGGACGCGCAAACGTGCACCCTTTTCCCCGTTCAGCGGGAAAAGGGAGTTGAGACGCGGGCCGGAAACCAGAGCATCATCCTAGTCGGGGTCCAAGACCATGGTGGTGGCCACCGCCCACGCTCATAAAGCCTACCCTGAATACCACTGCTATATTCTATGAGATTCAGACAGTGGAGTATCGTGGAATGAACGTGGTCAGTTAGACATGGTGGCCCATGAGAGGCCGAGAGGGCCATGGCTTTAACCCTACACCTTTCCAGTTTCCATTGGACTCCAAACGTGCTAACTCAAACTTCGTTAAGTTTGAAAAGACTGTTAGTTTGGAATGTGGTTTCCCTGCACACCCTTGCCAAACAAAGGAGCCTGGGTATTATCCAATTTACCAAATATGCAGCCTGCATATATGCTTGGTACTTGCCTTGTTCAAACAATTTGGTACGTGATATTCCTGATAAATGACGGGTATGCGTTGTCAGAGGTGGAAGGGTTGCGTGCGCGAAATAGCGCGCGGATAAACTTAGCTATAAAGAACCGACCGCGCCTTCCATAAAGTAGGAGTGGGACACGTCACGGTGTCACACTTTGTTACAAAGACACGTTTCTAAATTCTACGTTTTGGAAAATAAATAAAAGTGGTCAATAAGTTACAGTATAAAATAATAAAAACAGTCTCTTTTCGGTTTTATCGTTGCTGCTCTCTATCCCGTTTTATCTTCGGCCCCTGAATCCGCCACCACCACCACCTCGACCTCTAAATCCACCGCCACCACCTCGGCCTCGGCCCCCACCTCGACCACCGCCTCCCCTGCCTCTGAAGCCACCTCGGCCTCGACCACCAGGGGTTCCACCACCAGCCCTCTTCACCTTAGGAGCGGGGGGCTTGGGAAGGAATCTGGAGAGCGGCAACAGTTTCATGGGGTTGATGTAAAACGGCTGAAAAAAAGAGAGGGTCAATTAGTTGTTTAGTTATGCTGTTGAGAGTTTGAAAAAACTGCACCAAATACTACTCATAAACATAATATATACACACCTGTTTCCGTTTGAAGGAGTCAGCCTTCATGTTTGGTAGTAGTTTGACACTCATCATGTACTCGTTAATTGGTCCAAATATCTCGTCGACCTTCCCAACTTGTTCCTTATTTTCCAGGTAGATGGGGGCATTGAAGTATGGTACCATATCGTTATCTGCACGCAGCACCAAGTCTCCCTCACAGGAGTTCATTAGCTGGGGAGGGAGGAGAGGGTAAGATGGGGAATGATCATGATAATATAGCATGTATTATAGGGGTGGGGTCATGAACTGGGGGAGAGGAGAGGGTTAGTGGAAACAATAAAAGATGGGGAAGGAGTAGAGGGGAATATAATAGTGGGGGAGACAATTAAAACACAAGATACAGGGACAAGTTACCTTTCCGATTTTAGTGACGGAGTCTGGGGGTCCTTCATCGTAATGCCTGCCTCCACCTCTACCCCCTCCACGTCCACCTCTCCCACCGCCACGTCCACCACCTCGGAAACCCATACTGCTAGAGAAATGAGATTATATTGAGAAGGGAATTATACTGATAGGGATTGTGTGTGTGAGAGAGTGGGCGAATGAATGTGTATGTGAGAGAGTGGGCGAATGAATGTGTGTGTGAGAGAGTGGGCGAATGAATGTGTGTGTGTGAGAGAGGGAGAGAGATTGTGTGTGAGAGAGTAAGAAAAACACGCCCGATCATAATAAGAAGTCCTTCAAATCAAAAATAAATTATAATCACACACTCCAACACTCAGATCACACATTAAGGACGGAACACAGAAAAAAAGAGAGCAAAAAACATACATAACTCGACAAGCATATATATTATTTGTTTAACCCTTTACATAAGTTTATATTCGGAAATTACTTGCTGAAGATAATTTAAATTACTAATTTACCATTTTCTCGCAGAAAATATTCTCTTTACAACCTTTGTTACAAAAGACTAACCAATAAAAATAATAGAGGTTAAGATTGATATATATAATTGACTACTGGTTAATTATAAATATCTGTATCTGAACCCAACCCTAAATCCCCAACCACCACCACCAAATATTAAAGAAGTGTCAGATATCTAAAATGTGGCCAATCTAAACAGGCCATATGTGTTCCCCCTTTTTAGGCAGCCACTACAGCGCAGCAGGTAAACTCCCGGCTCTCTCCCGCCTGTAAGGAAGGAGTTAGGTTAAAAGGAACTGGGGATATAGTGGGTCATATAGGACTTAGTAGTGAGACATGCTAGCTGTCTACACAAACGGGAATGATTGTTAAGGCCACGGTAAATTGAAACTACTAATTGGGGGCTAATTAGCTAATTACCTGGACAATGTTGCTGATAAGGAATCCCTCAGGACAGATGATATTATCATCATCAGTAGTAAACTTATCACACTTGGATCCAATAGTAGGGGGTATCTCCCTGGGAAGTAATGAGTGTGTCAACTTACTATGTGTTTAGAAATGCTAAACAGAGAAAATCACCCAAACAGGGGGGGTTCCAACCTATTTTTTTGTATTTTTTTGTATTTTTTTGTACGGACCATACATAAAAGTATCCAAAATTCCTGTTTTTTTCCATACAAACAATACAAAAAAATACAAAAAAATACAAAAAAATAATGAAGGATGTGGGTGCGTGAAAAAAGTATAAATAATACATGCACATGAACATAAATGGAACCCAGCTATACATAAACGGTAAGAAATTGCGATTCGGGGAAATTTCTCGCTTAGAAAATACGATTTGAGAACATTTTCTCGGTAAGAAATTGCGATTTGGAGAAATTTCTCGCTTAGAAAATACGATTCGAGAAAATTTCCCGAAAATTTTCTCGGTAAGAAATTGCGATTCGAGAAAATTTCTCGCTTAGAAAATACGACTCGAGAAAATTTTCTCGGTAAGAAATTGCGATTCGGGGAAATTTCTCGCTTAGAAAATACGATTCGGGAAAATTTTCTTGGTAAGAAATTGCGATTCGGGGAAATTTCTCGCTTAGAAAATACGATTCGAGAAAATTTTCTCGGTAAGAAATTGCGATTCGGGGAAATTTCTCGCTTAGAAAATACGATTCGAGAAAATTTTCTCGGTAAGAAATTGCGATTCGGAGAAATTTCTCGCTTAGAAAATTCGATTCGGGAAAATTTCCCGGTAAGAAATTGCGATTCGGGGAAATTTCTCGCTTAGAAAATACGATTCGAGAAAATTTTCTCGGTAAGAAATTGCGATTCGGGGAAATTTCTCGCTTAGAAAATACGATTCGAGAAAATTTTCTCGGTAAGAAATTGCGATTCGGGGAAACTTCTCGCTTAGAAAATATGATTCGAGAAAATTTTCTCGGTAAGAAATTGCGATTCGGGGAAATTTCTCGCTTAGAAAATACGATTCGTGAAAATTTTCTCGGTAAGAAATTGCGATTCGGGGAAATTTCTCTCGCGATTTTGGCATGCTACATATGTAAAATATGTATATATTTTGTGCTAAATTGCGTGAAATAGCGTGGAAGAATGTTTAAAAACAGTAAAAGTTCGAACAATAATGGTAAATTACCATATAAAACTGTTTTTATTTTTTTGTTTTTTTTGTACTTTTTTGTATTTTTTTGTATTTTTTTGTATTTTTTTGTTTGAGGAAACCCGTGTTTTTTTCCGTACAAACGTACACGAAATAGGTTGGAACCCCCCCCCCAAACATGATGAAAATATGGAGCCCAGGCCAAGTATGCAGATCTAGACAGTCTAGACAGGCAAACATTGAATCAGGAAAATATTGAAAACGAGAAAATCAGCGGAAAGAAAATCATGCTCCCTCAATTTTTAATTACAAACTCAGATCGTACATGCACATCTTGAGGCACCTTTTCACCGGGTGTTCCAACACCCGCCTCGCCCCTTTGTCCCTGTCGGCCGTGAGATCCGGGAGGTCCCTCGGGCCCCTCTGGTCCTTCGGGTCCCTGGGGTCCAGCAGGTCCTTGTTCACCTGGGGCTCCAGCCTCTCCTGCGATGGAGGGGAAACATTGTTGAGAATAGATTATTGTGTTTGCTGAAGACGTGAAGACGTGATACACAGTGATCTCGAAAGCTTCTGTCAATTTATTTGATTTAGTACCATTATATCGTTGTCTATCTTGTTAATTATTGTGTTTGTATTATAACAACACGAATAGTAACTATTATTGACTATTGAGAAATAAAAAGTATTTTCTCACCCTGTGGTCCGACAGCTCCATCCTTTCCAGCAGCACCGTTCTCACCAGCAGGTCCAACAGGTCCAACAGGTCCCTCAGGTCCCACAGCGCCTTGTTCACCCTGAGGTCCAGTAGGTCCAGTAGCGCCAGCAGGTCCAGTTTCTCCAGCAGGTCCGGCAACTCCCTGAGCACCATCTTTTCCATCAGCTCCATTAATTCCAGCGACACCCTGTTCACCTTGTTCTCCAGCAGGTCCAGCGGGTCCGGGAAGACCTTGTGCCCCGGCAGGTCCCTGGTTTCCAGCGGCTCCCTGGGGTCCAGCAGGTCCAGCGGGACCCCTCATTTGCTCCTTGTCAGACAGAATTCCCTCTAGTTCAGATACACGGGAAGAGACAACGTTGAGCTCTTGGGAAAGTGCCTGGGGGAGAAATTAACCCTGATTAGCTGTGTCAATTGCAATTAGACTAGTACTGTAATAGGGACGTGGGCTGTAAACCTGTTAGATAATGTGTGACTGTAACACCACAGCCGTGTGACTATAGTAACACCACAGCGGATGGTAAACTAACCTGGAGTCCCTGAATGATTTCCTTGGTGTGATTTTCCTTTTCCAGGACAACAATTCTCATTTGGAACCAGGATGCGACCAGGGCGAAGATGACAGCAAGACACACAGTGGGAAGGAGAGATCCAATTCCCTCTGGCTTGGGGCCAGGGTGGACAACGGTGCCGCCTTTGTTCTTAGAAACCATCCTGATTCTTTAAGGGGCATTAGAGTTGGATGGCTTGTTGGAGACATTAGAGAAAACAAAGTGATTCTGTAATCTGATAAGTATCAGCACTTGAAACAGCAAAAACTATTAGAATATCTTGTAATAAAAAACAAATACAGATTTACTTAGTTGGCTCTATTTACACACAGTCACTGTATTATACAGACAAGGTTACATAGTTTAGTTAATGATTATATTTAGTGCATCATGTTGCACTTTCTGCAACTCCTCCCTCCAGCTGCTGGCCTTCATCTCTCAACCCTTCCCTCCTTTCCCTCTCTTCCTCTTCCTTTTGTCGCTCATACTCCTGAACAATGTACCAATACTTGGGTCCAGTGATACCGAAAAAGTCTGCCAACCACTCCCCCATTCCGTCAATGACACCCAGGGTCTTGCTGCCCCCTAGACAGGTGTAGTGTAGAAAGTAACCAGGCCAAGTTAGTTTGGAAGTATCGACCGGTTGTTGCTCCTCTTCCTCTTGCTCGTCTTCTGTATCAGTGAGATCCTGTGACTCGAATATCTCCCTGTCAACAATACCAACTGTGCTGGGGTTTTCCGTTGTCATACTAGGGATAGGAAACGATTTGTTAGAGGCGATTCAAAAAGGACGTAGGGGGGAGGTAGCCGATTTCGGAATCTCTGGACAAAGGGGGAGGGGGGTTGACGCAATTTGGAGTCCAAACTGATTTTGGACTGTCCAAGGTTTTACTGATTTAACTAGATATAGGTAAACGAAACTCGGACAGGGGGAGGGGGGTCTGGCAGAATCGGACAGGCCTGGACAGGGGAGGGAGGGGGTAAAATTACCAAAAATCACGGACGTCCTTTTTAACTCGCCACTTAAGTAACCCTTCTTTATTGTTATTGTTTACATTTGGACTACTAGAGTACCCGAGCTATGACAATGCGCAAAAAGGGGTGGCACGCGACTTTAACCACGTGGTGATCTAACCGCTCCTACTATCATACACATTGGGTTTTTGAAAAACAGCGAGGCGGGTAAATCATTTACTGTAACGCGCGAATTTTTCCAAAAAAGCGCTGCTTTTTTACGCCGCGCGCGGAACCTAGAATTACGCGCGCAGTGTAAAATTTTAAAATTCATTGAAAATTTCCTCGCGTTTTATGTCGCCAAAAAAAGTCGACGAAAAATTCCAAATTCGTGAATTTAGAATTATAAGAACTCCGTCACTGTTGTAAAGATCGGATCAAAAATCTGAGCCCGTACTTACACCCGCCTTGGTCCAAAGTACCAGTGTACAAATTTTCAGGGGTCTAGCTCAAAAACTGTAGGAGGAGTAGGGAGAAAACAATTATCGGACTAACATTTTGGAATTTATTATATGGACTTATTCTCAAAAGCTGCAGAATTATTATTCCCAAATCACGGCATTTCTTCTCAGTTGTGAACTTAATGATACCGCAAACGGTTCAGCCGCTGATAATCTGCACCAGGTGGTAAAAACACGAGCAAGAAGGATCCATAATATAGTTCAAGAGCCTCCAAGAGCGCACCCCATCCAAGAGAGACCAAACTCAAGAGCGCACCACAATCAAGAGAGACCAAAATCAAGAGCACACCACAATCAAGAGAGACCAAATCAAGAGCGCACCACAATCAAGAGAGACCAAATTAAGAGCGCACCTCATCCAAGAGAGCTCCCTATCCAGAAGATACCAGATGTGGTGCACTCTTGAATTTGGTCTCTCTTGATTGTGGTGCGCTCTTGATTTGGTCTCTCTTGATTGTGGTGTGCTCTTGATTTTGGTCTCTCTTAATTGCGGTGTGCTCTTGATTTTGGTCTCTCTTCATTGTGGTGCGCTCTTGGAGGCTCTTAAACTTTATTATGGTTCCTTAGCGCCAAAAGGTATTTTCATTTTGAAACAAAAGAGTTTGAAACAAAGTTGAAAAAAGTTTGAAACAAGGTTGAAAAAAGTTTGAAACAAAAAAGTTTGCCGCAATTTCAATCTCCGCGCCGCGCATACTTTGTAAAAAATTGCGCGGCGCAAATTTTGCGCGTGCTATTTTTCCAACATTTTAAATTTAATCGTTTTAACTTCCCCATATCAAGCGAATGATCTGTTTCAATTAGATTAATGAAATGAAACAGCACTTTAAACTTTGTGAAAATATCAATATCGAATTGAAACATTAACAAAGACTAGCTAGAAAGATCCTATTCGCCAGGAAAGTCTATCTTTCAGTTTCTCTCCGGCTCCCACTGGGAGTCCCACTCACAAATACACGTATACGCTCATAAAAGCACAAAATACAATAAAAATACCACTGTCTGATGAGTGATGCTTGGCCACCCTGAACATTACATAGAGGTATGGAAATCCCACACAACTGAACACCATAACAAAGCTAGTGTTCAACCCAACTTGTCTCTACATACAAAACCTAGTCAGTCTGCTGAAGCCTACATGTGTTGTCTCGACTGGATATAGAATGCTACATGACATTATAAATCATGTGTCCTACATCTCGGGTGGAAGGTATTGTGCGACATCCCTGAAGTATTGATTGTTCATGGCTGTGATACACGTTATCCTGTTCTCCGGGCTGTACAACAACATACGCTGGGGGAGAGAGATGGTGGTTAAACAGGGATTCGCTGAGGGAGAGAGATGAGGGTTCTGGGTTAAACAGGGATGTACAACAACATACGCTGAGGAGAAGGGGGGGGGGGTAAACAGGGATTCGCTGAGGGAGAAGGGGGTGTAAACATGGCCAGGGATGAATGAAATAAGGAAATATATTGATACTAAGTGAGTTATTGTTTCGGAAAGGTTACTAACCCTTAACAGGTGTTCTCCATCTGAATCTAAGTTCTCCTGTTCTCCAATCACATTGATTATATCTCTCCTGGGCCATTTAGGGAACTTGTCCGTGTAATTTGGTAGTTGGGTGAATCCAGGCCAAATGGAATCATCAGGCGTTCCTAGTGTTCTGTAGGAATTATGGATTAGGGAAGAAACAATGCCCCTGACACTTTCTTCTGCCAGTGACTTAATCTTTAAAGGCTTGAAATGAGTGTTTCCAAGATTGTACTAAAATTTGTAGATGTGACTGATGAGTTATGAACGTGGAATTTCTTCAAACCCAAGTTCTTTGTTGCATGGGTTTTGCTAAAAACTGAGAGCCCAGGCGTTGGCCATTGTCACTGTGATTTGTCAAAATCAACATCATTGATCTGGTACATTCATTGATGACATTGTTGACATCATTGATGACATTGTCGACATCATCGATGGTACCGAATCACAGTGTTGCTGAGTTCTGGCGCGTTCATTGTGTGTCTATGCGCGTACCCCTCTGCAGGGAGGTCGGGGCGCGTTACGATACCTGAAAATCCTGAAGAGCTGGTCGATCTCCGAGTCACCTTGAAAGAGCGATCTACCGGTTACCATTTCCGATAGGATACACCCAATACTCCAAACATCTACACCCATTGAGTAGTTCTGACATCCTGAGAATAAATGAGGATGGTTTAACGTAGCTCGTCCTAACACTAAATTACATGGTTTACACTATATCGTCACTGGTTGTATTGGTACATCTAGGTCCTGTCACACTCACGGCCCTCACTAGCGGTGCTGGTATCGCTAAGTGATCGGCCCTGTGCGTAGGGTCCCCAACAGGGGTTCACACCCATGGCAACCGCTTTTTTCAAACCAAATCAAAATATTTCCTGTCACAAATGTTCAACAATACAATCAATACTATGTGTAAAACGTACCAAGAAGGATTTCAGGAGCCCGATACCAAAGTGTCACCACCTCATGAGTGTATGTTCTCACTGGGATACTGATAGAGCGAGCTAGTCCAAAGTCTGCCAATTTCAGGGCACCCTGATAAAAAGACAGACATAAGTATAAGACAGTATAAGGTTGAAAGATATAGATATCTAGATACCACGATCATATGACTCTTGCAACTCTAATCACCTGATTACTGATTAGAAGGTTCTGAGGTTTGAGGTCGCGGTGAAGGACCCTTCGTTCGTGACAAAACGCTACACCGGATAGGAGCTGGTAGAGAAAACTCTGAAAAGGGGTAGTGATATTAGCAAATTGGAGCGTATTATATCCCGGGTGATAGTGATATTAGCAAAGTGATATACCGGGGGTTAAAATAGAGATGCACAGGCGGGGGGGGGGGGGGTAGCACTATTATAGCAGGACTATAAATGTAAACTGTAGAAACAAGAGTGGTTTACATCCCCGTACCTTGATCATGTATTGTGGTATTTTCCTCCCATTGAAAGAGTCGATATACTTTTTTAGATCCTTGTCAAGATATTCAAATACTAAATGTAACTTCTTCTCACCATTCATGTGAATCACATCTAATAATCTGAGGGGGAGGGGGCAGGTGGGTCAGAGGGGGTATGTCTTGTCTTTTTACTATATCTCTTATAGTTTATTATATTTTATTTCAAACTCACTCGCTCATCTCTCTCCCTCCCAGTTACCTACTTGACCACATTGTAGTTGTCTGAAAGTTCCTTCAGGAATGATATTTCTCTAATTGCAGTAGAGGGAACCCCCTCACAATCATTATCCAGCCGTATCTTCTTTAGGGCCACTATCTGACCTATACGAGAATATTTTAGAGAATAGAGATGCTATTGAATTACAAAAAAATGGATAGGTTGCAAAGTAATAATCGCAAAAATATTTTAGAATTATAGATTTAACCAAGAAAGTTTTCCAGAATCGTAAATGATAAGCGAAAAAAAAAAGACCAAAATGATTTCCATCACTCACGAGTTCTGATATGTTGAGCCTTGAATACCACCCCATAAGTTCCCTCGCCTATCTTTTCAAGTCTCTCGTACTCATCCACATTCACCATAGCTACACAGCGATAACAATTAATTAATCAATTAGATATAGAAGGGCAGAATAGTTGAGTGATCACATTTTGGAAAGAAATAATATCTATCCTGGACTGAGTACCACACCAATATGATTCGATGCAAAGGGAAAAGGAGTGCTTTGCTTGCATACAGTGGTATTATAGAGAGAAAAGGAGAGCGTGTAGGGGTCAGGGACAGTACTAATATACATGTATATCAAGAGGTAAGGCAGTGAACACAAGACTAATTTGTAAATTGAATACGTCAGTGAAAATACCTAACTATAAATTAACATATCAATTTAGACTACTGGGAAGGATAAAAATTCACCCAAGCTTGCGATCTATGTTAGGGCAGAAAACCAATTATATAACCTGTCTTAGTGCCTACCCCAATTCTCACTCTCCCTCACTCTCCTCATCTCTAACCACGCTACAAAATCATATAAATAAAGCAGTACTTGTTCCGTCACAAATCACATTCTCTCTCTCTCAGCTAGTCCGAAGATGTTTATTAGATGGTCCTGGAGTGTCTTCCCCAGCTCCTCCTCCTCCCCCTCCTTCCTCTGTCAGGTCACTGACTTCTCTCTTTTTTGAATTCCCTGGGGTTCCCTGTAATGATACATTATTATGCCAAAAATGGGAAAATTATGGCACTTTTATAGACATTAAACAGGACCTTTAAATAAATAATCCGTACCGAGACAATGTAATGATCGACAGTGCAGCATTCCTGGTAACACTGACCTTACTATAGTTCCACCGTTTGCTGTAGAACTTCATCAGCAGGTTCCTCTTATCCGCCACTATAACCTGGGGCTCTGGATCCGTCTCTTTTACCACTGATATGTATTGTATCGGCCGTTTACACTAGAGACAGGGGATGGTGTTACAGTTTACACTAAAAACAGGGGATGGTGTTACAGTTTACACTAGAGAGACAGGGGATGGTGTTACAGTTTACACTAGAGACAGGGGATGGTGTTACAGTTTACACTAAAAACAGGGGATGGTGTTACAGTTTACACTAGAGAGACAGGGGATGGGGTTACAGTTTACACTAGATACAGGGGATGGGGTTACAGTTTACACTAGAGACAGGGGATGGGGTTACAGTTTACACTAGAGAGACAAGGGATGGTGTTACAGTTTTGGAGACTAGATCTAGAGAAAGAACCACTAACTTTCCTTAATACAGTCGGACCCCGATTTAGTGGCATCCTCGGGGGGAAAAATTCCTGCCACTAAATCGGGGTGCCACTAAATAGGGGTCAAATAATGTTAATTTCCTATATCGGGGGAAACAAATCCTGCCATTAAATCGGGGTGCCACTAAATCGGGGTGCCACTAAATCGGGGCCCGACTGTATTCCTTAGCCCAAAGTGAAACAAATCAAGTTGGACAAATTGTTCGAAATTGGTGATGCAATCCCCTCTTATGTTCGCGCTTTGCCCGGATGGTAGTGGAGGGCCCTGTGTCACCAAGGTTCGATAACGTGAACGACAAACGTGTAATTCCTTAGTCCCCAAAGGAGTCTAAAAAGTGAGGTAAACAACTCACCACAGTTTTATTTCTGTCGTAAGAGGCGAAGTTGCTTTTGTTGTGGATAGGTAGATTTAGTAGGCATGTCTCTGTGTGTTTTGGCACCCCACTACTACTACTGCTGGTCCCATGACACACCTTATCCTCTCCTTCCTCCTCGAACATGGTGTCCTAATATATTGGGAATAATGGGACTAGTTTAGTGGGGGTGTTAGAGGAGGTGCTGACTGTTGGAGAGTTGTATTTAGGATCAAGGGTTGGATGGGAGACTGTCCTAATATATTGGAGATAATGGATTGAATAAACATAATATTGAGGAGAATGGGATTGGTCCAATGGGGTTTCAGAGGATTTAGGATCAAGGGTTGGGGTGAAATGAAATTCAAAACACGTTGCTTTTCTAATAAGATATAGAGCATTAAACAGCAAAATAAAGTGCTAAAGAATCGTCACCCTCTCAACAAATACAACACCAAATAAAACAAAAGAACTCAAACATCAAAATGTTGGTATCTGAATAGAACCCGGCGGACTTGTGCCATAATTATAGCTAGATAAAACATTCTCCCATTCCTCTCTCTCTCTCTCTCTCTCTCTCTCTCTCTCTCTCTCTCTCTCTCTCTCTCTCTCTCTCTCTCCTCTCTCTCTCTCTCTCTCTCTCTCTCTCTCTCTCTCTCTCTCTCTCTCTCTCTCTCTCTCTCTCTCTCTCTCTCTCTCTCTCTCTCTCTCTCCTATTCTCTCTCTCTCTCTC
This sequence comes from Hormiphora californensis, assembly GCA_020137815.1. NCBI lineage: Eukaryota > Metazoa > Ctenophora > Tentaculata > Cydippida > Pleurobrachiidae > Hormiphora > Hormiphora californensis. The sequence continues at coordinate 8,889,966 of CM035351.1, forward strand.
TCTCTCTCTCTCTCTCTCTCTCTCTCTCTCTCTCTCTCTCTCTCTCTCTCCTCTCTCTCTCTCTCTCTCTCTCTCTCTCTCCTCTTCCTTTCACTCCTCTCTCTCATCGTTTTCTCTACCACACAACTAGTACTGTTCTCCCATCATCAGTACAACTAAGCTGCTCCACCCGGTAAAAGGGTGGACACTCTGGCCCCTCCCTGTCTGACAGTTATACTGCTCCCAAATGTACCCCGTCCTCTTATACTCCAGGTACATATTGTTCACAATGTTATCCCTCAGCTCCTTGTACAGGGCCCCAGATAACTCTTGGTGGGGTCCCACAACTTTGGAATAGTGGTCCAGGGCCCGTACTGCAAGGAAGTTGATATTGATCCAGACAGGACCCCGCCAGTAAGGCGCATCATGTTGGGTGTTGTGCTTCAAGTAGTAGGAGTCGGATTTAGCTACAGAACACAGACCAAACTGGCTCCACATGCCGTTAGATTGGGTTTTCAGGTTTTTAAGGATGGTCCCCAGCTCCGCACTGGATGGTTCAAGAAGCGTTAGGATGAAGGGAAACAGGTTGACATATCCTTGGATCTTGACATGTTGATACAGCGGTAACTTCCCCACAACCCTTCTCTTCTCAAAATGTCCCTGTCCCATGTGCTTCTCTGTCAACCCCACTACATCAGAATGTAGCCCGTAGTCCGCAAAGAACTTGCCCGTCCAATGGAGCTCCTTGAGTCTGGTATTATTGGCCAGCAGTTCGTATGTCTCCCGGTATTGGTCCACATTGATCCCTAGTAGGTCCCCCAAGTTAGCCAGACTCCGGGACGCAAAGGCCATCCAGCATCTCAAATCCACATGATACTCACTCTCTGTGGGATGGGTCGCTCGAGGGTAGTCATCAAGACCACTGGTAAGGGTTTTAGGGTTGAGTTCCTTGTCAGTTGTCCCATTCCTGCCCCTCCATCTGTAGGTGGTTGGCAGGGGTCCAGATTGGGTTGTGTTGTACCAGTTGTACCAAAACGCCATCCTATGGAACATCTTCTTCAGCGTGGAGTGGTGGTCCAAGATCTCAGAGGGCTGCATGTCAGTAACGAGGGAGTCCAGAGAGAGGAAGAGGGTGGGAGGGTTAGCATATTCAGCGTTCTGTACCACAAACTCTGGAGGAACCTTAGTCAGTGCCTCGTTTCCTAGGATCTGTTCTCTAGGGATCCAACCCCGTGCATTCATTAGGTTCAGCCAATGTCCGATGATCTCAAGAGAGATGGTATGGTCCCATTTACCTATCAGCAACTGATGGAAACCCTCATCCCAAAGAAATCCCCGGGGGAAGAAAGATCGAGAAGGGACAGCGGAGTAGAGAGAGGAGGGGTTATAGTACACTGGTTCAGAGTCTTCAGATTCCTTTACAATAGACTGTCCATGGAAATACCCAATACCACCAATCAGATTACTGAACGTACTCCTCGCAAAAGCTGATGTAAGATTCAGAGTAACCCTTATCCTTTAGTCCAAATTTCTGCTCAAATTTCTTGTCGAACTCCTCACTATACTCAGCTAACACAGACTCGTAGTGGCTCCCTTCCAGGGTCTCTCTTTGACGGTTGATGTTCAGATTCTCATATACCACCTCAACCTCACTATCCAGAGCTAGGGTGAGCTGCATGACGACAAAGTTGCTCTGCTCGCTGCACTGGGTTTTACTGGACTTGATCCCGAACAGCCTCCCACCCCTGATGTTCCCCGACATTTTCATGTGGTGTTTTATGTAGTCAGAGATGAGGTGCAGAGGTACATCAGTCCCGCAGTGTAGAGCGCTGTACAGGATGGGCTGATTTTCTAACACCGTCTTGTACTTGATGTTGAACTTCCCCAACTCCAGTGTCTCGCCATAAATCGAGTAGCCGTTGGGTATAGCAGACATCATTAGCTTGGAATTGCGGTGCTCCACGCCAATATACCAGAATAGAGAGATGGCTTTAGGACGCTCCGAGCCCGGACTGTTGACCCCGTTGACCTTCACTCTCGCTGTCCAGTCCTGCAGGGCGTAGTTCGCTTTTACGAAACTAGTTTCCAACTCATAGCCGTTATCGACTAGCTTCTGGACTCCAAACTTGTTGCCGTCATGTCGCTGCCACATGAATGATTTCAACTCCCTCTGTTCGGAGGTATGTCGGAGACTAGCCTGACCATGAGGTCCCATGACGGGCATCCAGGCAAGACCAAATATAACTGATTCTGGTATCCGGGGTCTGATTCCAAAGTAGACCTGGGGTCGGTAGCTTCCCCATAGTCGGGCAAGTTGGTCCTCAGTGCCTGTACAGCACTCTGGGTACACCAGGGGTAGGTAGGGTTGGGCAGTTAGTGTGTTGGGCTGCTTATAGAAGACGTAGATCATAGAGCATGCCAAAATGGCTGCGGAGATCATGGAAGGAACTCTGCTCATTCCCCCTCCTCCAGCTTTCTTTGTCACGTTTTTAGGATCTTTCGTCGGTTTGCCTGGTTTCTGGGACTTCTTTTTGTCTCCAGATCCCATCGTCACTGAGAAATAGTGAAAAATGTTACTAGCAAATATAAATTATCAAATGAACGCATACATCATTTTAAGTAAAACTGTGGTATAGGATAAAACAATTAATAATATAGTTAACAGTAAAAATAATAGTAAAACTAAAGTTCAATAATTCTCTCTGATCTATGAACAAATAAACACCATTCGAAAACAACACATTTCACTCATCCAATTTAAAATCAGGATCCTCCTCCTCATCCTCCTGTTGTTTTCTCTTCCTCTTCTTGCCGCTACCATCATCACCATCCAGAATCATCAACAACCCACTGCCCTTCAACCTAGCACTCTGCAACTTCTTCAACAAATCCACCTTCACATCACATTTCTCATCATACTTGAGCCCATAACTAGCAGCAACACACTGCAGCTCATCCCTCGTCATTGCATCCATGTTCTGTGGTAAATCCTCCTCATCAACCTTGTGTATGGGAGTGATATCATGCAACCCTGACCCAGCCTCCTCCCCACCAGCTGTTATAGCTCTCCGCTCCATGCTCCTGATCACCTGACCTAGCCGGGATATTAGGACATGTTTAGGTCCCTCCGTTTCAAGGCCATGTTTCTTGCACTCCTTCACCAGGGTACCCTCACCTAACATCCATAGTTGTCCCACCTGCCTTCCATTGTACTCCCACGTTTTGTAAGCCTGGGTTTCCTCTTGGGTCTCTACTGCCTTAGTTTTAGCGTCCTTACTGGCCCTCTCTTTGGCTTGTTTAGCCTTGTAAACACTATGTGCCTTCTCATCATTACACCCTGCAAGATGCTCCTTCGCATCCTCCGATTTGAGGCCCCTCTCGATCTCCCAGCCACACCTTGGGCATGTGTCCAATAACAACAACGCAAACAACTGCTCCTTCACTCGATCTTCATTGCTGACATTACCAACTCTCTTCTCCGCTCGAGCACCCCGCCGTCTCTGCTGGGCACGTTTCCGGGCTATAGCTTCATTTTCCTCCTTCACCTCCTGCCTCACCTCTCGCTCCCTTCTCTCACTAACCTTGAACATCCAAAACCCGAATTCCTTCTCACATTTCCCATTTCCACAGGTTATCTTTCGGTGGTAATCGTCCGGGTCATACTCAAAGCTCTTCCTGCAATGAGGACAAGAGTGTTTCGCAGTCATACATCCAAACTTTAGAAAACAACCCCCACAAATGTACTGTTTGATTCCCTGCATCAGGAAATTGTAGGCGGCCTCTTCCAGCCCCTGACTGTTAGTCTCCCACCTATCTCCACAGCGAGGGCAGCAGATTGAAGTAACTCGACATCCCTTATTGTCTCGAGTAAATCGCTCTGTTTTACGTCGTTTTCTGGTCCCCGCCTCATCATCATCTTGATCATCTTCATCAAACTTTTCAGGGTTTGCTAACCGCTCAAAAGCCTCCAGAACAACTTGGAAGGCCTTCTTGGATGTTACAGAGTTCGCATTCTTGTCGGGATGCACCTTAGAGCTGAGCAGGAAATATGCTTTTCGAAGTTCTGCTTTGCCTGATGTTGCCTTGACAATCTTGCCGCTAAGTGACAGAACAAAGGCAAAGTCGCCTTCATTTTCAAGAATGGCGTTCATTAGATCTTCACGGTTGTCTGCAGGCTGTCCACCAGAATCTTTCTCCTCAACAGATCCTGATGAGGAGCTTTTAGCTGATTTTGTAAAGTGTATGGCAAGCCGCTTCTGAAGTTCCCCTTTGTCTCCTACAGGAGAGAGACCGGCATCACACAGCGCCTTCCTGATCTCTGCTGGTTTCATTCCCTTCACTTTTAGACCGACATCAGTGTTGAGGCAGGGGACGTTTTCCCATGGAACCTTTCTGTGGCAGTTATCTGTACACATGATTTTGGCCTTGAAACAGGGGCACCCACTGGCACATGGTTTGCTGTCGCATCGACACGGTTTTGACATTCTGAAAAAAATTTGGCTTTAAAAAGGTTTTACAACAAGAATTATTGCATTATGTATTCATAATGCGGTGTTTCCCTGCCCTCCGTCGACAGGATCAGTATCACACTATCAGTATCACAATATCAAGGCTTGGTCACAATGTGAGATGCATGCGTCCTGTATGTATATGCAGTTACACAGCTGTTTTACTCTACCCTCACCCCTTCAGCAACAGTGTTGTGAGCGCCGCGCACAGCTTTGAAAAATAAGCGTCCTGACATCATATTTCATCAAAACAGTTATTTGATTTTATGAAGGAGCAGTTACTATGCTGCTACCGTGACACACGCGATTTTGACCACGCTCGAGTTACTATTTCAAATCCGAGATTTCTAAACCCTTTATGATCTTTTTAGCACACGTGCTAAAACGATCATCCGGGTGGATGCCCTTCGGGCATCCACCCGGGCAGGGAAAAAATCAGGTAAAGCATAAATCAATATGGGTCGTTCTGACATTGAATCTCTAAATATCTAAATGATCCATTGATGAGAGCACTGAGCAGGAGATCCACAACCTTGGCAAACGCTGCGCGGGATAAGATTGGCAAACGTTGCTGGCCCCCGGGATAAGGCAGCGCTTTTCAAGGGATAAGGCAGCGCTTTTCAAGCGCTTTTCAATCCACAACCAAGAATTTGAGGAATTTTCAAATTTTTTTTTTTTTTTCGAAAATTCACTAACCCCAACACCGATTGGCATCACTTTCCAACAGCCGAAGAGAAGCTGCCGAAGAGAGAAAGGGGGTAACCGTATGAAGAGTTAATCGCGATGAGTCTCATTCACATTGGGTTCGATCATTTGCCCCCGGTGTTGGGGAATTTTCCCCCGGTGTTGGGGAATTTTCAAAACGTTTTTCTTACGTGGGAAAGTGGACTCAACGGACAACGACACCGGGAAATATATATGTAACACGCGAAAAGTAAAGCCAGTAAGCGAGGCATTTTTATGCGCGGCGCGATTCGACTCAGCTCAGCTCGAGTCGACTCGACTCGCGACCTCCGGTCTTTTTTTGACAAAACGTTCTCAACTTGTCCTGTGTCCCGTTTTTCCTTCTTTTTTCAACTTTACTTTTCTCCTAACCGATCGTTGCTAAAAGCCTTTGATCAATCAATCAATCAATCAATCAAAAACTGCCGCTGGCAGTGGCATTGCGCCGAAATAAACATATAATATCAAGCAAACCAACCACACAGACCAAACTGAGTGAGGATTCAGGGTGGCGTAACAGGGTCGTCAGCACGAAGACGGTTAGGTCTTATGTGTGCTTTGAACCTGCTACCCCACCCTGGTCCCCACTATGTCTTTACAAAACTGAAAACCAAAACAATAGTATAAATCATTAAATAAATCCATATCTAAAACAATAACTTATGCATCACTCTCACTAAATTCTCTCAACACTTCTCACGTTTCACTCTCTACAATAGAACCTTTTCTAATCCTCCAGACTTTATCAGGTTCATTATCTCTTTTCTCTCTCAGTTTAGCAACTAATTCTCGTCTCTCAGTTCTCTCCTCTACTGATCTGTCTGGTGCAACAAACACTGACTGATACTGGTCTGAGTCCTTCAGAGTCGCTGATTTTCCCAAAATAGTTCTGGCAATTTCTCTGTTCCTCAGCACCACCCGCACTGGCCGCACTCCCTCACCACCTCTCTTACCAAGTCGTGCCACCTCTGTTAACACTGGCGCCTCAGACAACTGTTCAAATAGTTCCTTTACTAAAGTACTGTCACTTTGCTGGTCACTCTCTGCGAGACCATATACCATCAAGTTGCTACTACGATCAACTGAAGCACTGGCAATTGCTGTTCGGAGTTTACTGGGAGCAAGGGCAGTTACGCAGGTCTGGTTTACAGCAGTAGCAGCTGTCTGAAGAACAGCAGAGTAGTTCTGGATCTCGTCTTTAACAACTGTCTGTACAGCAGTCACACTCTTCTCTAGCATGGTGTCCTTCATGGATATTATAGAGTCTTTTAGGGCACTGATCTCTGATTGCAGTTCAATGATCTTGGAGTCACGTTCTAATACCAAATCTGTAGCACTGTCAAGGCGGTCACGGGTGTGGTCCAGATGCTCCATAAGCTTCTCTACCGTTTCTTTCGATTCATTACTGCACACAGAACTATTCTGTTTCGCTCTCGTGTCAGCTGATAACAACTCCTTCCTAGCTAATCGACTAAGAGGAAGTGCACGAAACCAAAGCAAACCAGCCATGTCAGAAAGAAGCTGTACTTTCTTGTTCGTGTCTAGACTTGAGAGGTATTTGCTGGTCAACTTATTCGGATCAAACTCACCGCCTTCCTTGTTAGGGTCAGGGTACCCAGCAACTCGCCTCAATGTAGATAAGATAGACGTCTCCAGCTTACTGTAATCAGAAGTCATACCATAAGGACGGTTGCCCGGACCGCCCTGTTGCCAGGTAGTGAAGGCACGATCCAACTTGGAGGCCATGTTCGTACGCGTGTACAACGGTGCAAGATCAAAGATACATGGATGGTTCATGGTGCTGGGTCCCTAGGAGCGGCAGCTCCGGTCACGGGTGTGGTGACAAACAAGTTGGGCCAGATCTTAGGGACGCAGGTCGCAGATACGGTGGGGGTGTCCGCTGGCGCTGTCTGTAGTGTGCGGATCCCCCAGGCTGCAGGGTTGAGGGGCTGCAAGTTTAATAAAGCCATACACTCGATAATATTCCGTTACCCAATGCCTTCCGTACACCGCTCACAATTAAACCGGTCACACTTCACCTGCCGATTAATTGGTCAAGAAGAGGATTACATTTTACAATTTTACGCTTTCAACCTTTATATAAGAATTTACCTTGCTTTTATTTTGTCTTTTTCCAACTAGGCACTATTGAGGAGAAAATTCATCAGAAGCTCCTCCCGGCGATAACCGGTCAGCCAGTTGTAAATGAAACCTTGAGATTGGTTGCAGCCCTCCCTGTAAGATTCGGAGGACTAGGAGTAGACAACCCTCAAATATCATCAGACTCAGACTACAGTTTCTCAAAGTTTGTTACTGAAGAGCTCTCAGTTGCAGTCCTGGCTCAACAGGAAACATTCAAAATCAACCAAAAGGAACGAGCAGAGAAGAAAACCCTCATCCACCGAACCAAGAACGATATTCATCAGAAGAAAATCGACGAGATCAAAAACATGATGACTACAGCTGAAATCAGAAACCTGGACCTACTCATGGAAAAGGGGGCCTCATCCTGGTTAACATGTCTCCCTCTCCAATCTTTGAACTTCACCCTCAACAGACAGGAGTGGCACGACGCCATGTCAGCCCGTTATAACCTGCCTCTCGTCGGACAGGCCTTACCTCAGCATTGTGCATGTGGGGAAGAAAACACCATCGATCACCTCATATCCTGTAAACTCGGAGGTTTTGTATGTTTCCGACACAACAACGTGAGAGATTTCATTGGCCACGAACTGAATAAAGTATGTGTCGACACTAAGATCGAACCCCATCTCCTAAATGTTAGAGGGGTGAATCTTCCGGCTGGCACTATAACAGCCGATGGCGCCAGACTTGACATCAGTAGTCGCGGCTTTTGGTCGGATATGGACAATATCTATTTCGATGTAAGGATTTTCAATCCAAGGATATCGTCCAATTCAAACCAGACCATCGCCAAAACATATGAAAAACACGAGAGAGAGAAGAAAACATCCTACCTCCACCGTGTCCTAGAGGTGGAAAAGTCAACATTCACACCACTGGTCATGTCAACTACAGGGGGCCTTGGAAGGGAATTTAATAAGACTTTGAAACAATTGGCTGAGAAGAAGGCGACTAAAACAGGATATTCATACGATCAGTGTATCCGGTACCTGAGGCTAAGGTTGTCATTTGCCATGGTCCGCTCCGTCACCATTTCCATCAGGGGGCACCGCGGACGACTGAGGGCAGAAGGCAGCAGCGGTCGGGATGACAGTATCTACCAAATAGACTAAATCTTTTATTTATATAATTTATTGACCCCGTTTGTTTAATTTATTATTGACATTGTAAGTGTGTGTACCACTATTTATATTCAAGGCCAATATCGGCCGACCCCCCCCCCCCCCCGCTCAAAACATTTTCCTTCTTTTTTTTTTCCAATTATCAAACTCAGTAACACTGCAAGTTCACTGCCCTAGAGAGATTTGCATTTTGTCGAGTACTAACAAGTTGTCAGTAGCAACTCATTAGTCTAATGCCCAGCACATATGAGTCACTGACATGCACCTGCTGTGTACCAACGGTTCGACTCTTTCTCTCTCCTTCTCTTGTTGATATTTCTAAACCCAAGTTGCTGTATTGCTTTTCTTGTCATGTGTCCGGCATTTGTCTTATGTTACTCTTCCACTCTTCCACTCTCTCGCTCTTCCACTCTCTCGCTCTCCCCCGTTCTCCCTCTATTTCTTTCTTTCTCTCGCACCCATCTTTCTCTCCCCCTCTCTGTCTATCTCCCCTCTCTCTTACTCTCTCTCTTGAATCTTGATCCCCTTATGACGTCACCCTCACTTGTGATATTACTCACGACTCATAGTGCATGTCGCTGCTCCTGCAGCACAATGACGAGTTGCAATAAAAGTATTTCCCGGTGTTCTTCCCTACAGCATGATATGGGCAGAATTAAAAAGCTCAACGGAGAGATAAATGAAAAGATCCTAGGAAAGCTGCCCAAAGTTAGATCCAACCTGGAGGACCTGCAATTTGACGAGGACTCTATTGATGGAATATCCATCCTATCTTTTAACACATACGATGATCTGAAGGTAGGAAATGGAGTGAAAGTGTGTCATGGCTAGAGAGAGAGATTGAGATAGTGAGGGAGAGATTTGAGAATGAGGTGAGCAAACAATGAGAATATATATACGAGAGAGGGGTAGTGGGGAGAGACAAGGAAGTAAGCGGTACAAGAGTAAACCACCCACCAAGAAAGAGAGAGAGAGAAATAAATATGCAGAAAGAGAGAGGGGGAGTAATAAGCATGTCGCGGTTAATTTGATTTAACTTCCTACTACAGGAGTATTACCCGATTGAACAAATAGAGCCTGAACACCTGAAAGAAGAACCTAAGAAAGATCCTGCTAAAAGGAGGCGACGAGATAAGGTACTTCTTTGTGCTGTTGCAATACAAGTACTTCTCTAAAGATATATATTTAAATAATTGATACATTTATAATGCATTTATGTTTTGACGATCTCTTTATCTCTTCTCTTTATACAATTTTGATGTGTCTCTTTTGTCCCAATTCTTTATCTCTTTCTCTTGTTCTCTCCGCTGATTCACATCATTCGCTTACACCTGGCAACCATTGCAGTGTGCGGACAAGGGAGCTTCAAAACCGAAAGTAAAACGTAAACCTACTCTCAAGCAACAGGTAAGAATATTTTCCGAATATTTGCACCCAATGGCCCTCTTTCTCAACACTCCTGAATACATTCTCATTATTCCGTTGCGGCGAATATAACGATGTCACCCCTCTAGCTAGCCATTCTCCCCCTTCTGTCTGCTAAATTTCTCCCTTTCGAATCTATCTAAGGGATCTTCCCTCCTTCTGCTGTAGCCCCCATTTCTCCCCTCCTCTCCCTATCTATTTAGGGAAGCTTGAGTCAGTTTGATAAGAGTGAGGTAGGTGCACGAATTGCAACCCTGTCACTGTGTGTGTTTTAATTGTTGGGTCTTGTTGTGATCAGATCATGCAATGGAAGGGATCAGGAACCGACCGAATCAGGAAATACTGGTCCCTGATTGGCTGATAACCAGTCACGTGACCTAAATAACGAGTTCTGATTGGTTGTTTACTTGTGTCGGTCGGTTCCTGGGAGGGATGATGTGCTGTGTTAATACATGTGTCTGCCGCTCTCTTTCACCACCACGTTTTACACGCCGCTTTTACCCGTGGATGCTATATAACAGTACTTAATAAGTCCCCCCACCTCCCGTGCCAGCTCACTAATAAAGTATATAACTCTTTCAGAGCGAGACAGATGAAGTTAAAAACATCCTTGTTAAGGTGGGTGTTTTTAGTGTCAACCTGCATGCGAGATGGGAGGGAGAGAGACAGATAAAAATAGAGGGACAGAGAGAGAGAGTGATGATAGGAGTAGATTGATTGTAATACGTAGAGTAAGGAGCGTGAAAGAAGGGTGGCAGAGAGAAAGAGAGAGAGAAAGAAATAGAAGGGTGGCACAGAGAAGAAGTCTACCTACATCTGATGAGGCCCGTGCCGAGTGATGTAAACACCACCACCCTATCTCCCTCCTCTCGTGTTACTGAAATTAATATGCCCCCGCCGTAGGGCTGTTCCGCAATTTCGGTAATTTACCGCTCTATCTGGATTAAGTTTCCCCCAATCTGCAGGATTCAGAGAGTCCCACGGTATCTCCCCCGGTACCTGGATCTAATGTATCAGTGGTTGCCCCCGCCGCCAATACCACCACGCCAATCACTTCTACTACCACCACGACCACCATTAAGGTAAACTCTGATGAATTCTTGCTGACACTTGTCACTTCCCTGCCTTCTACTTGGTATGAATATAGGGGACTTTATTATTGAGAAATATACCCTGTCTTTTAAAATGCTTTTAATCTCCTATTTAATTTAAAATGTCTTTCGCTACATCCCCGTGTCTTCTCTGTGATGTCCTCTTCTCTCTCTGTGTTAGTACAGTCGGACCCCGATTTAGGGGCCCCCGATTTAGTGGACACCCCGATTTAGTGGACAAGAGCCTTTCCCCCGAGGGTGTCCCTAAATCGGGGTCCGACTGTATACTTCTGCAATTTGTCAGTTATTTTACCCCGACTAGCGGTTTCTAGTTCCCACGTCTCTCACCATCAACGATTTAGCGTTATTCCTTCCCTCACTTTTCCCCCTTTTTACAGTCGGAGGGATCAAGTACCAGTCACCAGACGAGTATAGCAGTTGTATCTCCAGCTGTGAGTGCTCCTGCACCTCCCACCTCCATGCCGGCCACCCCTACAGCATCCTCCTTCTCGGCTCCATTGGCACCCCCTCCTGGGGTTGCTGCTGGGGTTGCCATGGCTACCAGCCCCATATACCAACCACCCCGGTCCAGTGTTCCCCACCAGCTCCTACATCGCCACCCCCACCACCCCCACATGCCTATAATGACAGGGGCACGAGGCAATGCAAACCAACTCTTCCAGCATCTCTCCAACCTACACCACCAGCAACAACACAGGCACCCCATCGCGGCACCCCGGCTTCCCCCTCACTCTTTAGGTATGTACAATGTATTTACAGTACACCCCGCAGTTCTCTCAATATTGGGTAGAATATTCTTTGGCCATGACTCACAGGACATGTAACTCCATTGGTTACAGCATGTTACCCTTGGTTACCTCTATTGTGTTACAGGTGACCGGTTACCCTTGGTTAACCTCTCTCTATTGTGTTACCTTGGTTACCCTTGGTTAACCCCTCTCTATTGTGTTACAGGTGACCGGTTACCCTTGTCTGAAATGAAGATGAGTCCCGGATTCGACCCCCGGTTATTGCTGCAACATGGTAATTAAATTAGGGGGTGAAACACGGGGTGAACCACATAGCACTTCACGGGCTGGGATAGACACTCATTGTATTACAATTGAATTATTAGGAAAGGCGCTAGGTTAAGTAGTTTAAAATATACTGGGAAGATGCAAATCTGAAGGCCACCCACCGTGCAGTGAGACAGCGATCAGACAGGGTTATTTAGTTGAGAGCTAGAGAGAGAGAGATGTGTGTGTGTCACATTGTAACTGGGAGCAGAACAACTTTATGGGGGGTTTTGGCAGAAACGTTTTGAGGATTTAGATAGCTGGGAGAATTGGGATTTATACAAAGCCTGTCAAGTGTATTAGAATAGACAATATATTATAATATGTAACATCCCTCCCCAGTAAATGTGCACATGTTAAAATTCCCACGTTTTCACATTCTATTCTATTCATATTCCCTCTCGCAACAGGTGGCCGAATGCCGACAGCTGCGGATATTAATCGACTGCGAGAGTACGAGAAGTTACTGAGATATCAGCAGAGTCTGGCTGCAAGCCAACAACGACCTTTCTTCTCCCCTCCTTCTTTACAGGTATAACAGCATGACCTATGTGCCAGAGTGTATAAGTAGGGAGAGTTATATCATCGCTAAACTTTTTCACATATATAATATCACACCACTGTGGGTTAGCAGTCACGGTGTAATTAGGCGGTCTAGATATATGATACATAACTGGGTGTATTATGCATTCTAATAGGGTAATTGCGTTTATATATACAACATGTGTGTATGCAATTTAAGAAGCCACATAACCATCTACAGCCTAGCTGTTCTCTCTCTCTCTCTCTCTCTCTCTCTTTCTCTCTCTCTCTCTCTCTCTCTCTCTCTCTCTCTCTCTCTCTCTCTCTCTCTCTTTTTTTTTTTTTTTTTTTTTGGATACTAAGCTGAGGTTTGCCAAAACGGAAACCAGGTGAATTGCACCTGACAACCGAGACACATGCTCCCGCATGGTAAACATCACCCGGACCGCCACACCTTACAGACACTTCGGTAGTATTCAATCAGGAATCCGAATATGTGCCAAATGAAAGGGGGGAGCCCACTGTTTTGCAGGGGGTAATGTCTTTTGGGCCCAGGGGAGTCCTTTGGGGGCCCCTGGAGTCCGTCTTGAAAATGCGTCTGTCGTTTTTGGTTTGAGAAAGAGGGGAGGGGCAGACACCGGGTTGGACTAGGAAAAGGGGAAGGGGAGTAGGGGACAGGTGGGGATTGGGGGGAAGAGAGGATGAAAAATGGATAAAATCAATATACACATTGAATAAAGAAACATCCCGGCTGGTCCTATCATCATATCGACATGCAAGGAGAGAGGAAGGGAGAGGGGAGGAGATATGGTATAGGGTAACTGAAATCTATTACTATATAAATCGGGCGGGGAAACTGCAGAAAAACTAGGTGTGTTTTTCAATGATAGGTGGGGTAACTGAAAAATAAAAGCGTCCTAGTTATGATTGGCAGGATAACTGCAAAATGAATGGGTGGTAGTAAAATATAGCAGGTATGCAGAATAAACTGGGTGTACGGGTAAATGAAAAGCAGGGAAACTCGGGATGAACTGGTGGATGGTTTTACTGTTAACAGGAACTGCAGAATAACAGGTGGACTGGTACAGTGAAGACAGGGTAACTGCAAAAATAACGGGTGAACTGTATGGTAAAATGATGGCGGGGAAAACTGCAGAATAAACTAGGTGTGATGGTACAAGATGACAGGTCTGCGAATAACTAGGTGTGAGTGGAAAATTTAGGCGAGTAACGCAGAAGAACTAGGGTGACTGGTTAAATGTGGGCGGGGGAAACTGCAAAATAAACTAGGGGGAGGGGTACAATGAAAACAGGGTCTGCAAATAAACTAGGTGTGACTGGTACTAAAGGCGAGAAAACGGGCAGAATAACTAGGTTGACTGGTCAATATGGGCAGGGTAATTCAGAGTTCTAGGTGTGAGTGGTACATGAAGGCAGGGTAACTGCGAATGAACTAGGGTGATGGTACAATAAAGGGCGGGGAACTGCAAAAATGAACTATGTGATAGTACAATATAGAAAAGGGAAACTGCAGAAATAACTAGTTGTGACGGGTAAAATTAGGCGGGGAAAAGCCGAATGAACTATTTGTGCCTGGTTTTAAATGATACAGGAAAACTCAGAAGAACTGGGTGTGAGGGTACAATGATAGACGGGAAACTGCAGAAATGAACTGGCGTGACGGGCCCAAGATAACAGGGTAACTGCAGAAGAACTGGGTGTGAACTGTGAGGGGTACAATGATAGGCAGGGAAACTGCAGAATGAACTAGGTGTACTGGGTACAAGATAGACGGGTAACGCAAATAAAACTAGGTGGACTGTACATTTAGGAGAGTACTGCAAAAACGGTGTGCTGATACAATGAAAAAGGGGTAACTGAAAAATAAATAGGTGTCTGGTACAATGATAGGGGGTTAACTGCAAATAAACAGGGTGCGGTACAATGATAGGCGAGTAACTGCAGAATAAAAACTAGGTCAAGGTGTGACGGGTACAATGATGGGGGGGGAAATTTTCAGAGAAATCTAGGTGTGATGGTAAATGAAGGAGGGTAACTGCAAAATGAACTGGGTGTGACAGTACAATGAAGACAGGGTAACTCCCGGAGAACTAGGTTACGGGAAAAATGATAGGCAGGTTTAACTGCCGAAGAACTAGTTGTGACTGGAAAAAATTGGCCTAGGCGGAAAACTGCAAAAGAACTAGGGTGATGGTCCAATGTTTGGGGGGTGGGGGAAGGGTCGTTGGGACCACACCGAAAATGACATCGAGCAGGGTAGCCCTGTAAAAGGAAAAGGGGTTAAAAATAAAATTTTGAAATTGGAAAAAATACAATCCCCAAATAGGAAAAAAGGGGGAAAAAGGGAGTTAGGGGAATACTAAAAAAACATTGACAGGGAACCCCGTCGGGAAAACGGTAGGGGGTAGTCCCCGGGGGGTTGATGAATAGATGGAGGGTAAAATGGGACCCAAAAAGGGACTCGGGAAACTCCAGCTAATTTACATCAGAGATGGGTGTTCCCCGTAAACAATTAAACCGATGGGACAGATTTTTCCCTAATCAGCCTAAACCATAGTTTTGGGGAGCAATATTACACACGGGAGAGAGGGTTCCCGCCCGGATTTAAATTTCACCTGAAAGGGGAGTAAATGAGTGGGCTGGAAGTTAACCCGAGAAAAGGGGGTAGAAAGGAACCCAAGGATAAAATGGCAACCCAAAGGGGGGGTAGGGAAAAGGGGGGGAAGGAGACGAGTCATGGGGAAACTCATAAAGGGGGTCACTAGATGCCCTGGAAAGATGAACACCAGGGGGGGGAACTGGTCATGGGGGAATGCAGGGGCCGTTGACAGGATCAACTGATTGAATCAGTATTCGGTCTGGATAGGTAACGTTTTTCCTTTGCGAGTGTAGCAAGTCAGTACGGAGATGGTCCTTTGTAAGGCTATCAGCCAGAGTCAGTCAAAAATGGCGGTGCTACTTGTACGCCTGGGACCTGAAAGAGAAGTTCTACTCGGGACTCTACTACTCTCCTAACTCAGCTACTAGCTAACAACTAACAGACAAATGAGGATGCCACTATACTCGGAGGTCTAGAGCGTACAATTGTACGGTGTACAGAGAAAAGCGAAAGGGTTAGATGAATACCTATGCTACTGGAAAACAGAAGCTGAGATAAAGAGTATTACAGTGCTGCTTGTAGTGGGAATACGGCGTCTCAACAACACGGCATACGACGGTTGCCGAAATACAGATACATAATTGAAATACACAAATACTACAGTGTCGACTCAGTGAGGACACACGTGCTGTCAATCTGGCGCTCTGAATCAAAACGGCAAGACGAGCCAAATCAGAGTCTGATCTGGCTCGTCTTACCGTTTTCCACCGACACTGCACTCCCACCACAAGCACCCATGTTATAAGGGAAAGAACTCAACTCTTGATGAGAAAGGAATAAATATAAAACAGGAAATTCCAAAATAAGACCTGGTGAGTGGGTGAGATCTAAATTCTAAGGACTAAAAGGTGAGTGTGATATAAGAGAACACAGGAACTGGAACCCCAAGACTACGGCCCCAAGAAAAACTAAGCCTAAAAACCCTGAAAGGCACGACTGCAAAGACAGACAACCTACCAAACAGCCCAGAACTAGATACCTAAGACGGAAAGGCTGAAATGACAACTTTGCGCTTACCAGCACAGAAAAGAAAATGAAAACAATGAGGAAACTGGGGAGGGGGGGGGGCAGAGAAGCCGAAGCCAACCCAGGGAGGGAGACAGAGGCCAAGGGACCACGACATAAGAGGACGCCGTGCCCTAAATACTGGCCACCCTTCCAGCAGAACACGTCCAGATAACAACAATAATAAATAGTAACCAATGAATATAGAATGAACGATCTTATCTGATTTGAGAATGTAGGTAGGGGATGTAGGTGGCTGGTCCTTTGTTGCTAGTCCGTGGTGGTAGGTAGGGCTGGCTGGGCTTTGTTGGTCGCGGTAGACTATGTCGTGAAATACGAGAAGGGCAAGAGATGGAGAGCTCGTGCAACGTTAGTCAGAAAACAAATTAGAAAAAGCCTCTCTCTCTCTCTCTCTCTCTCTCTCTCTCTCTCTCTCTCTCTCCCACCAACTAATCACTTCTTCCTCTTTCTCCCTCCTTTTGCCTCTCTCTAATTCTACCAGCTGAGTTGTTGCTGCAGTAGTAGAAGGCTTGAGAACAATAAAAATGAGCCCCCTCACGTCCCCCCCTCACGTCCCCTCACACTAGACCACATGGGGTGCACAATTTCTCTCTCTCCTCCCTCTTTTGTCGGGGACACATTTTCATTGGTATTCAGAAATAGAATATTCCAGTATAAACTCTATTAGGTGGTTAGAGTGTTGGAGAGCTAAGTGTTCAGTGAAAAGATGTGGTTACATCGTGGCAAACAGTAACTGTTAAACGATCACTCAATGAGTGAGAGGAACCAAGTTACGTGTAGTTTAACCACTGAACATACGCACACGGCACAGTTCATATCTAATCATCTCTAACTACAGGCCCCTGTACTGCCATTTCATTTGAAATCCCCTTTTCTCTCTCTCTCCTCTCATGCACTTTCTCCCTATATTTCGTCACTTTCTTTGTCTGAGAAATAACTTTCTCCCGTTATAATCTCTTTATTTTCCATTACACGTTGAACGTTCCTTCACATGTGTCACTGAATATGGTACTGCCCACTGGGCAGCTGATCGTGTATTCGACATACAATATATGTGCCACCTGTGCCCCCTCCTCCCCACTCTACGTCGCTCTCTGGTTAAATAATTAGGGGGGAGATAGAATAAAGGAGGGGAGAGGAATATGTAAATAATGCTAAAAGACAGACTGAAGGAAGTATGTCACATCATTTTACCATTTCTAATTAGTGGACCGCAACATTTGCAGCGGCCATGAAAGCTACTCTATTGTGTATACAGTTCACTAGTCTCTACTCTATCATCTCTCTCTCTCTCTCTCTCTCTCTCTCTCTCTCTCTCTCTCTCTCTCTCCTCTCTCTCTTTCTCTTCTCTCTCTCTCTCTCTCTCTCTCTCTCTCTCTCTCTCTCTCTCTCTCTCTCTCTCCCCTTTCTATCTCTCTCACTCTCTCTCTCTCCCTTTCTATCTACCTCTCCCTACTCTGTTATCTCTCTCTCTCCCTCTCTCTCACTATAGCATCTCTAGATCCTTCCAATGCCTGCAGCATGTGAACGCACGAGATCATTTTTTCGCAGCTGTATCACATGAAATATGTTCATCAGATACATGTGATAATATGTAGCTACCGGCATATTATATATATCGCGATTCATGGATGGCTTCACCAGCTTGTTCAATGTTCATATTTCTGGATACCTCCCCCTCTCTCTCTAAATCTCTCTCTCTCTCTCTCTCTCTCTCTCTCTCTCTCTCTCTCTCTCTCTCTCTCTCTCTCTCTCTCTCTCTCTCTCTCTCTCTCTAAATCTCTCTTTCTCATTTCTCAAGTACCGGCAGCCTTATCTTAACTCAAATGTCACAAGACTGTTATTGCAGTACCCCCGTCCCCCACGGCCCAACCCTCCCCCAGCACCCCCACGGCCCAACCCTCCCCCAGCACCCCTCCCCCAGCACCCCATCCCCAGCACCCCCCACGGCCCAACCCTCCCCCAGCACCCCATCCCCAGCACCCCCACGGCCCACCCCACCCCAGCACCCCACCCCAGCACCCTCCCCCAGCACCCCTCCCCCAGCACCCCCACGGCCCAACCCTCCCCCAGCACCCCTCCCCCAGCACCCCATCCCCAGCACCCCATCCCCAGCACCCCATACCCAGCACCCCGTCCCTCTCCTTTGTCCTCTACCTTTCACACTCCATCACTAGGCACTTAAAGCATTAGTCGTAAGTTGAGACTATTGTATTCTCTCGGCCATCTCAATAATTCAGTGGAGAGAGGGACATTATACCCACTGTCTAGTAGTGCGATAATAGTGGGTATTATAGTACTTACTACTCACGGGGCAGGATTTATTATCAATTCACAAAATATAATCATCAGCTACCAGTAACTCTTGTGTGGGTCACACCGCATTTTGAGGCAGATCAAAGTAACTCTAACTACCCTCTATGTTTTAGCGGCCGGATGTGAGCGCTGGTTTAACGCCCGTATCCTCGACTTGCAGCAGTGCTAGTGGTAGTGGTAGTGGGGGAGCAGCTATCGAAAGGGTGAGTTCCCAGCCCCATCAATCAGTCACTTCACCTATAATTGTTAACCTATATATTAAAGAATTTATATTGCTCCCGCCGTCTTGTGTCTAAAAGGGCCGGGAGCAATCAACTAAATCTGTCATTTCGCAACCCAACATTAATAGTTCTTTGCATCGATTAATTTTATATTGTCAAAGACCTACGATTCGGATTTAAGTAGATAAAGAGGGACGCGGTGCGTTATAATCTTACTAGGTATAATTTACTTGTAATCTGCGCCCTATTACACTACTTTATTCTTGATATCCATAAACACAACGTAGTTATTAAGAAAGATATAAAGACGCTACCTTTGTCTCTCTCTCTCTCTCTCTCTCTCTCTCTCTTCTCTCTCTCTCTCTCTCTCTCTCTCTCTCTCTCTCTCTCTCTCTCTCTCTCTCTCTCTCTCTCTTTCTCTCTCTCTCTCTCTCTCTCTTTATCTCCATATCCATATCACTCTCCCATATCATATAATTCACGAAGCGTAAACGATCGATTATCGCCGTTAAAGATGTGTTTACATCGCTTACTTTTGATGCTAAAGGACTCTCACATACCAAAGTTTTGGTACATATATTAGCATAAAGTTTGGTACATACATTAGCATAAAGAGTGCTCTATAAAACAATAAGCAAGTAATTTTGATATCTTCTGGTGCTGATACACACTCACACGCCCTCTGTAACAACAGATGAATGGGGAATCTCACACACACAAGGGCAGATCTCGGTTAAGGAGAGATTGATTTGTTATTTTCGATTTTCTGAGCAAGAATTAATAGGGAAGTCGAAAAATATTTTTCAATTTTCTTCCCTATATAAGGATCTGAAAAGAGAGAGAGAAAGAGAGGGTGAGAGAGAGAGATACTTACTTTTGATACTTTTGAAGTGTAGCTATGAATCAGAGGGCCATCCTTCCAAGGACCAAGAGATAGAGAGAGAGAGAGAGAGAGAGAGAGAGAGAGAGAGAGAGAGAGAGAGAGAGAGAGAGAGAGAGAGAGAGAGAAGAGAGAGAGAGAGAGAGAAGGAGAGAGAGGAGAGAAGAGAGAGAGAGAGAGAGAGAGAGAGAGAGAGAGAGAGAGAGAGAGAGAGAGAGAGAGATAGAGAGAGAGAGGAGAGAGGAGAGAGAGAGAGAGAGAGAGAGAGAGAGAGAGAGAGAGAGAGAGAGAGAGAGAGATATCCCATTGAACAAAGGAGACAGTTTTGTAACTCTCCCTCAGCAATTGAACAGTATATACTCGACTGAGTCCCTCCACCATACAGCCGTCTCCAAGGCGTCTGCCCCTCGACCCAAATCAGTTGTCGGGGCGGCATCTTCTTCTTCAGCATTTAAAGTGAGTGTGTGTGTATGCATTCTCGTTCTTGCTGTGTGTCTGAGATCTACTGAGAGATAGAGAGAGAGAGAGAGAGGTTTGTCATGAGGATGCATCCCTGCTGCTTTTTATCTTGTGTCAATAGGCGGGATTTTAGGTGGTTTTTCTCTTTGAAAAAGTGTTCACGCATGCTGCTTTTCATGTGTTGCTTTTTGTTCCTTATCTTGTTTTTAACTGGGATTGTTATAAAGCATTTAAATGATAATACTCTCTCTCTGTCTCCTATTTTCTGTTCAATGTTCCTGCACATTCCTCTTATTACATCATCACCTGAACCTCCCTCTCTCCATCTCTTTCCCTCTCCCTTCTCTCAATTTATTATCTCTCCCTTTCTACTCCCTAGTTTCTAGTTCCACTGCTGCTCTTTCTCTCTCACTCCCTCTCTCTCTTAGATAACCGAGCCCTTTATTTTTCAGCGGATTGGAGATAAAAAGTGGAACAGTATACACGTCTACATAGCCCGATTGATCTACAGAAAACAACACGAGCAAAAGGTGGGTGTGTTTGTGTGTGGTTGTATTTGTGCTGATAATGCTATTGATACTAGTGGGAGAAGTTTCTTGAACAATAATGAACATCTGGATCCGGCAGAATTTTCAGAAACTGTCCAAAACAGCTGGAATTTCAAGCTCCGAGAATATCTGAACATTTTCAAATTTACTAGAGAGTAGAGAGTAGAGCTGAGATACCTCTTTATCTACTCAACACCAAATTGACAACTCAATTGCAACCTTCACCTAACCTATTAAAGTGTTTAAAACTTTCTACAGCTTTTAACTGTTACCGCGGCCAATGGCATTCGAATAGATAATACCCCACTTATATCTCTCTCTCTCTCTCTCTTCTCTCTCCTCTCTCTTCTCTCCCTCTTCTCTTCTCATCTCTCTCTCATCTCTCTCCCTCTCTCTCTCTCTCCTCTCTCCTCTCTCTCTCTCTTCCTCTCTCCTCTCTTTCTCCTCTCTTCATCTCTCTCTCTCTGCTCTCTACTCTCTCTCGTCTCTCTTCCCCCTCATCTCTTCTCTCCTCGTCTCCCTCCTCTTTTTGGTGTAACGCCAGGTATGTTTGTCTGTACAAGAGTATTTATGTGGTTGGTTGTGGGGAGGATTTGTTTTTGGAGGGGGGGTTTTTGGGGGTGTTTTTTTTTTTTTTGTATTATGGTAAAGTTACGACCACGTGGCGGGCTAGAGACGGGCGTACGTTTGTTTTTAAAGAGAAAAAGAATGAGAAAGAGAGGGAGAGAGAGAGAGAGAGAGAGAGAGAAGAGAGAGATAAATATCATGGAAGTATCAACTAATGAAAATAAAATTAAATCAAACAATGGTCACCAGTAGGCTCACATTTTAAACATTTCTTTTAACCTGGTGCGATATCAAAACAATCGTGTTGTCATTCCCCCCAGTCTCCCCAAATAAATCACACTCCTTGTTTGGACTTACTAGAGGTTTGCCACTAGATATGTAAGGTTATTCAGGGGTTGGTGAATATCAAGGTATCAAAGGTTGCTTATTATGACTCTATGTCTAAATTATACTGAATGCGTGATTAGTGAGCGCTGGACAGTTTTTACTTTTGTGTAGCTATTAATCAATGATTACACACCATATCCACGAGTACCACCTACTGCACACATGTTCATATTATTCCTGTTCGCGTGCAGGATATATAACTCGTACATAGTTCTGTGGAGAGAGAGAGATAGATAGAGAGAGACCTATCCTAATATAATATAGATCGCTTCAAAGAGGTCGCCACCTGGCTGTGTGAACTGTGAGGCACATAGGCATGACTTGATTCTTTAGTTACCCTCTCACAATAGGACCGGTTTAGAGCGACTGAGAACATGATACTCAATTGGGCAGGTTCAACTAGATAGACGGGGGTGTGAGTGAAAGAGAGACAGGAGAGAGAGAAATCTCGCTAATGTGCGGTCATTGCCTATTGCTAGCTCCCAACTTCTAGCCGGGTGCTATGGAGAGTCCAGTGGTTAGCAGTTTATTGCGCGCGCCCGCTTCTCTCACAGTTGACCGATGGTAAATGCACCCCGGAAGACATGCTTTACCCTGCAGTGTGTGTACCAACTTTCTCATTTCTCTCTCCCTTCAGGCGGCGGACCCATTGAATGGAGCGGCGGTTAATGGAGGGGCTAGTGCAGCGGAAGGCAGGAACTTCCCCACTAGTGGCGGGTCATCACGCGAAACTCAAAGAGATTTTACACCCGCCTTTGGACTTCACAATCTACCTCCCACACCGGCATCACCCTTCACTTCCCATCCCCCGCCCTTCACGCCTCCAAATAGTAAGTTCTTACTTGATGGGCCAACACTCATGTGTTACTGGGGACTGGGGGGAGTATGTAGGAAAGGCGGGATGAGGTTTGTACTTTCTCTCTCTCTATCTCTCTCTCTCTCTCTCTCTCTCTCTCTCTCTCTCTCTCTCTCTCTCTCTCTCTCTCTCTCTCTCTCTATCCCCCTCTCTCTCTCTCTCTCTCTCTCTCTCTCTCACACATATCCGTGTTTCAGTGCCCCCTAACGTGCTCAGCTTACGAGGACTCCCTCACGGTCTAGGTAAAACACCACCAGACACAGCACTGTTTCTACATGTGTCTAGATATCTTTCCGAACATAAGTACAGCTGTTACTAGCAACTGCTAGGGACACTACAGAACTGTTTCTATATTTATACATGACTGGATATCTAACTCCCTCCTTCTCCCCTAGGTTCTCGATTTCCACCCTCCGCCCTACGACCACCCTACTCTGGTCTGGCAGGCCTGTACGGCGGCCCCCGACACCCCTCCTCCGCGGCTGCATTCGACGCTCTCAGATCTGCTGAGTTGGCCCGTCTTCAGGAACAGGAACGTTCCATGCAGATAGCATCGCAACTTCGCAACAATGAGCTGTTATCACGGAGCCTGCTAGATCATCACCAGCAGCAACAACAGCAACACCGCCAGCAACAACAGCAACAGCAACAACAGCAACAGCAGCAGCAACAAGAGCATCATCACATGTACCTGCAGCTGGAACAGCGGAGGAAAATGATAGCAGCGGCCCAAGCGGCAGCAGCAGCAGCTGCAGCGAGTGGGGGTGACCCTTCCAAGATAATGTCAGAGATGCACTACCTAGCACCCCATTTAGCATCACAGTTGAAATTTGGGCCAAACCATCACATGCCCGGAGGAGGACTTCCCCACGGCCTCTTTAACCGACCACCCGGTTTTGATCCTAGAAACTTCATGTTGAAACAGAACCCTAGAGGGCCAGACTGAGAGTGGTGGCGGCTTGATATTTGTATCCCATGATATGGTTGGTGTGTAAGAGAGTGTGTGTGTGTGTGTGTGTGTGTGTGATGTTGGCTATGTTTTCATTTCTTGAGAAGCTGTGAGTGAGTTATATTTATGTGTACCGTTATATATTATAGTGCGTGAGAGAGAGAAAGCCTAAAGACCCAGACTTAATATTGAACCCGTGTACATTTCATGCACATGTTAGGGAGTGTTAACTCCGTGTAAAAATGTACCGCTTATATCATCATTATCTCGCCTCATGTTCGTCCCCTAATGCGCCAACAAGAATTTAATTTTTAGTTCTGTTTTTATATTTTAATTATAGACACTTGATGAAACCATGCCTTATCATTGTCTTATTTAAAAGGTGTACAGGAAAAACGCTAATGTGAAGTGCTGGAAGACGCCGGAAAGTTTGTTTGGCGCTTTCCAGAGCAAACGGTACGCGCAATTGTTAACCCGCGCTAAACTGGTGAAGTTGCGCGCGTTTTCCTTGCATTCCGAAAATAAAAATCGAACTCAAAGTATTTAAAATAAAATTTGCACCCATTTTATTTTTTAACTTTTGGTGTTGTTTCTGATTGCCATGTCGTTCGAATATGACGTCCCAATAGATTGCTCGACACTGAGGGACTTCAGAGAATCTATCCATTTGTCTGTGAAAAAACAAAGCCAGACAACAGAACGTGTCCTTTCCATTTTCAATGTTTGGTCCGCACACAACTGGGACCCAGAAGCGTTCGAACACCCGGTATGTAAGTCATTTTACTGCAACTGACTAGTTTTCTTGAAAATCACAATTTTGTTTTTTCAGACCTTGGAGTTCTGTGAAAAGTACAGTTCCGCTCAGATGGCGTCGTTAAAAGCCATGAAGGAACGACAAATCGCTGCCATGGAACGTTGTGTTGCTTACAAGTTTTCTGAACATGAGACTCTCTTGGGGGACAGCTCTACCTACAAAGCAGCTCAGCTGGCTAAGAGGGATGCCCTTATTATGGAGATTGATATTAAGAAACAGCATGTTACAGACTTTGAGGATCTGAAAAACTTTAGAGAACGTTGTAATAAAGAGGTGATTGCGAAAAGTGAGACACCGCATCTTGTAGGTCAGGCGATACCTCATTGGAAGGATTATGAAACTTGAGATTCAGTGACGTGCGTCAGGAGTTGAGTGATATGTCAAATATTGGTGTATGATTACATTTTTCCCATAAACCTAATTAGGTAATGGATACACTCTTCAATACGCCACATAGAACTTGTAACAGACCCAATTAGGGTTGTCACCGATCACTACTCAATAGTCTCACTAACCTCATTAGGATGTGTCTTGCTCAATAATTAGGTGTGGTAATTACCACGTCCCCACCCTTTATAACCCCCGTGTGTTTCCCTCAGTTACCAAACACAATGACTTGCCTAATTTCTTCTTCTTCTGCTCCTTCTAGGCCCATGTCTGAGAGGGGTGTCTGCCGAGGTTTCGGTAGGGGCCGATCTCGGGGTGGAAACAACCAGCACCTCCTCAACTCCTCCTCCATCAACCAACCTGATATCCAGAAACCTCAACCTGATGTACAGAAACCCCAACCTAACAACCAGAAACCCCAACCTAACAACCAGAAACCCCAACCTAACATCCAGAAACCCCAGCCTGACAACCAAAACTCCGTCAACCAGCCTACAACTACCCTTCCTGGAACTGGGACACTACCCAACTCTCGGAACCGGCAAATCAGACAATCCCGTTTCAATAGTTCCTCTCTGCAAGCCGTCAACAGATCCCTAACTCGGGATGTCGTCCAATCACGGGCCAAGGTGAACGGGGCCCAGAAGTGTTTTAACTTTACCTACAAGGAGCCTGTGGTTCAACCAACTGCACCCTCCCCTGCACCAACAACCAAACAAACCCTAGGACCAGGACAGCATCTACTTGATCCGAACCATCCGGGACAACTAACCTACAGAGAAGGTGTTTACCCTGCCGCCAAGTCTGATAAACTGCTACACATGCTAATGGGATCCCTCAACTTCCAGGGGGTCCGGAAGGGACGGGGCCAGGATTCCACCAGGATGAGTGTGTGGTTTGGACCGACTGATACCCCCTACAGCCCCTCCTACAGCTCCCTCCAAACCTATGATTTCTCCAACAACCGGCTGATGAACCAGATAAAACACGACATGGAGGAGATGGGAGGTTGCCGGTTCAACTGCTGTCTGGTGACACTCTACAGAGACGGAAAGGATCACCTACCTTGGCATGGGGATGTTGAACCCTGTCTAGGACCACAGGTTGCAGTTGTGAGTCTAGGGAGACAAACGACGTCTCCAGTTCAGTCAACATGATGAAGCAGAGTATGAGATGCATTTGACGCACGGTTCTGCACTGCTGATGAAGGGAGGATTGAGCGAGAGGTGGAGGTACTGTGTGCCCATTGAATACCATGATAGGAAACCAAGGATTGAACTGGCATTCCGATATATCAAGGACACTGAATGAAAGTAGTGTGTGGCTGTGAGAGATGGCCATTTGAACTGTTTTATGTATATTTTGAAGCATTATGAATGTTTATAAATGCATGCTGTGGGTGTTGTCATATTATCTAGCTGACAATTTTATAGTTTTCGTTTATAATCACCGTCATATTATTATTGCTATCGTTTGTAGATGTTTTGATATTTAACTGCCCCCGTTTATATAACTACTACTAAAGCGAGAGAGTTATTATTAATGTTGAAGTGTTATGTGAAAACAAATTAACTTGATATATTCCTTCTGTAACCCATGTGTTTTGTTATCTGTCTCCCATCCTCTTTTACAGACCCTGTAAAACATTACAAACTGACATTCTTCCTTCCACTTCCGCCACATAATCGATTAACATTTCCTCAGCCGTCGTAGTCATGGGCTCCATCTTCGAGCAGATACTCGACTCAGAACGGATATTCAAAGAACGAACTTCCGTTATCCACGCAAAGAAGGCAGAAATATCTGCAGTTGAGCGACGTATTACCGCCCAGAGGGAGTCCATATCAGTCCTTGTAGCTGAGATCAGTGAGTGTCTTGTTGAGAAGAGCGAACTCGAACTTGAGCGGGACTTTCACCGTCGGAAACTCGCATCTTTAGAGGAGATACTGAGCGAGATAAATGAGAGAGAGGAGAAGGTCCGACAAGAGAAGGAGAAGAGTCTAGTTACACTAGGTGAACTAATGGTTACACTAGCTAACACAGCGAGTGAGCAGAGAAAGAGGGTTATCTCTGCTAACCAGGGGTTGAAGGAGGTAGATGAGAATCTTGTTGCTTCTCACTCGAGTTGTAAAGAAAGGAGAGACCAGTTGAAATCAGAACTCACTGTTCTGAGAGAAGAGATGTCCACCAAGCAGTCCAAATCTGATCTGCTGAAAAGGGAGATAGAGATTGCTAAAATGTCGCTCAATAAATCGAACGAAACACTATGTTCCCTAACCGCTATGCTGGAGAAAACCTTTTGTTCTCACTGAAGTGCAGCAAGGCCAGGTCAACAATCTGAGAAACATGGTGGCAGGGTATGAGAAACAAATGGTTTCCATAACAACTGAACTACGGAAGAAGCAGGCGTTCCTGCAGCAGGGAAGTAGGTGGGGTAATCCTGCCCCGCGGAGCAAGTTCTTCCCTCCCCGGTTCTCACCCTACCACCCAGAAGAGGAGGATGAATTTGATGATATTCCCTATGTCCCAAATCACTACTCCTGCTACCAAGCGATAGGAAAGGGTGGTGTTTGTTAATTAAGTTATTGAATCAGTCAGTCTGGGTTTCATAATTCCCGTTTTGTAAAAGAGCGAATGTGTTTGTTGTACAAACTTCAGTTTTGTAAGATTTTTAACTTTGTTCCATTTTTGTAGTTATGTCCAAATGTATTCTGTTTCCAAAATAACACATTATTTATTTTGTAACATGTGCTTTCTTTTCGTGTGACTCACCCTCAGTTTAACCCTCTCCTACACTTTCCATATCTTGTTTCCCAGCTGTTACCATGAGTATACCAATGATACCCAAGATCATGACGGAGCCGACTGCTTTTGAGCCTAGTTACGCTAAAGTAGAGAGGGACGCATCCATGTCAAAGACTTACTATTGTGGAAGCTGTAATTTGGGATTCGACGTGCTCTCGGTAGGAAATTTGGTACAACTTGTGTCTCAATGTAGATGCCAGACACAATAGTCAATAAATTTATTGGTACCCTTACCAGGGTCAGAATATCAAAGAATAGAGTTCCCTATTATCTGGTTACTACTTAGTTATCTGATTAATTACCCCCACCCCCTCCCCCAGGATTATGAGGCACATTGCTCTCTCGAGGAACACAATTTCCACATCCAGCGAAAGATAGACATGTTGGTGCCAGGTCTGGGTTTCTGTCCGGCCTGCTCAGGAGTCCACCTAACCTCCCACTCCTGGAACACGCATCTAACATCAATAAAACATGCCAAGTGCAAGACATCCCTCCAGGCTCTCAATATTCAGGGTGATTTTGATACCTTGTTAGGGTGCTACTCCCCCGGTGTCCTGGGTGGGCCCATAACACCCTCCATGTTGAGTCAGCAGAATGCTAAGAAGTATGGGTTTGGGCATGGTGGACAGATCAAGCAGGGAGAATATCTGATTGGTCTACAACACATATCAAAAACAACCAAGGAGTTTGAGTACCTGTGTGGTATGTGCAAGGAGCTGTTTAACTTTGAGTTTCGTGCAAAACACCTGACATCACCGCAACATCGGCTGAACTACCTGGTTAGTACATATATCACCATAGTAACGTATATCACCATAGTAACGTATATCACCATAGTGACTAGTGTATTGTTACCATGGTAACCCCTGACACCACTCCTTCAGAAACTAAACTACCAGCCCTGGTACGAGGATGCAATGACGCTCTTCCCGAACCAGCCGATACAGCTGTCACAGCGGTTAATATTCAGGGCAGCATCAGATAATGAAGATCGAGCAGCCAGCAGGAGGATGCCAATACTGCATGCTCTGAGGGTGTACTTCACCACAGAGGCAACCAAGAAGTTACCTAAGAAGTGAGTATGAACTTAGAATGAGGCGGGGGTAACACTAGGATAATAGGGGCACTAAGCTAGGGTAGTTTGTAACTCAACTAGTAATACGTTCAGCAGATTGAGTTATATGATGATTCAAAAACTCTCTTCACAGTGAGCTAAGAGCACAGCAAGAGGAGGAAGAAAGGAGGCGAGGAGGAAGAGGAAGGGGTGGTCGGTTTAGCAGTGATTCGGGTGGAAGATGGGGAAATAATGATAGAAATAGTGGTAGGGGTGATAGAGGACGAGGAGGTGGTCGTGGTGGTGATAGAGGAAGGGGTCGGGGAGGGCGGAGTGACCGCGGTGGTCGGGGTGGACGGTCCAGGGGTAGAAGTAGAGATCGGTGGAACCAGAATCCTAACGACGAATACGATGGAAACATGTGGGATGGTACAACTGCCCCTCTATTACAGACAATGAGATCCAATAATGGTCCCCCACCTCCTCCCTCTGGACCTCTACCTCCAGCAGCAGGGTTTCCACCGAGACGAGTTCCTCCTCCTGCTGGTGCAGCACCCCCAGCAATGGGAGGTTTCCCACCCAGACAACCACCAATGAAGGCCCCACCCCGGGTACCCCAGGTCAGACCACCCTTTAGAGAAAGCCCTGCCTCGTTTGAAGGTAATGGAAGGGGATGGTGGAGAGGATGAGTACTATGGACCTGTTGTCGATCAGTTAGGAGATACTGTTAACGTAGTTAAGGTGAGTAATCCTACCAGGTACAACTTTGTTGTTGACCACCATGTTTGAGATGGTAGTTCTCATTCTGGATGTGGCGAGTTTCAAATTATATAGACTCCCCCGCTCACCCCCTGTTTACCATTTTCCACTAATCTTATTGTTCAGTTTGATGACCAAGAGTACGATAGTTACGATGCTAGTTTTGCCTTGGAGGCGGCTGGGGAAGAAGGATACTATGGTAGCTATGGTAACGAAGGTTACCAAGATGCAGGGTACTATGAAGAGGGTTACCAAGGGGGATGGGCCCAACCACCACCTGTACAGCGATGGGCTCCCCGACCTCCTACCCGATATCCAACTCGAGCTCGTAGAATCGTGCCATATGGAGCCCCGCCCACTCGTTATATAACGAGGGTAAGTGTTCTCAATGCTTGAGACTGTGACCTGTGAGAACAGAATGATGTCTTGGGATTCATGTGAGAGTTGCTACGAATGTAGATATATTTCAGTCCCATTTCCCAATTGAAAATAATAACACTGTTCTCCCTCCCCCCAGTTGTTTCTAATACCCCTCCCTCTTTCAGGGACGATCCCGTGGATTCCCACCACGTTACTGATGAGGTGGGTCAGATAAACATTCCACCACCAGAAACTCTACTTCAGAATTCAGAAATTTGAAAAGATCTGACCTCTCTCTAAATATCTAAATTTCCCACCTTTTCACCAGGAAACAGGGTATCCACCCTGAGCTATGTTTGAAGCGGTACTTACAAGAGTACCGGTATGAAGTACCGTGCAGGAGCCGTGCAGCTCCTGCCACCATGTTATACACTGAGGGAAAGCTTTTTATCTGTGATATGATACGGAATATTTTATAGTAGTTCTACAACAGGAGTCCCTGGGCGCCTGTCCTATCCTCGAAGAAATTTAACAAAGCTCAAGACATATTTTAGAGAAATCCATAACTCTGATTTCTATTTGGTGTTTATGTCCGTTTTTGTTGATTTTGGGTGATAAGATTTAGGACTGAAAATATTTTATTCTGTCGCAACCTGACTGCATAGAAACAGCTTGCCAGCTGCCAGGGAGAGAACCGTATAACATTCTTGCTATACGGTCAGAGAAGTAGTTTTAATACAAGATTGTTAAATTGGCTGACTTATATATTTTATTTTGTTAGCTCAGGGGGATCTGATATAGATCCCCGCAGTGTTTTAAACAATATCATCTTCTCTATTCCCACCCTCTCCCCTCATTCTCTGCTACTAACTCAGGTATGTACTATCAGTGGGGAGGTGCCCCGGGTGGAGACCCAGCTGTCACTGCATGGCCCGCTTCCACCACCATCAAGGACTACAACACGTACAAGATCCCCAAGAAGAGGAGAGATAGGGAGGAGGATCAGGAAGGGAGGGGTCCACGAGGTAAACCCAAACAACACAACAAGAGTAAGGAGAGGAAGAGGATTGAGATGGCGGAGCTGGAGTACCAAATGGCCATGCCGTACTTCTGTGGCTCTTGTGGACGAGGATTCAGCTCACAGGGGGTACGTGTTTAGAAAACTGTGTGTTAGAGCTGTGTTAGAACTGTGTTAGATAGCTCACTGTTACCTAAAATGTGTCTCTCTTTATCTACAGGATTTTGAGGTGCACATGAATGAAGAGGAGCACAACTATATAATCACCAAGAGGATCAAAACGATAGTCCCTGGCTTAGGATTCTGTGCTGTGAGTAAATATGTCATGATAGTTTGGTTAACAGTGTTTTGTCCGTAATGTCGAATAAAGAACAGCTGATGTGACACACTTGTGTAAATCTTTTTTTCCAACTATTTCAGGCGTGTTCAATTATTCTCCAAACCAAGAGTAACTGGGACAGTCACATAGGTAACGATAAACACAAGCGATCCGTTGAGTCACTCTTCGCTGTTGGCATCCAAGGAATGTACGATGAACCTCTAGGTTGTGAAGTACCAGGTAACTAGTGCTCCTTCATAAAACATCCCAGTGCTCCTTCATAAACAACTCCATCAATTCTTCTTTGTGTTTTAGGCGAAATTTGTGGAGTTGTACAGTCGGATGCTCTGGATGTTAAGAAAGCCATGACCGAATATGGGTATGGACACGGTGGTCTGATGAACCCAACTTTACCACTAGTTGGTCTGAATAGGATCACTATAATATCCCATGATAACTACATGTGTGGGGTTTGTAATGAGGAATTCAGTTATATGCACAGGGGTAATCACATGGGCAGTGACGACCACCAAACCGCTTATCTGGTGAGTCCCAGGAAGTTCCTCTTCTTTTTCTTAGTATGTGTTTCTTCTGAGTGTTCCTCTTCTTGTTCTAAGTGTTGACGGGGTGAATATCACTTTCAGAAACGGTTCTATCCTGCTTATTACCAAGATGTCATGAGCATTCCAGAAAGTTTCATAATGCAGAAACGAAACAGACTGGTATTCTTCTCCTGGAAGGTAGGTTGTATTTTGTGTGAGTGGCTGATTTTTTGTCGGCAATATCTTTTGAAACGTTCTAAAATCAACAATCATGTACCCGCACTAGGTTGAACAAACGGAAAAGAATCTGGAGACATATACTGCAAAGGACATAAGAAGACGATTTAGATTTAAACCTAAACGAGCCGCCGGACTAGCGTAAGTTACCTATAAAGCGTGGCGGTGTCATTTACATTTACATTCAAAACGACAAGATTGGTAATATTCGAACTCACACGATCACTCTCCCCTGTCAGGCCTGAAGAGACGGCCCGAAAGAAGGAGTTCTACAAGCGAGCAGCTATGGAGAAATACATTGCAGAACAAACAGCAGGGCCAGTTAGCTTTGTCAGAGCCTCAGGTTCCATAGACTCATCTAAAGCGATAACAAAGCCAGATCCCATGACCAGGGCACCTACCAACCTGATGACGAATACCACATCTTCTTTTGTGTCTGCAGGGACAACACCATCTACCTACCCTACGACACAGGGAGGCACCACCTACAACAACTATAACACTACCGGATCACAACAACAAGCTGCAGCTTCTACCTCTGCACTTGCAGCAGTGGCCACCACCTACTCAGTTAGTTCTTCAGCAGCCACCTACTCTGCTACTGATGTAGTACAGGACGCCGTGCATGCTTATAGCATCAACAAACAGAATACAAAGTCGGGTAGTTCTTACAGTACTTATTCAGCTGCTCCCAACTATAACGTCCAACCACCTACCCAGCCCCCACCACCCCCTCCCATCCAGCCTCCACCCCCTCCTGACGATGAAGAGAAGAAGGATAATGCCCAGTTGATTGGACCTGTAAAACCTGCAGATACTCCAAAAGTGAAGAATGAAGACAATGATGTAGACATGACCGATCAAGCCAAGGAAGGAAAGAAAACGGGGAAAAGGGAATTCAGCAAAACAAGGGGTGGAAGAGGTGGTCGGGGTGGAGGTAGAGGTAGGGGTAGAGGAGGAGGGCCAATGACAGGTGACCCATATTATGATAACGAGCAATACCCAGCTGGTGGCTACCCCGCCCCGGATTATGCTCTCGATCAGTTTGGATATGAGACTGGTCATGGTTACGGTGAGGTTGCCCAAGATAGTGGTTACCATGGTGGTTACCATGAGGGTGGTTACCATGAGGGTGGTTACCATGAGGGTGGTTACCCTGAGGGTGGTTACCATGAGGGTGGTTACCATGAGAGTGGTTACCCTGAGGGTGGTTACCATGAGGGTGGTTACCATGGCGACTATCAGGAGGGTGTAGAGGGTTACCAGGGAGGTGCTGGGTTTGGACCTCGACCACCACTCAAGAAACACAAATCCTTCCATGCACCACCGCCCCGTGGGCCAGCACCTTATGGTGGTCCACCGCCACCTCATCAGGGTCCACCGGGTGGACCAGTAAGACCTCCTGTTGGTGACAGAGTACTGGAGGAAGATCTGATTGATACGGCTGGACCCTGGGACGGTCCTCCTCCAACTGGTGGACCTATGATGCCACCTCGAGGGCCTCCCAGAGGTGGCCCACCGCGACCCCGTGGAGCTCCAAGAGGGCCCTGGGGAGGACCCCCACCCAGATACCCACAAGGACCCCCTCCTGGATACGATGTAATTATAATATGTTGAATGTTCGCCGTCTCTTTTCTTACTCTCTAGATCCCCCTCTACAGCATAACTCACACCCCCCCCCCTGTTTCAGGACATGACCCCAGAAGAACAGCATGCTATGGCCGTGTTAGAACGGTTCAAGAACAGAACCACTCGAGGTGGAGGTGGATATCACGGGCCACCACGAGGGGGTCCCCCACCAAGGAGAGGAGGACCACCAAGGGGTCCACCAAGGCACACTGGACCACCAAGGTGTCCACCAAGGCACACTGGACCCCCAGGACACAGAGGACCCCCACCACCCTGGGGAGGGTTCCATCATCGTAGTGGTCCACCACCCCGACCCTGGATGGGATGAAGGACTGAATTTTAGTGGGCGCTAGAGACCCCTTGTTGTTTCAAGCTAATCCTTGTATGTTTTTCACAAGAGCTGATTATATTATATTTTATCTTAATTTCTTTTGAAATACAATTGTTTCGAGCCCCTGAAACCCCAAGTCACAAGCATACAGCAACTTATAAACGTCAATACGCCTAGCGTAGAAAATGCCGAACAGGGAAAGAAAAGCCCAGCTCGGGATGGAAAGAACGAAGAATGCTATAGCAGAAGCATGTGAATACATGGAAAAATACAAGTTCTTCTGTACAACATGTTCAGAGCCATTTGAAGAAGTCGAGGTAATAGTTTAGGGGGCAGTGTTAAAAAGATAAACAACGATAAATAATGGTACTAAATCAATACATTAGGGCCGTGATTTTATTTTGATGTTTTTTTCTGGTATTTTAACTCAACAAAATCATCTGTCTCACAGGACCTTCGAAATCATCGAAGTGGGGAAATGCACACATACATCTCGACGTTCCGACGGAAGAGGCTAGTTCCAGGGCTGGCATATTGCTACGCTTGTGACGTAGGTCTTCCCTGGGAAGTGGCCAGAACATATTGACACACCCCGACACACACACTCTTACAAGATGCTACAAGCACTAGGGGAGGTGGAGGAGGGCATAGACTATGATAAACCCTATAGTTGTACAGAACAGGGTAGGTGGCGTGTGAGATTTTGTAAAGCCTCTATATAATTGTATGCTTCGTTATCTCAAAGCGGCTCAACTTGTCAAACCACCCTGTTCATTTCCAGGTGTTATAGGGGTGGAAATGTTGCCCGAAGATATCGATCCTAAGAAGGCAACCGATGAGTATGGTTGGAGTAACAGCAGTAGGGAGGGAATTCCAACTATTGGGCTACAGCATATGTCAAAGAATGACAGAAATGAGTTTCTGTGCAACTTGTGTAATTACACGTTCTCTTTCTCTGGCCGACTTGACCACCTTTACTCTGAGAAACATAAGATGAACTACCTTGGTAAGTTATCTCACAAGCTGTTTTATTTCCTCCTTTTACCTCTATAAGCTAAGCAATAAACTGTATACAACTAACTGAGTAAACAACAACTTTCAGAAAAGAGAGTACCCAGAATGGCATAGGGTGATTGAGGATGCGCCTGTTGTAGTGCGTAGGAAGACTTTGATTCAATTCTACATACACAAGGTAGATGAAAAGGAAAGACCTGAAGAGTCGGAAGAGGCACAGAAATGGAGGAGGATCTTTTTCGATCCGAAAAAGGTTGCAAGGTGAGCTTGAATGCACGATTGATAGTTTTAGTACCTTGTTTTTTACTATCTTATCTGTCCTTCATTTTCAATACCGTGTGTTTCTTGGTGGCAAGTCCCAAGGGCCAAGACCACATCTAAGCTGGAGTTGTTTTTAAAATTTGTTTGTTTCAGGGAACAGGAAAGAAGACGAAATAACAAAGAAA
Organism: Hormiphora californensis; assembly: GCA_020137815.1. Lineage (NCBI taxonomy): Eukaryota > Metazoa > Ctenophora > Tentaculata > Cydippida > Pleurobrachiidae > Hormiphora > Hormiphora californensis. The sequence continues at coordinate 8,925,160 of CM035351.1, forward strand.
TGAGAGAGTCTTCTAAAAGAGACAGGGTGGATCACAGTGATCGGGGAGGTCCTCCTAGACGGGGTCAGGGGACACGTACAATGGAATAGACCACCTAGTGGACCCTGGGATAGTGGTCATGGTGGTCATAGACCTCATTGGGACCAATACCATGGTGGCTGGGGTGATTATAATGGACCTGAGGAATCAGTGGGGTCATGAAGGTTACCAAGATGACGGTTACTATGGAGATGACGGTGGTTACTATGGAGATGACCGTGGTTACTATGGAGATGACCGTGGTTACTATGGAGATGACGGTGGTTACTACGGAGGAGACAACTACGGAGGAGGATGGGATGAAGGGTGGGGTTACACTGATCCATATCAACAGCAAAAAACGGTAAACTATACTGCTTTTTATTTCTACACCGAATACTTTCTACACAGTTCTCACATTTCCAGTTCCTAGATCAGATACAAACACTATTTAGACAGTGCTTAAAATTTTATTTTCTGCAGGATATGACCGAAGAGGAACTTCGAGCATTAGAAATCCTCGAAAAGTACCAATCCAAGGCAAGGGGTGCTCCACCTCCTAGGGGAGGTAGTAGGGGGGCTCCCCATATGCGGGGAGGTCTTCCGCCGGCTAGGGGATCGGGTCCTGCTATGAGGGGAGGGTATGGTGCCCCAATGCGGGGCGGTCCTTCTTCTTCAAGAGGTCACGGTCCCCCAATGACGGGCAATCCTCGGCCCCTTATGAGGGGAATGAGAGGCGGTCCTCCGACAAGGAGTCGTGGCTATCCTCCTATGAGAGGGGCCCCTCCACCGACAAGGGGAGGCAGACCTCCCAAAAGAGGACCTTCAACAAGAGGGAATAGTCGGGGTGGTGGTTTCCTAAACCATGCGTACAGCGGAGAAACGGCCCCCAAAAGGGCCAGAAAAGATAGTTGGTGAGCTAACTATTCTTGGGTTTTTGTGTGTTCAGACAGCAGTATTATAGCAGCTGCAGCTGACGTTTAGAGATTTTGGAGAAAATTAGCTCATAATTATGGGTTTCAGAATTCAGGATACCGAAAATGAAAGAATGCTGTTGCTACTTGCTTAAAAGTGTTGACATTTTAATAGCCGTGATATTTCACAGTTGATCAAGGTTGAAAATACAATATAAGTTGCGTGAAAAAGAAATATTTTGCAAACTCTGTTTATTTTCCTTTAAATTTTACTGGTGATGCCAGATTAGTGTTTTTATTTGGAAAACTGGTATAATAACTGGTATAACGACTACTTTACGGGGGATCGATTTCTATCGATATAATGCTGAATGCAGCTTTTACAAAACATTCTGTTAATGATGACTGGAAGCTAATTAAATACCCGTTGTTTAGTTCCCATCATGCCACGAGCAAAGACGAAGATGGATAGGGCTAAGGAGAGCTCTAGGAATGCTCTAAAAGAGATAGTGGAGTGTATGGAGAAATACAACTTTATGTGTACAATCTGCTCAGAACCATTCGACGACGTTGAGGTAACACACACCGAGAAGCAATCACTTTTTCTCACTTGATATAATCTCATTAAATTAATTTAAATTTTATACGTATAATATCAATCTAGGAACTCCGTGACCACCGTAAGAGTGAGATGCACCGCTACCTATCTGAGAGGCGTATCAAGAGGCTGGTCCCTGGATTAGCATTCTGTATGTCATGTGAGCTCCTCTTTCCCGGTCAATGGGAGGACCACGTGGCGAGTGATAGACATGCCTATGCTATCAAGATGCTGACTGCACTTGGCGAGTTGAAGGAGGAGATCAATTATGACATGCCTTATGGGTGTAATGAACCAGGTTAGTGGGATCCATGGTTCGACATTTCTAGACTATGTTCCAACTTCCATCTCAGTTCCTAAATCCCGATCTGTACAACTCCCTCTTCTAGATTCCCTGTAGTTGACCTCCCCTTCCTTTCAGGCAAGCTGGGTGAGGCGATGTCTCCAGAAGATATTGATCCAAAGAAGTACTCTCTTAGCTGCTCCGAGAACAACGGTATCTCTGCAGACTCTCGGAAGAGCATGCCCTGTATCGGCCTGAAGCATGTCCGGAGACTCAACAAAAAATCATTCATGTGTGACCTGTGCGACCATGAGTTTATCTACCAATCTCGACTGTCACATTTACATTCTGAAGTCCATAAGATGGCATACATGGTGAGAATCATTGGAATGCATTATATTCCTAGTAGAATCTCTCAATCCAGCTGATATATCATTGTGACAAGTTGTCCTTATCATACTTTACCCTGCATTGTACTGAATCTCTCTCCTTATAGAAAAAGTGGTATCCAGAGTGGTACGATGAGTGTGGGAAGGCACCCATAACTTTGCGGAGGAAATCTCTTATCCAGTGGTATGTCCACCAGATAGATGAGAAGGACACCCCCAATGAATCTGAGGAGGTTAAGGAATTAAGAGCTCTCTTTCTTGACGAGGAGCGTGTGAAGAAGTGAGTATAACAGTCATGTGAACCTGGAGGCTGGATGTCGTTCGAGGCAGTCTGAGTAAAACCAAGCTAACTTTCAAATAACTTACCTTGTTTCAGAGAGCTTGAAAGGGTGAGAGAGGGGAAAGAGAGTGCCAAACAACGCGATCAGAACCGTGCCCAACACGGATCCTCCAAGAGAGCAAGGATAGATCACAGTCGGGGAGGAGGGAGAGGGAGAGGTCGTGGTGGTCAAATGATGCTGCAGGAAGATATGATGTATGGTGGTCCAGAGATGGGTGGACCATATGGAGGTTGGGATGAGGGATGGGGAGCCCATGATCAATGGGGCGGTGGATGGGGTGAGAGTTACCCTGGTGAAGATTACTACAGTGCTGGTTACTATGGTGAGGAATCTGGTTACTATGGTGGTGCTGAGGATTACTACGGTGGTGGGTACCAAGGTGGAGAGGCTGGTTACTATGGTGACAGATACGGTGGTTGGGGTGAGGGTTGGGACCAATCCGGTCCACAAGGAAGCTGGTCAAGCCCGGTTAGTGCCTTGTTTTTAGCGATCCTCTCTTCTTGCTCCCGGCTCATTATAATATGTTAAATGTTTCTATTGTGCAGGAATTATTTCACATTGACTGTTATTTCCACAGGGTATGACTGATGAAGAACGGCGAGCTTTGGAGATTGTAGAAAAATTCAATGCAAGAAACAGCGCCCCTCCTCCCCCTATGCGGGGAGGGTACGGTGGTCCTCCGATGCGGGGCGGTCCTCCGCCTGCCAGACGAGGGTTTGGTCCTCCAACTAGGGGTTATCCCCCCATGAGAGGGGGACCTCCACCAATGAGAGGGGGCCCTCCTCCTTCGTATAGAGCTAGAGGGGGTTATCCCCCCATGCGGGGAGGTCCACCCAGGGGAGGCAGACCTCCAATGAGACCATCAGGCCGAGGTCGAGGGAGTTTCCTAAATCACTCTTCAAAGTGAAATATCCCCTTCTCAGAGGATTAGCCAGATAGAAATCCAATGGACGTTCTGATGCTCTATCGAGCCTTCTGACTATTCCATACTTTTTGTTTTTCAAAGCAGAATTGACGATGGGACAATATGATATTTCAACTCACCGCAGTTGCTTTGACAACAGTATTAAAAGTGTGTTTTATTTACTCAAAATTTGCATCACTACAACATCGATGTACATCATCAGATTCAGATGATCGGATCGCGATGGAATTTTCCATAGCATCATTATATTTTTCATTTAAATTCTATACGCTGCTTGTTATTTCTAACAACATAACATGAGAATCAACACGATTCTGTGGCTACTTGGGAAGATCGTCCTAACGACGATATCTGTCCCTGATCTACCTAAACTTCTGTATCCCCACGATCTCCAGTAAACTAATATTTAAAAAACACTCCAATACTACATCAATGACCTCCAATATATCATCTGTATAGCATGAGCCTGCTGTACCAGGAGGAGATAATAGGGAAGTTAGGTAGAGGTGGATATGGAACTGATTCGAGGGGTTCAACACCCTTCACATATGACAGGTATAGACGCCTTTCTGGTACCCCACGTTATAACTTGTCTCTCTTCCCGTCCATCCCGCAAAACAAGTTATAACTTGAAGCCAAGTTATAAATTGAAGCCACAATATCAATATTCCAATCAGTGACTGTAGTGGGAGTGGAGCTGATCCAGCCCTCTGGATCTGGTAGTGGTATACCGAGTGTTCCCCTATCGCGGAGAGTCCAACTCTATGGAGACGATCCTCCAATCTTATCAAGGAGAGTCCTCCAGCGATCTGCTGAGGTGCTCCAGGAGTGGGAGTGGCCCGAGGGGTCTGGGAACTGGTACCTTCTTCAGGAGACAATCAAAGACTTTCTACAGGTGATTAGAAGCAATTTCAGTGCTCTATATTAGCCAGCATCCTATTATTATTAGAATAAGAAGCAATTGATTTGTTAGTCACGGCCGTTTTAATCACTATTGGAGCCTATACTTTGTCTGTAATCACTCAATACCAAACTAGTATCCCCTTACAGGCCCGTAATTTCCACCGGAGATACCCGGACATCCAGCGTCATCCCATCAATGGTGACTGAGAGGGAGATGTTGGTTGAGCGAGGTATCCTAGATGAGACATCAGCCGGGTTCAGCTACCTTGGAATCCTAACTGAGGACTATTCTAGGAGATCCTGAAAGAGGACTTCCCCTCAGAACACAGGCAGTTAGTTGCAGTTCTCAGGACGACGAGACCTCTATCACCGGATAGAGACCGTTCATGGATGACAGTGATAAGGCTGATTGGGAGAATGATGGAGGGCAGGTCCAGGAAGCACTGAGAGAGCAGTTGGTACGCGATGCATCAGACTTCAACAAGAGACTGAAATCAGGCCAGGGGTAGGAGTTACACATGCCCGAGTAGTGAGCGGGTGTTCGTACCACGGAACACCCAGTACATTGCACCACGGAGCTACACGAGAAGGGGGAGGTACCCAGTAGCGGTGTTACCAGGACAGTACACAGATGGGGTGATCAGGTACACCTCAGAGGAACTGTTCACAATGCCCCTGGGGACACCACTCATGCACAATGAGAGGGAGGAGAAGGAGGAGGAGGGAGATGTATCTGTTGTTAACAAGACACTGACGCCCATCAAGAAACCAGAGAATAGCATGTCCTGTGAGCACTGTGATAGTGATATAGCCAAATCGGAGAAGACTGTTAGATGCAACAAGTGTAAGGGGTACTACCACACCAAGTGTATTGGTATTAGTAAGGCCATGCTCAAGACGGTATCTAGATATCCCTGGGATTGTCCTGCCTGTAAAATGTGCGATATCTGTGATAAACCGGACGGTAAGAAATTAACTCAAGTGCTAAATTTCTAATTTCATTTAAACAACCAGCTCTTCGAGCCTCATTCCGTAGATACTACTCACTAGGAACAACAAATTACAACTACTGATTGAGGTTTGCTGAGCGTACCCCTGCCATGGTTTAGTAACAAACAAACTACCGATATTTCATCTAAACAACACCCTCCCCTCCCAGGCGAGGAGAGTTTGATGTTCTGTGATATCTGTGACCGGGGTTACCATACCTACTGTGTTAACATGTCCGAGTTACCACGAGGCCACTGGGAGTGTAGGCTGTGTGTCACGTGTTCATGCTGTGGGACTAATGTGCCCGGGGAGGGACCTTGGAAGTTCCAGCACAATGAACACATGAAGTTCCTGCAGACCATGTGTTACAACTGCTCAGTGTAAGTGTTTTCCTGCGCCTCTACTCTCAGAGTAGTACTCTGTGCTCAAATAAGTTCAAGTTCACAAATAGTGAGAACAGTATTTTATCCTCATTTTCCTACTAATGCAGGTGGTGGGATAAGGGGTGGTTCTGTCCAGCCTGTCTGACTGTGTTTGACTATGATGCTACTAATAACCCCATGGTGTGCTGTGACAACTGTGACAGATGGGTCCACACGTGTAAGTTGTAGCTCTGTTATCCTGAATCATAAGTAGCTGCTAAATATAGACTCCTACTAATCTGCTAGATAATTCCTTTTTTGTAATCTTTAGTTCTGAATTATATTCCTTGTAGTCTTTGTAATCCCACGGTGGGTTATTATCTCTGCATACGAATAAATTAATTTGTGCTTCTCAAGTTTCCCTCTCTCCTAATTCTACCAGCTCCTACTTTTAGCATTTTATTTCCCCATGCTATTCCTTCTAACGTGCTATATGATAGTTCCCTCTCCTGACCTGTAAACCTCTTGCAGCTTGTGACGACACTATTACAGAGGAACGTTATAAAGCCCTAACTACGGAGTCCAACCTACATTACAAGTGTATCCTGTGTAGGGGAGAGAAGGAGGAGGTATATGACAAGCACCACAAGAAACACAGAGATGGGAATAAGGAGAACCGGTGGTGAAGAAGACGAAAAGTTACAATATCTGTTCAGTCTCACTCGAGAAGGGCAATAGAGAAGTTATATTTGTTCAGACTGTCTTGTGAGGCGACTATCCCCTGGCAATAGATATGTTATATAAAGTTAATATTTCAAAACCTGGGTAACTGAAAAAGGCGGAGGAGGACAGTTTTTAATAATTCTTTGTATAGCGCTTCCCATGTTAGCACGTATTTTATTATTTATTTTCCAATGTATTGACCTTATTGTAATTCTAACATTCCCCTATCCCCCACTACCCCCATGGGCCATGCCCCTGTTCCTCTATAACACCATGATTCAAGACTCTTTCCATAATATTTCATAGAGATGGCTACTTTAGTTTCAGTCGATTCCAGGGCACAGTTTGGGGATATAGACAAAGTCACGGAGACCCTCAAACGATTCAAAGATGGCGGTCCTAAGAACTTTCAGGTTTTAAGATTTTATATTTTATCTTTTTGATCGAGTTTTGATGCCCATTAGAACTTTGCTATTTCAATTACACGTTACATCCCTCTTCCAGATTATTGCTGATTTCGACATGACAATGACTACATATGAGATAACAGGAACTTGTTTTGGGGTCATCAGAAACTACCCCGGCTTCCCCCGAGAGGTATTACACCTACCCAGCTGCAGTATATAGTTTAGAATAGTAATCATATTTTGCGGAATAAAAGTACAAAAAAGTAGAATGATCGATGACTCTCTCTAACACCTCTACCCTCCCAGTTTTTCGAGAAGACGAATGCCATCAAGAACGAGCACTATCCCATCCACATTGACCTCTCTCTGCCTGAGGAGGTGCGCCGTGAGAGCGATCACCGCTGGTTCACCCGCATGCTGGACACCTACGAGGAACAGGGTATATCCAAATCTCTGATCCCTGAAATGTTGGAGAAAAGCACGTGTAGATTGCGTCCTGGTGTCGCTGAGTTCCTGGCCCTAGCACGTGATCACAGTGTTCCTGTTTTGGTGTTCTCTGGCGGGATCAGGGATGTTATTGTCAAGTTATTAGAACGGGAGGGGTGCATGTATGATAACATAACCATCATTGCTAACAACTTCAAGTGGGAAAATGACGTGTTCGCGGGGGCTGAGGAGCCGTACATTACAGCGTGTACTAAACTGGAGGTGGCGAAGCAGAACAAATACTTTGGGGAGGTGGTGCGGGATAATGTGTTGCTGTTGGGGGATATGATATCTGATCTGGCGATGGGTGCTTGTGCTCAGTATAAGGAGATGATCAGTGTTGGTTTCTGCAGGGATCCTGAGAAGGATGGGGACAGGTACAAGGAGAGTTTTAGTGTGGTGATGGCGGGTGGGAACCCTGGATTTGAGGTACCTGCCAAGATCCTCAAGGATATTGTGGAGTCAACATGAGGGATGTATTATTTAGTAGGGGATACTAGGTAGAGAGTGACGTGACCCTCACCTCAAAGACATTATATATGTTGGCGCTGATATTGCTGATTTTCCAAGCATTTTTAGGGAAATATTATTTGATAACACGTCACGGAGCATGTTTATATTGTACACCAATGTTTGTATTTTTGCATCTTTTAACCATTTAAACTTCCTGTTTTTCTCGATCTCACCAACAACAAGTTCACATCCCATACCAGTACATAGCATGACACGACCGAAGGGCAAGAGGTGGAAGCGAGGTGAGGCATGTGTCAGTAACCCCGCCTCAAAGAAACACAGACTGGAAGCTGCCAATGTGGTCCGATCCAAGAGACAGAAGACCCAGGTGGTGGGTGGTCCTACAGGGTTGGGCGTGGCCCTGAAGAATCTGGATGAGGGGGAGAATGTAATGAATGACGATGAAGTTACACACATATCAGGTGGGAATGATACAAGGTCTTACCAGGTTACTGGTATATCAAATGGTGGGAACAATGTAACTACTAAATTCACCTGATTTAATTCTTTACTTTCCATTTTCCAATCTAAACTAGTTGACCAATACTGTAATCTACCCATTCCTCAGCCCTGTCTAACTGGACGATAGCAACAGAGGCAGCAGGATCTCTGCCCTCGTTTGAGAAGGTCAGGAAGCTGTGGAACTCTCCCCTTGATAGCCACAAGGAAGTGTGTGCCGTCCTGACAGCCATCACAGAGGTCATCAAGAGTCAGGTGAGTGTGGGATGGAACTAGTTAATTGTAAAGAACAATTACTGCTTCTAGTGTTTTGAGAAATTGTTCATGTTTGTTACTTGGTTGCTATATCTATCAGTTTGTCTGTACAACTAACAGCCCTATATTTTAGAATGAAGAGGAAACCCCAATAGCCTACTTCGCTGCTCTTCTCACGGCTCTAGAGACAACTGAACAAGTTGAACAACAGACCGCCATTTCATACCTTCTCAGTTTGATAATTCCGAGTGTACCACAAAACATACTGCGGGCAAAGTTTGCTCCTTCATCAAAACTATTATTCGGCGTCCTAGAGGCTCAGTCTAACAAAGGTACATATTGTCATGTTCTAGACTTTTTAACTAAGTGTGAGTTGACCGTACTCACTGGACCATCAGCCAATCGGGTCCACGGCAATGGGACCTTGGCCACACACAACTACCAAAGTGGGAAGTAGAGTGTGGCCAAGGCTGGCACGAAGAGCTCAATGCTAAGCAAGGAGCTCCCCCCATTGGAAAAAAAGTGACAAAAATAAAAAAGGGTGCTTGCCAGCACGGTGGTTTGAAAAAAAATAAGGGAAAAAGGGTTTTTAAAAAGGAAGAACGAAAAAAGGGTGGTAGCCAGAAGATTGGCTTGAAAAATTAAAAAATGGTGCGGAGTGCTTGCCAGCACAGTGGTTTGAAAAAAGAGTAAAAAAGAAGAAAAAAAGAGTGCTTGCCAGTGACTGAGGGGCAAAGTCTGCCCCTACCCTGGATAAAAAGGGGGAGGGTCATCCCCCTTTTTATCACAAGGGTAGGTGGCAAACTCTGCCCCTCTACTGCTGCCCCCTCACCAGATAGAGGGGGCCGCTTCGAAGTCTTGAAAGCTGTTCCATCTGAAATTGAGGGGCAAAGTCTGCCCCTACCCTGGATAAAAAGGGGAAGGGTCATCCCCTTTAACCTTTTTATCACAAGGGTAGATGGCAAACTCTGCCCCTCTGCTACAGCCCCCTCACCAGATAGAGGGGGCCGCTGAGAAATCTTGAAAGCTGTTCCATCTGAAATTGAGGGGCAAAGTCTGCCCCTACCCTGGATAAAAAGGGGGAGGGTCATCCTCTTTTTATCACAAGGGTAGATGGCAAACTCTGCCCCTCTACTGCAGCCCCCTCGCCAGATAGAGGGGGCCGCTTTGAAGTCTTGAAAGCTGTTCCATCTGAAATTGAGGGGCAAAGTCTGCCCCTACCCTGGACAAAAAGGGGGAGGGTCATCCCCCTTTTTATCACATGGGTAGGTGGCAAACTCTACCCCTCTACTGCAGCCCCCTCACCAGATAGAGGAGGCCGCTTCGAAGTCTTGAAAGCTGTTCCATCTGAAATTGAGGGGCAAAGTCTGCCCCTACCCTGGATAAAAAGGGGGAGGGTCATCCCCTTTTTATCACAAGGGTAGATGGCAAACTCTGCCCCTCTACTGCAGCCCCCTCACCAGATAGAGGGGGCCGCTTCGAAGTCTTGAAAGCTGTTCCATCTGAAATTGAGGGACAAAATCTGCCCCTACCCTGGACAAAAAGGGGGAGGGTCATCCCCTTTTTATCACAAGGGTAGGTGGCGAACTCTGCCCCTCTACTGTAGCCCCCTCACCAGATAGAGGAGGCCGCTTCGAAGTCTTGAAAGCTGTTCCATCTGAAATTGAGGGACAAAATCTGCCCCTACCCTGGACAAAAAGGGGGAGGGTCATCCCCTTTTTATCACAAGGGTAGGTGGCAAACTCTGCCCCTCTACTGCAGCCCCCTCACCAGATAGAGGGGGCCGCTTCGAAGTCTTGAAAGCTGTTCCATCTGAAATTGAGGGGCAAAGTCTGCCCCTACCCTGGATAAAAAGGGGGAGGGTCATCCCCCTTTTATCACAAGGGTAGGTGGCAAACTCTGCCCCTCTACTGCAGCCCCCTCACCAGATAGAGGGGGCCGCTGAGAAGTCTTGAAAACTGTTCCATCTGAAATTGAGGGGCAAAGTCTGCCCCTACCCTGGATAAAAAGGGGGAGGGTCATCCCCCTTTTTATCACAAGGGTAGGTGGCAAACTCTGCCCCTCTACTGCTGCCCCCTCACCAGATAGAGGGGGCCGCTTCGAAGTCTTGAAAGCTGTTCCATCTGAAATTGAGGGGCAAAGTCTGCCCCTACCCTGGATAAAAAGGGGAAGGGTCATCCCCCTTTTATCACAAGGGTAGGTGGCAAACTCTGCCCCTCTGCTACAGCCCCCTCACCAGATAGAGGGGGCCGCTGAGAAGTCTTGAAAACTGCGATGTTGAAGAGAGAAACAGCAGATGGATGCCACTTGTCCCTACCTACTCACCAGAGTAGACACATTTTGGTGAACCCTCATGTGTGTACCAGGTTTGTAGGTAGGGATTTGTGGCACCCGTGCGGCCGACCTTCCTTTTTCCTTTGCTCACCAGAGAACAATGTTGCTCAGCTGCTAGACAATACCAATCCAGTTTTGACATGGTAACATTTTCTACTGGAGTTGTATTGCTAGATCAGCTGGACAACATTGGTCCCTGGTTTGCAAAGGAATTGGAAGATCGGGGCAATTATGCTACTACGGCACTGTGACACATTCCCAAGACGAGTGGGTTGTGTATACCTCGAGAGACTTAGTAAGAGGTATTCAGCTACTCCAGATCATCTTGGGATGTATCACAGTCGGCCGCAGTAGCATGACTGAAGGGTGGGTGTAGCAATGACCAGTCTCTTGAGCAGGACAGAGAGCTGACAAACAAACACAAAGGAAACAAAAGTAGCACGTGCAGGTTTACAAAGGGTGAGCACTACTGAAGGTGACTTGATAGTGCTCCTTTATCAAACACGCAATGGCAAAGTACAAAATTTCCCAAATTTGGCTAGAAACACTACCAAACCAACCCATCTAACCCCCCTCCTTTTCAGAGTTATCAGTGGCACTAGTGAGATCCCTCCTCGCCTCCATCTCCCACTTGTTGAGCCAACAAGACCCCGCTGTATGGTCGGAGGGTTCAGTACACCGAATGCTGGAATATCTTGTACAGTTTGTCTTTCATTCCAAACCGAAAGTGCGACACGCCGCTCAGAGGTCCCTGGCCAGCCTGTCCAAGAATGTTGCGACTGTGTGTAGTTTAGTTGTACAGAGCTGCACAGAAAAACTGGACGGTTACACAGGTGAGATAACGCTTCGTATTTTATCCCGCAGTTATGCTATGGGCATTGACCTTTTTGAAAATGGGTTAGTGTTGGACAGGGGATATTATTAGAGCTAACACTCCAAACATCCCCCAGGTTCAAAAGAGGCCCAAGTGACACTTCACACGATCAGTTTCATCCGTTACATTCTCCCCCAAGCCTCGGAGGGAGAATTAAAACAAGGGATGGAGAGCATTCTCCGTGTTATCGCTCTCAGACACACTAAAGTCACATCTGCCGCTCTCCAGGCCCTTGCTAGTGTGTGTAAACAACCTTCTACTGCCATGACTGGACAGATGCAGGGACAAATCCTAATGGTATGTTATCTATAATGAGTTGTACAAGTAACTGTAATGTGACAGAAACACACAGTTCACAATAAATCCTGTTATTTTCAGAACCTCTTCTCCAGTAAGCCATCTAGTTTCGACCACCCCATTACAACTGTCTGGTTGGAGGCCCTGTCAGCCTGTTACACCGCACTGGCGACTCTGGAACCAAAACTGGGTCTTATCATGGCACACAACTTGTTCACGTTCTGCTCTGAAACCGTTCTATCCAAGAATCATGATGTAGTTCAGATATCTCTAGTGGTCATGGAGCAGTTTTTTAGTGAGAATATCTCACCCGCTCTAGAGTGCTATCAGGTATTGCAAATTATAAAACGTTTCAACTCCTGTATGAGACGATATAAGCGGTTTTAAAACCGTAAAACACACCTGAACCTAATGGTGTTTATATTTCAGGCTGAGATTGAGGGAAAGAAGTCTACTCCTCTGGGTAAGGTTGTATCTACCCTGAAGACCATGTTAAAGCTCACCTATCAGAGTGTTTGGGATGTCGTATTACAGGTAATGTCACATCACATAGTGGACCCTTGAGTCTTGTCCCACACAAAGACACAGTTTGTGAGGTTGATGTCTGGAACGCGCGACCCCATTCTTGTGTGGAGTAGAATCATCCACATTGCTGCGCCGCGCAGCGTGGGAAAAAACACTCTTCACTCTGGCGTGGGAGATCTTTGTCGTGTTCTCCGACAGACATAACAAATAACATGACCGCCTGTTTCAGACAATTGGATCCCTGTTCCAGCAACTAGAACGACCAGCATCCTACATGATAGAGCCCCTGATCGCACCCCTCTTCATGATTAGGAACGCCCCTGACTTTGAGAACACCAACCTCTTCACAACTACAGCGGGACACCTGGTGAAACTAGTAGGAGGACCCCAACTCCTCTCTGTCTACCCTCTAACTTTGGAACAAGACGACGAAGTTGTAATCCCTAATGGATGGCTCCTACCCATACTACGGGATCACATCAGTCATTCGGAGTTGAAGTTCTTTGTTACCAACCTGGTCCCCGTTACATCCACCCTCCGAGCTAGAGAGGAGACGCTGAAACAGGAGAAGGGCATGGAGCTAGATTGGAGGGTGTGCTTCAACTTGGAATACCAAATATGGGCGCTACTTCCGAGCTTCTGTCGGCACCCAACTGACGTGGCTGAGTCATTTAGCATGATGGCGAAGACTCTTGGAGGCTTGATTTCATCTCGACCCGAGATTAGGGAACTACTCTGTAGTGCTCTTGTTACCCTGATAGGCACTGTGGAGGAGGGAGAGAGGGAAGTGTTGGCCAAGTTTTCTAAGAACTTCCTGCCTATTTTGTTCAACCTGTTCCTGACGGAGCCTAAAGAACACGATCCCCAAGGAAGCCTGTTAAAGATGCCATTGAATCGTACCTCTCTATATGTCCCAAAGACACCCTACACATCTTTTATGAAAAGGTACATAGAGAATAGAGATTGGGAACTGAGAAGTATACAAAAGATTGTGTAACCATGTGTTCGGTAGATCAATAAAAAGAGGACTTTCTTTGTCTAAACCCCATTGTCCCCCTCTGCAGATCCTAGCTAAGACTCAGGGAAGAGGGGATGTCAGATGAAGCCAAGAGGATGGTACTGGAACTCCTAGTAGCCATGATAGCCCACCTAGGAGAGGGAGATCTGACCACTACCTATGATATGGTGGTGCCATGGCTGGGAGACCCAGGAAACCCTATCAACCAGAAACGAGCTTATCAGGTATAAGACTCATCACCTGGAGGCTACAAATCTCAAGCTCACTCAATAGTACACTCCTCCCCTTTACAAAACCTACGTCCCTGAAGAAATTATCAACTACCCTATTTCACCATATTTAGATTCTCCTGGCGTTGTTGGTAGGCAAGACAGATGCCCATTCTGCCTTTGTATCCTCCCGACTAGAGGAGCTCCATACCCACCTAGTGGAGTCTCTGGTGCTAGCCCAGCCAGCTGCTAAGAAGCACAGGCTGAAGTGCTTGTTGGCTCTCGTTAGACAGCTCAAAGCAGAGAACTTCATTACCCAAACCTGTGAGTTGATGAACCTGTTCTTATAATTTCGACACAGGTAACAAAAACATCATTTCCGATCGGCTTACAAACTTAAAACTACGTCGTAGAAATTATCAAACATTTCCACCTATTATATTCTCGTGTTCTTGTTGGTAGAAGGACCATGCATGATGATCCCCAGACTAGAGGAGGCTCCATCCACTGTCAGGAGTCCTTGGTTACACATCAGTAAGTAAGAAAGGGCAGCTGAAGGTTATCTCTCGAGTTGATCAGTCTCAAACAGGATATTTCACCTTACCCAGCTAGTACTGCTAGTTGTGCACTTCTTATGGTTCAACTATCATTGTGAGCAAGGACTACAGCACCTAATGCGAGCTATCGTTACGCGTTCATGGATATTACTAACTTTGGCTACCGGTATGTTTACAGATAGTCTTTTGAGAGCGCAATGAGAACGTTCACTTGCATAAGGTCTCACAGCCTTAGTCATCTACTATGTCTAATAGTATAAGGGAGTCAATGAGTGATACCTTAAGGATGCTCTGGTGAGCACTGATTCTACGATTGGCGGTAGGTTATTAAGCTAGACGAAAGTTCTATTTCAAATATAAATGTTCCTCAAATACAAACTAAAAAGAGATTAGAGTTTACCTGACAGAGGAAGTATAACTTTCTCTCTGTCAATAATGAATTATGAGATAATTAATGTTTCTCACCCTATCCCTCCATTACAGAGCGACGTTGTTGTGCCTCAGTAAAATTGTATACGAGTACAACTCATATCTAGATGCGGATATTCTGGATCAAGTAGTTGAAATTGTGGCTGCTATGATGTCCTCTAAACACAAGGAAATACTGAAAGGTGTCCTCTCTTTCATCAAGGCAAGTTTACCTAACGCTACATGATATGATTTGTAAATCAGCCATATTCTTGAAACAGTTTCATTTGTAACAGCCATGTTATCAGTACTTTCCTAACTAATTGAGAACCCTAATTACAGACATCTACTGGAGTGATAGCGTACCAGATCATGCAACCTCACATCAAGACGATATTGGATGCCCTAGACGCCTGGGATAAACCCACCAAACATCACTACAGGTTTGGAATGGGGGAATCAAAAAGGGGATGTATTTCTACTAGATAATAGCCAGATTCAGGCTGGCAGAGTGAGAGCACATATAATCGGCAAATCTCTAACCATCACCTCTTCCACAGAGCCAAGGTGCGAACTCTATTTGAGCGGTTACTACGTCGTTTCGGCTACGAGATGATCTACAAGCTGTGTGGTGAGGAGCACAAGAAGGTTGTGAACCACATTGTTAGGGAACAGCGCCGTGCCAAGGCCAAGATGGGAGTCAGGGATAGAGGGGATGAGAGTGAGGAGGATCAGGAGTTAGGTGATAGTGAGGACGAGGGGGGTATGGACGACTTCAAACAACTCAGGGGACGAGGATCCAGGAGTGAGGTAATGTGCTCTTTCGAGTTTCAATTGTATAGATATCTGATCAAAGGGAGGAATCTAGAAAATATCTGGCGAGGAACGGGCTTGAATTAACCAATAACAATTCACCCTCTCCCTCCCCAGCTGACCTCCAAGTTGGTAGAGGGTGACAACCCATTGGACTTCCTGGACTCAGCCATGATACCCAAGATTTACAAGGGCTCTAAAAAGGAACCCTGCTCTCTCCCTGAGAAGGATGGGAAGCTCATCATCGAGGACCTGGCAGAGGTAACAACATGAACACTCTAGGGAGATGGGGAGGGGGTTCTGGGTAATTAACACGGGGAACATAGAGGGGAACGGGAGAGGGGGTTCGGGGGGTTCCTGATGAAAGCGGGAGTGTTTTAGAGATACGCTTTCGTTTTACATGTTTGGTTAACTTTATCATCACTATCCTCTCTTAGAAAATCAAGGAAGCCCAGATGCTGGGAGAAGACACAATGGGAGAGGAGAAGGAGCCTGACTCAGAAGATGAAATCATCAAGGCTGCTGTTAATCCATTCGGTCGACCCAAGAAGGGAATCTACAGGTAGCTACAGATCTTGCTCAGTCTATCTATCAAGTTCTAGCAATGACAGATGTTAGTCAACTAAACAAGATGCTCAGTATCTGTAAATTACTTTCTCTCAGGGACGTCAAGAAGAACCCGACTGGTGGTAGATCTGAGTCAAGTGGAGGAGGAGGAGCGGGCAAGTTCGCCTCCAAGAAGGCCTCTGGAGATATGAAGAAGAAGGGTAAACACGAGCCATTTGCATATGTGTCAATCAACCAAAAGAAGGGAAAGAAGAAGACTAGCGGTCAGTTTGATAATCTTATCAAGGCAGGTAAGGCAGGAGTACAGAAGGGCTCCAAAGCCATGAGAAAAGCTCCTCGGAGTACCGGCAAGTGAGACACGTGAACAATATGATGATGGGGGTGTTTTTTAAAGTTTAACTTATTAACTGGACCGTTCTTTTAAATCTGAAGTTCTTTCAACTTTTGTGAATCGGTTGTGATATCAGTGCTCTCTCTTTCAAAACACGCTCTCACCCTCTCCAATGTCCCAGTAGATCAGTTCTCTACTCAGTCATCATATATCTCTGTTATTTGCTCTTCTGAGGGCCCTCCTGGGGTACAGTTATTTACACGCTGTAATATCACAATTCTCAACCCTCTCTCAGATTAGGGGGAGGTGTTCAGAGCAAGACGTGTTTATATAGTTCGTGATCCAAGCACTTTTATCAATCTGTTTATTCAGTCTTGCTAGGGTGTGTTTAGCTAGTGGTTCCGGTCTGATATCAGGCATCATCGTCATCATGTCCTCCTGGACCTCTTGCGGAGGGGCGGGCGGGT
This sequence comes from Hormiphora californensis, assembly GCA_020137815.1. Taxonomy (NCBI): domain Eukaryota; kingdom Metazoa; phylum Ctenophora; class Tentaculata; order Cydippida; family Pleurobrachiidae; genus Hormiphora; species Hormiphora californensis. The sequence goes on from CM035351.1 coordinate 8,942,126, forward strand.
GAGGGGCGGGCGGCGGGAGGGGTAGTTGAGCGGGATGGGGCGTCTGTGGTGGGCAGGGGGTGGTCAGCTTACACATTGTACCTTCCATGAACGTCTTATGCCACTGCCGTATGTCCCTGAAATAGAAAACAGTGTGAGTGAGCACTTTCCCCTTTTCTCTCTCTCTTTATCTATCTCTCTCTCTCTCTCTCTCTCTCTCTCTTTCTCTCTCTAACTATCTCGCTAACTCTTTCTCTTTCTCTCTCTAACTATCTCGCTAACTCTGAGAGTCTTTCTCTTACTATCTCTCTTTCTTTCTCTAGCTTTTCCTTTTCTCTGCCTTTCGCTCACACACTTTCTCAACCTGTCTCTCTATCTCTCTCTCTTTATCTGTAACATCTATCTATATTACTCTCTCTATTTCTTTTGAGAATTGAGTTAGACTGGAGCGTGCAAGTAATTATTGTTTTTTCTCTATCTCTACCTGTCTGCTTCTTTCACCTCTCTAGCACGTACGGGTTACTTTGACTCAATACTCCTACTATTAGAAAAGCGGCATCGCGAGAGAGAGAGAGAGAGAGAGAGAGAGAGAGAGAGAGAGAGAGAGAGAGAGAGAGAGAGAGAGAGAGAGAGAGAGAGAGAGAGAGAGAGAGAGAGAGAGAGAGAGAGAGAGAGAGAGAGAGAGAGAGAGAGAGAGAGAGAGAGAGAGAGAGAGAGAGAGAGAGAGAGAGAGAGAGAGAGAAGACGAGTTGTGTGTAGAAGTGAGAAGTGGAGTTGTACAAAAGAAAAAGACACAATTTGATTATGTACAAACCACGACAGGTTGGGGAAAATGAGCGAAGAAACACAAACTTGCTGAGTCAAGAGTCAACACAAACAAACAAACTTAGATCACAATTCTAAATATCACAATTCATACTGGTTTATCTCACACTACACGCTTTAGCCACTGTTTTTAATTGTCCCTAGATCGGAGAGAATTTATCACAAACAACACACAATTATATCAACTATGAACTATCTAAATCAGGACAATCTCTCTCTCGACCTCTTTTGAGGGTCCTTCTCTCTCACACACACACAGACATATTTTATGCGTATTACGCACACACAAACTCACACTTTTATCACACACTCACACTGACTGACGCTACAAGGTTCCCTGTACTTCCCCCGACACAGTCTCTTCTGACAGGTTGTTATACTGTTGCTCTTCACTCTGAGTCTGTGTACCGATCGATTGGGCCGCATCTCCCGCTGCACCGCTCACACGAGCCCTTTTCAATGCCTCAATCTCTAATCTCGTCTTCTCATTCTTCAGGTTTAGTTTCTCCTTTTTCAACACAAGAACTTCTTTTTTGAGCGCCATCATCTCCGCATCCTCCCCCATTCCCTCTCCCACTGTTACAGCTGCCAGGGGAGTGTCAATGGAGCCCCTCTTTCTCTTCTTGTTAGGGGCCTGATCCTGTCCCCCATGGTGGTTGGGATGTTCATGAAACCTCACCGTCCCATGATCACCCCCATACTGGTGCTGCTGCTGGTGAGGGTGATGGTGGTGAGGGTGGTGATGGTGATCGCTCTCACTCGTACTATGCTGTCTCAACTGCTGGGTGTGATCCGTCGTACCTCCATTAATCTGAGATATCCTGTTTGCCAACTCGGTGAATATGTTTGTCTGTATGTTGTCCATTTCCTGAAGTGTGATGTCTGCAGGGGAGGAGCTGTTCGGAGGTTGACCAGCCAGGGGTGAGGTGTTGTTGGCGAGGTTGAGGCTAGTTGTGCAGTGAGGCGAGGGAGGTAACCAAGGTGTTCTTTAACTCCGAGTTGCCCATCACCAGATCCAATACTTGGCTTTCTGTTTGTTGTTTGGGAGATGACAGAGAGGTGTGGTTCTTGATAATGACATCCAGGAATTTACTGTTATCAAAAGAGTCCATGGTCGTCCCTGAAGGTGTCGGCTCATGAGACATTCACCACCATAGGACACAACTCAGTGTCAGAATCAGTCATGACATCCCCTGCTAGGTGTTGCTGATCGAATGTCAGGGAGTTTACCAACTCCGCACTCAGGTTCAGGTCTAAGTGGACCTGGGGGCAGGTTCAGGTTCTCTGGTCCAATGATCTGGAGACACAACAGATCCCTCTCGTGGAGTGTCTTAGTCATCTTATCATTGCCACTATTCCTGATCTTCTCCTTGACCCTCTGCTGAAGGTTGTTCCACTTCTTACACAGCTTGTTGAACACTATACTCTCTCCCTGAAGTAGCTAGGAGCACCTGCTGGATGTTCATCCAGGCGAACCCGCTTCTTATCCCGGGCACTCCGCGTGTTCTCCTTTGTCAGGATGATGGCCTTGTTTTTCTGCAGTTCCTTCAGGAAAACTGTCTCACAGGCAATGTCCATGGTCCTCGTGGTGGCGAGATATTAGATACACATCCACTATGGGCAGGTGATCAAGACACACAGAGGGGGCAGAGCTAGATAGGAGGGGTAGAGATATATTATTGACACAAGGCACGGGAACACAAAACATAGAGAGAACTAGCGAGAGGAGAGAGATAGTTTGTATATTGGGGGTATATCATGTAGACAACATTTGGTAGACAACAACTATAAAATACTAGCAAGGAGTGCCGCAAAGTAAGAAGGGAACTACAACAGTACGTGTCCAGGACAGTATCAGATACAACTATGTCATGCACTGAACTGGGTATGGATTTAAGGCAGTATCATGGTTAACGGGGGGCAGCGCAGACAAAGCACTCGTAGAGACTTAGGATTACACAGCTAGAGAAAGAGAGAAAGAAAGAGATAAAAAGAGAGAGAAAGAGAGAGAAAGAGGGTTGGCGTGTATATATAATATGGGCTAGCACACTAAGCTAGTAGTAGTATAGAAAGTCTCTGAGTCAATAGCTCTAACGCACACAAAAGCCATGGCATTCTGCTCTGCGGACGCTTTGACGCTACCATCTCTCTTTTTCTGAGCATATAATACTACTGTTCACGCTATGCCTTCGTTTCTCCCCCTCTCTCCACGTTCAACTTGCTCTGCAAAATTCTCTCTTTTGCACTAAATGCGGGCCAAGTAAGGTTCTACCTTCTCAAAGTAATATATCACATCAAATCAAACCATATATGGGGGTAGTGACTGTACGTGAGGGGGAAGGAGAAAGAGATGGCTAGCTTGAGAATGAGAATGGGAAGAATGATAGATAGAAGAAACTAGAGAATGGCATAAAGAAATGTGTAGATGAATATCAATATGCGCTAAGTAAGAAGCGCTCTCTCCCGGTACATCACTATAGTCATTCTCTCTAGCTCTATAAACTCTTGCATCAAATCCTCGTTCTATATTTCTCTATCCCCCCCCCCTATCTGACCCCATTATTCGATGTATCTAGATTCTCTGGATGTCAATTTCTCTAATCTACCATTTCTCTCTATCTCCCCTACTTACTCGATCTTATATAGTTCCACCCCTTTCCTAATGGTATAGAGAGAGAGAGATAGATTGAAGTAATGGATGGTACTGGGAGTGGGAGAATGAGCAAGACATACCATAATGGGGTCAAGATGAGTGGATAGAGATAGATAGAGAGAGGGATAGAGGGATAGAGATAGGGAGAGACAGATCGAAACGCAATTGTAATGCAAAAGAAAGGGTGAAAAAGAATGAGAGACTGAGAAAATAAATAAATAGTAAGGAAAAGAGTATGGGAGAGCAAGAGAGAGGAGATGATAGTGGTAATGAGGGCATGGAGTCTGAAAAGATCCCCCTTTCACCCTCTCTTTCTCTCTCCCTCACCCTCTCTTTCTCTCTCCCTCACACTCTCTTTCTCTCTCCCTCATGCCTTACTCTCTGAAACTGACCTCTACTGCAGAGCAAGGATCTGCAACGCAAGAAAAGTTAGGAGACAGCTCAGCTCTAGTTGAAAGGGGCGAGAGAGAGAGAGAGAGAGAGAGAGAGAGAGAGAGAGAGAGAGAGAGAGAGAGAGAGAGAGAGAGAGAGAAACACAATCACCAAGTAATGTTCTGTAGAACTTGAGCTACAAGTAAAAGAGCTAGATCGAGGAAGGAAGGGGTCTCAAGTGATTATATAAAGTAGAAATATATCTACTGAGAGATCAGAGAAGGCTCACACACAGACAGAAACATGTGTCAAATAGTATCTACTAGCTGTCTGCTGCACACATGTGTGTGTGTGTGTATTTACAGGGCATGCTAATTGTTAGATTTGATAAGCTTAGTAGTATGTTGCTAGCAAGCTCTGTCACACTGTTTAATGTAATTAGATAGAGAGAGAGAGAGGAAGCAGCTTAGGTAGACAACACAAATAAAAGGGATATGGGATGGGGGTATCAGGAACAAGCTTGTTCACATAATATTTAGGGGGTAGCTGCAGCACACATCGCCCCTAAAGAGACATTGAAACAAAGACTAAAGAGAGAGAGGTACAGATAGAACAAGAGTATATTGTCTCCTTCTCCTCGTCTCCCAATCGTGACAGTAGTGGTGAAGCAAATCACAAAATAATGGAGTTCCGGACAAACCTTGTTCTAGAGTGAGAGGAGTAGTGCTATCTTTCTCGCTTTGATTTTGCTATTTTCAGCCCATCAAGCAGTTTCCTAATTACATTGAGAAGTGAGAGTGAGGGAAAAGAAAAAGCGAGAGTGAGATAGAGAGAGATAATGCTAGAGATGTGTGTGTCTGTCATGCGTCGTTATTTATATTTGGACTAGCTGGGCTTTCTAACACACTTTCACTCTCTCTGTGTTCCTCTTTCTATTTCTCCCCTCTCTACTCACAGCTGTGGTGCTCTGTCTTTTCTCCCTCTCTGGGCGGGTTAATTCAAGTCTAATTAGTGTCAGAAGAAGGGAGACACGCACGGCCGCGGCGGGTAGATACTTGCCCAACGGTGGTCGTCCACCCTAGCTAGCTTGCACACTTTCACTCAGCTGGTAAAGAGAGATAGAGAGAGATAGAGACAGGGAGAGTGAGAGAGAGTGAGAGAGAACATAGAGAGATAGAGAGAGAGAGAACAGAGTGCTAGCTCCATATACCTATCTGCTAATCTACTTACTCAAACAGAGGGAGTTGAAGGAGAAAAGAGCACCCGATGTGGATTTATTCTACAAGCAGTGTCTCTCCTCTTTTTCTCTGTCTGTCTTATTGTTTGTGTTTTTCTCATCGTGAGAGAGAGACAGAGAGAGAAACAACTGTTGGCTAAACACAGAACGGCATTGATAATCTATGGCTAAAAATAAATTTCTTTTTCTCTTGACGACGGGAAAGAGAAAGCAGTCAGGCAGTTTTTCTGAGGTGCAAGAGGTCGAAATAAGGAAAGAACGAGCCGAAAAAGTGCACGGTAGACAAATTTAGGCAGCCCTTGTCCAAGTGTGCGAGAGAGAAAAAGGAGCGAGATAGAGCCATGTAGTGCTGCTTTATTTTGAGAAGTGAGAACTAAAGAAGTAGACAACATTGGAAGAGAACACGAAGGAGTCCAGTTGAGTGAGTGTTAAGATACGCAGTAGAGCTTGAGAGCTATAATAGAGTAGAGCCAGCCAAACACCTCTTTCTCCAGATCTAATGGGCTCAATTTTAGGGTTAGAAGGACACAAAATAAAACAATTTGCCATAGTCTACTGGATATGTACCAAAATACCGCAGGCATTTTAAACATGAGGGGGTTAGTAACGCCATCAGAGGGTCTAGTGTGGTTGAAAATGGGATTTAATTTATAAACAATGTAGGAAGAAGTAGGTCTAGTAGCCAAATCAGAGTTTTAAAATAGAATCGGAATACAGGAGCTGCTGCTGGCTGAGCTGGGGAAGATAGAGAAATATCAAACTCACAAACAACTCAGTTGTTACTCAGTGTAGGCATCTGAGTCTCAAGTTTTGCGTGTTTTTCATAACCTTCTTCTTACTAACTGAAGTTCTCTCTCTATCTCTCTCTCTCTCTCTCTCTCTCTCTCTCTCTCTCTCTCTCTCTCTCTCTCTCTCTCTCTCTCTCTCTCTCTCTCCGTCCTTGCTTTTCTTAATTTGCCTATCAAACGACAAACGCGGTATCCCGTAAACCATGTTACTATAAAACCACTAGAACCACTCTAGCTGGGCATATAGCCCCCATATATTGGCTCTAACTACAAACCAAGCTGACTACTGCAGCAAGAGGGGGGCTAGTGTGTGAGCCCATGAGTAGAGTGACAACACTAGACTTTACCGACAAAACAGACCGATAAAACAGACCGATATTTCAAAAAGCGGTGAGCAAACTCAATCTGAATCTTTTTGATAGTACCACAGTAGATTTGTAGAGATGGTATCTCCTTCCGGCTTGATCAACAGGGACAAAATGAAATTACGGTGCTTTTATTAAACGGAACAGTTTCGATGTCACAACATCTTCATCAGCCTCAAATTAATTTGTTTAAAGTAGTGTTGAAAAGTTTTCAAACTTTTCAACACTACTTTAAAAAAATTAATTTGAGGCTGATGAAGATGTTGTGACATCGAAACTGTTCCGTTTAATAAAAACACCGTAGTTTCATTTTGTCCCTGTAGATCAAGCCGGAAGGAGATACCATCTCTACAAACTATTATCATGCGGCTCATAAACAATTATCCGATACTTATCCTGTGTACCACAGTAGAGTATCAAAAAGAGTCAAACTACATCGATATGATAGACAAATTAATGGATGCTAACCTTTTGATAATTCTGTTGACTGAACTGGCCCAAAGCCTCCTTGATGAATCTCCTCCCCCTCCTTTACTGCTCACACTCTCAGGAACTGTCTCCGGTGGAGGGCGACCCTTCGTAGTGGCTGTCCGACTCCTGAAAGGGTTCATGTTATGAGCACTATTTTTATAGGGTCTCGAGCTACCTTACAGAGCTATCTGACGAGGGCCGGGCTCGAACCGACAACCTCTGGGTTACGCCAGATATTTCTCAAATTTTCCTCCCTATTTAATCCTCAACAGATCTCATTCATAATATGATACCCCCTTACCTCTTAGCAGAGGCATGTATCCTGTGTTCCTGTGACCCGTACAGCAGATCTGTTCTAGTGGTACTGGGTCTCTGTAGCACCCTGCTGTTCTGTTGTTTCCCCGATGTTACAGAGGAACGGGATGGGGCTGAGGGGCAGTCTACCTTCCCCCGAGTGAGCATTATGGACGCCAGGGCTTTCGATCGTTGTAGTAGGATCTGGAAAGATTGTTTGACATGATTATCGTTATCAGAAGTATGAACTCACTCTCAGATATTATCAAACGCCCTTGAATGTATAGCGACTCAAATGTCGGCAGGTGAGTAGAACTTCGCTCCTAATAAAAGGCTGCAATAAAAGGCTGCAATAAAAGGCTGCAGAAAAAGGCTGCAGAAAAAGGCTGCAATAAAAGGCTGCAGAAAAAGGCTGCAATAAAAGGCTGCAATAAAAGGCTGCAATAAAAGGCTGCAAGGTATCACGTATCCAACCAGACTAAAGCGGGAGATAGACCGAATCGTCCTCCCCTAATAGTGTTTCGTATCACGTATCGGCTGTAAAGAGACCGAATCACCCTCCCCTAATTATAGTGATTCGTGTCACGTATCCAACTAGACCATAGGCGATAGAGAGAGCGAGATAGAGAGCGAGTACGAGTGAGAACTGAGAGAGTGAAAAATCAGAATCACGGTGTGGTATCACGTACCATGGTATCCTCTAATGAAAAGTGGTTACCAATTGACAATGAGACCTCATCGGTCCCGATACGTGATTCTCTACCGCTATCCCACCGCTATGTATTTTCCATTAGTCTTTCCGTATCGATCCACGATTCAGTAGAGGTACTACTACTACTACTACTCTGAGTGCCTGGGCTATCGCAAAGCGATATCGCCGGCACTGGAGAAGAGTCCCCCCGCCCTCTCCCCTCGCATGGAACTACCATCTGGCAGGTTCACAATATAACGGGAGATTTGGAGTGGGGCTCTTCTCGGGGTTGTTCTAGTCCTGTGTGGTTATTTTTTCCAGGAACGTTTATACTTTGATCTTGAACCACAGTTTCGTCTTCGTTTTCACTTAATCTTTGATACGGGATATGTGAGACCTATCTGTCTGATTATGTTCAATTAGGTTAGAAGGCTAAACTAGCAAGGATTTGTTCTCAGTCCACAGTTTTGTTTAGTATGTATATATTGGTGGCGGGTGGGGTGGTTCGGGGTGGGTGGAGGCTAATAGGGCTACATATTTGGTTGAAAAAGGGAGATTCTACTTGAAGGGGAGTGAGAAAAATAGGGCTAGATATTTGGTTGAAAAAGGGAGATTCTACTTGAAGGGGAGTGAGAAAAATAGGGCTAGATATTTGGTTGAAAAAGGGAGATTCTACTTGAAGGGGAGTGAGAAAAATAGGGCTAGATATTTGGTTGAAAAAGGGAGATTCTACTTGAAGGGGAGTGAGAAAAATAGGGCTAGATATTTGGTTGAAAAAGGGAGATTCTACTTGAAGGGGAGTGAGAAAAATAGGGCTAGATATTTGGTTGAAAAAGGGAGATTCTACTTGAAGGGGAGTGAGAAAAATAGGGCTAGATATTTGGTTGAAAAAGGGAGATTCTACTTGAAGGGGAGTGAGAAAAATAGGGCTAGATATTTGGTTGAAAAAGGGAGATTCTACTTGAAGGGGAGTGAGAAAAATAGGGCTAGATATTTGGTTGAAAAAGGGAGATTCTACTTGAAGGGGAGTGAGAAAAATAGGGCTAGATATTTGGTTGAAAAAGGGAGATTCTACTTGAAGGGGAGTGAGAAAAATAGGGCTAGATATTTGGTTGAAAAAGGGAGATTCTACTTGAAGGGGAGTGAGAAAAATAGGGCTAGATATTTGGTTGAAAAAGGGAGATTCTACTTGAAGGGGAGTGAGAAAAATAGGGCTAGATATTTGGTTGAAAAAGGGAGATTCTACTTGAAGGGGAGTGAGAAAAATAGGGCTAGATATTTGGTTGAAAAAGGGAGATTCTACTTGAAGGGGAGTGAGAAAAATAGGGCTAGATATTTGGTTGAAAAAGGGAGATTCTACTTGAAGGGGAGTGAGAAAAATAGGGCTAGATATTTGGTTGAAAAAGGGAGATTCTACTTGAAGGGGAGTGAGAAAAATAGGGCTAGATATTTGGTTGAAAAAGGGAGATTCTACTTGAAGGGGAGTGAGAAAAATAGGGCTAGATATTTGGTTGAAAAAGGGAGATTCTACTTGAAGGGGAGTGAGAAAAATAGGGCTAGATATTTGGTTGAAAAAGGGAGATTCTACTTGAAGGGGAGTGAGAAAAATAGGGGTGGAATTGGGTTGAATTCTTTTATTGACATAATACCATGTAGAACATGTGTTTAGGTACCAGATATTATCTGTATAGCCATCTTAATTCTTGGAGCAGCAAACAGTGGCCTTCTGAATTGCTACTGTCAGTAGAGGTAGTCAGTAACTACTGAGAGTGTTGGTCTAATGAGGTAGAAAATGGCCGAAATCTCGAGTTCGCTTTTCGTGATTTTAGCACTAGAGTCCGCTTACCGATCTATTGATTGAGCGTGTAGCACAATGAGTGCTACACGCACTCACAATATGACAGGTGAACCACCCAACCACTTGGTTCACCTATCATAGTTTCTACCTCATTAGACCAACACTTTCAGTAGTTACTGACTACCTCTACTGAATCGTGGATCGATACGGAAAGACTAATGGAGAATACATAGCGGTGGGATAGCGGTAGAGAATCACGTATCGGGACCGATGAGGTCTCATTGTCAATTGGTAACCACTTTTCATTAGAGGATACCTTGGTACGTGATACCACACCGTGATTCTGATTTTTCACTCTCTCAGTTCTCACTCGTACTCGCTCTCTATCTCGCTCTCTCTATCGCCTATGGTCTAGTTGGATACGTGACACGAATCACTATAATTAGGAGAGGGTGATTCGGTCTCTTTACAGCCGATACGTGATACGAAACACTATTAGGGGAAGACGATTCGGTCTATCCCCCGCTTTAGTCTGGTTGGATACGTGATACCTTGCAGCCTTTTATTGCAGCCTTTTATTGCAGCCTTTTATTGCAGCCTTTTTCTGCAGCCTTTTATTGCAGCCTTTTTCTGCAGCCTTTTATTGCAGCCTTTTATTGCAGCCTTTTATTAGGAGCGAAGTTCTACTCACCTGCCCAAATGTCCTAGTTACCTTTTCGTCTCTGGTTATCGCATTTCTGAAGGCTGTTTTCTCCCTGTCGATTGAAGTGAGTGTCTTAGCAAGTCTCTTATCTTCCTTAGTGTTGTATAGCTGGGCCAGTGTCTCACTGTTCCTGTTAACCGCCCTCACATTCACCGCGGTATAACTCTGAAATAGAGCGGTGTTAGGTACTTGTAGTGGTTCTTGCCAGACACTGACTGTACAACCTCGATGCCCGGTGCGAAGAGGACGGTCTTATATGAGACAAAGTGGTTCACACAGTACTGCTGTGTACTGTGTGAGCGGTGTTAGGTACTTAGTAGTGGTTCACAGTACTGTGTACGTGTGTTTTAGTTTTACACAGCACGATATATCCTACTTGACTCAAGATGTTAACAATTTTAACTGCCAAGTATTATAGATAAACTAAGGTCGTATGCAGCAGGTGAATAGTGTGACCATGATGATACTCATCTTGTGAGATACGAACAATGCTCATTTCATACTGCAGTTAAATTGTGTCGGTGTGAGCTGAGAGGTATGCACTATGCGCCTCAAACCGGGCATTTAATGAGCTATGTAGTACTAAGCTAATAATGTGGTGGGGCCTTGTGAAACTAGTACCTGAGCAGAATCGTCCAGCTTCACTTGTTTATGGAAGGTTTTACAGAACATTCTAGTAATATCAAAATACACAACAGTGAGACACACACAAATATATGGGAACGATAAAAGTATAATATATATTTGCCTCTGTTGAGGGAGAGAGGGTACAGTGGGAGAGAGTGATAGAACATGTTATAGAGAGAGCGAGAATATATTAAATACCGAATTGAGAGTGAATGATGGGTAGCCATGGTAACCCCCACTTCCTATCCCCCTTGTACCTGACTAGAGGTGGAGGAGGTGTGTCTTCGAGCCCTTTGAATGACCACAGACCGGGCCCGACGAAGTAGCATCTCTTGTTCTGGATCTGGTTCGTTACTTGGGCCTGGGGGCTCCTCTCCAGGGGCTACTGGGGGTGGTTCATAGTCCACTGGGAACTGCTCACCTTCCTGAATGGTATTTGCATTTTTATGGGCCTAGGTAATTAAGGAGTGATATCATGCATCATGTGTGCTGAGATATTGAACATATGAGATCGACCATCTCTCACATTGACGAGGGTTAGTTCACTACTTATTTACCTCAGGAAGGGTTTCTGGTTTGGAGGGTTCAGGTTTCCGATGTACAGATAGCTGAACAACCCTGTCACTTAACCGTGGTAACTGATCCTTTGGTAACATTCTAAGGGTGGTAAATAATTGAGGGAGTGTCAGAAGATTCCCTGACCTCACCCGAAACACAAACTGTCAATTAACAAGATAGACAACGATATAACGGTACTAAATCAAATAAATTGACAGAAGCTTTCGAGATCACTGTGTATCACGTCTTCAGCTATCAAACTGTCAAATCTTACTGTAGGCCGTGTACCTATAATACGAAAAGGGCCACGTAAGACCAACATCTAACTGAGTACCTTCAGAGATTTCTGATTCCTAACTCAGTTTTGGGAGATTCGCATTTTCTGAGACCGTAAAATAAAAGCGTAGTTTGGTTTATCAAATTAATTCAACACACAGTAACAATTAAGATGGTCTATGGTAGGATTTCTGTTCCGCCTCTTCCCGGGATGAGGTCTTGTGTCGGGTTCTCAGTTCAGGCTTGGCAAAGGCACACACCAGGCAATCCAGACTGCAGGGCCTCTCATCGTGTCTGTGTTGTGGTTCGGACTGAGCCTGGTGTCGGGAGGCAAGATGGGTCACGGCTGTCAGTTGAACCCTGGCTGGTGCTCTAGGCGGAGAGGGTGGAGTAGTAGGGCTGGTTGTAGGGCTGGTTGTTGGGGATGTAGTCTTCCTCTTCTTCAATAGGTTTCTGTGTTTCTTGGTCCTGGGTGGTGCTTTGGGCACGTTGATCTCCGAGATGTGAACTGGGATTGTAGTGATATGGAGAGGGGTGGTACGGGGCTCGTATCGGTCCACAGGGGTGGGTGAGAGGTCCAGTCCGTTAGGGGTAGAGGTCTTCCCAGGCATTCCTACAGCAGGAAGGGAGTGGAGGAGGGTAGGTTCCATAGAGAGAACTCGGACAGGGTAACAGCAGGCAGTTGATCGGCGGAGACGCTGGAAGAATTTCATCTTGTAGTGTTGGAGATGTAGTAGTTGGAGTAATTGATGGATGGTTGGGAATATTGGAAGAGAGTTTTGATCCCCTTTTGTATCACACCATTAGGAATGTTGTTAGCAAGGATGTTATCTGATACGGGGCGTGATTAGAGACACACACAATGCACGCCTGCACGATACGTGATATGAGAACTGTGTAGTATGGGGGATCATCTGTATCAGCTGGGATCACGTGTCGGGAAAGAGTGAACAAGATCAAGGGAAACATAAACAGTGGGTGGTATTTCACTGGAAATTGAGTTCAGGTGTCGCATGAAAGTACCGAAAGTACAGGGCAGTCTGGGACAAATCACTAAATCACTGCATCAAATTAAATCACAATGTTTTACTATTCCAGGTCGTGGTTGGGCCCGGAGTCACAGAGCAACACAACAAATCTCTATTCAATCTGAAATTAACACACTATCTGATACTGGTAGTGGTACGTGACCCATACAACCCTGTTTAATTCATGTTTAATTCCACTATCTGGGTTTAAGTGAAATCGTTAGTCGGCACAAGTAGTAAACCAATGGGAAAGCTCCAAACTCAGCGGGGCCTGGTGGCGGCAACAAGCAAATCGAAAAGGACATTTTAATCACGCAAAAAAATTTAACTTGCAATTCCACTCTGCGTTCACTTCACTAGTTCTTTCTCTCTCAGCCAATCTCTATCTCTCTCTCTATCTTACTCTTTCTCTCTCTCTCTCTCTCAGCCAATCTCAATCTCTCTCTCTCTCTCTTACTCTCTCTCTCTCTCTCTCTCTCTCTCTCTCTCTCTCTCTCTCTCTCTCTCTCTCTCTCTCTCTCTCTCTCTCTCTCTCTCTCTCTCTCTCTCTCTGAGTGTTTGCTTCTTCTCAAACTTTTTCGTGTTTACTCTCGTTACGTCATGAGATGCAGTTAGAGTGATGGCAGTATCACATGGGGGGGGGGGGATCAAGTATGAGATCCATGTGAACTAGCTCTACCATTCCAGAACATGGTAGTCACGCTCTACGATTAGAGAACGCAAACTAGTTTAAACTTTTCAATTTAGGTTCCATTTAGTTATAGAAAGCCCGTATACACATTACACCCGGTGCTGCAGAACCCAAGAATGAAACCACTCATCTCCAGCCTCCCCAGTCGAACAGATGTAAAGCTAAACACTTGTTGAGTAACAACAACTAAACACAGTAGTCAGTAAACTAAACACAGTAGTGACAAGAAGTGGGACAACCATCGACCCCCGATACATGACGACTTGAAACAGCATCATTGATAAACAGTACCGCAATGAAAGAGTGCTTGTAAAACAGTGGATAATCGTACACAATTAGATTGACTGAGGTCAATTGTGGTTTTTGGAGCAGTAACCTCACATTAGTCTCTCTCTCAACCTCTCATTCTTTCTCTCTCTGTTTCTCTCTCTCTCTCTCTCTCTCTCTCTCTCTCTCTCTCTCTCTCTTTCACCGCACGCACGCATAGTTTTGCTTGTTAATGTTCAGTTTAAAGTAGGACTAGGAAGGAGAGAGAGAGTCCTCATGTTGAAATGAAGTAGCGATTGAACGAATACTAAACGAAACTACGCACTTGCATCGGCTTCTCGAAGACAATATTGCTGACTTCAGAATGATTTACAAGGCATTTATGAACTGGCAATGAAATGGTACAGGTCTGGACAAACCCCCGTCCGAGTGTCTCAAGAGATCACTAGGTTGCAGAAGAGTCTGTAATGATTACAGTCGAAGTAATCATGGGGGGAATGTTGTAGAACAATCTCCCATGCTCTAATCTCCCCTAATGGAACAGAGGGGACAGATAGGTGTGGGATAATGCTTGCAAAATGGAGACACAACATGTTAGTTGTTACCAGGTCCCAGGAGAGAGTGTGGCATGGACCCATCAAATCACCCCCATCTCCCGGCTCCAATCCAACTTGTCTGTTTGTTCGTTTGTTCTGTAATTAGGCCAAGGGTTTTGAAGATTAAGATTTTGGAAGTTACTTAGCATGTTTTGGGGTGACGGGGGCACATGTTTATACTCCTCGCCCATACGGCCCTGTCTATCTATTAACTCCTAGTTAGAATCCTACTCTCGAATCCCTCTCATGTACCATGATAGAGGAGGGAGCTGCAGGGGTGATTATTATACAGATCTGTCAGTGTGCGAGACAGTGTAACTGTCGCCATATTATTACTTTTTGTAATCTGTTTTACTTTATCTGATTTAAAAGTTTCGTGCCTAAATTTGAAAGTCAAGGAAGAAGGAAAGGTGTGCGGGCAGAGAGACAGAGGGACAGAGAGTGTGAGGGGTATTATAATACTGAGAGAGGGATTAAAGTTGAGAGACTGCAGCTGTCTGGCACCGCCACACCCCGTTTCGATTCTGAGGCGACATAGTGCTGAGATCGGATGTTGCAACAATATTTCCCACACACGGCCACTCTAACTTTTGTTTAACACTTTCCATTTTATTCCTTTAACCATCGGCCCATCCCTACATTCTTTCACAGTCCTTTATCCTTATCTTTACTCTTTCACTCTGAGTGGATAGTTAAAGATACCAGGGATGGATAGTGAAAGATTGTGGGCGGGGACCAGAGTTCGTTGCTCTTGCGAGGATTCGTGTCACGTGATGCTGTCAGCTAATCAGAGGCCTGCATTGTCACGTGATGCTGTCAGCCAATCAGAGACCTGCATTGTTCGTGCGTGACTCAATCACGCGGCCAGGCATCGCCCGAAGTGAAGGCGGGAAAGGTTCATTTCCTGTGTTCCTCATTTCCAATCCTCATCTCTCTCTTATCACAAGGTGAGTCCTGGCTATTTGCTTAGTTTCTCCTTTCCGGGAAAACCAAACAATCCATCCCTGATGCGGTACGCTACATCCGGCAGAGATTATCCTTTTGTCTCCTCAAAACTCTCATCGTCAGCCTCCGGGGTTACCGAGGGAAGACTATTACACCATACTATTCAAGTAGTATAGATATTAATTTATTGTATGTTTAATTTATTACCACAGTGTGCTTATATATAATTTGATTGTTATCCGTATAATTTTAAACCTCTTTTCCCTCTTAAAATTTGCTTAGTTTTTTACCCTTGGCCTTGTCAGGCCAATTATTCTGTGACGGCGGTTCTAGCGCTAAAAGAAATGATATTAGGATCAGGCCTGATCTGTGTGTTACCCTGATATCCTACATTTGCTAATTTGCTTGAATATCTTTTAACATTGTTCTCTCTCTCAGATATCCTGTACATGTTTTGAGAGATCCTACTACTGTGTTGCTACTACCCAGCCCACCACTCCCAGCTGTAACATCCCATCCAGCAACAATAAGGTAAGTGATAAATTAAGACAACTCAAGAAACTTTATTTTATTTCTATCTAAAATTGATAATCCAGTGGTGGCGGAACTGGGGGCATACATTGGTGACTAAATTGTATTCTAAATCCTTCAATCTCTCGCTAACACCGTCCTCTCAGGAGTTGTAAGAGGATATTGGTGAAGAGGATTTAAAAAGGAAAAGAGGAGACATTATTTGAGGATTTCTCGAGGATCTGTGGAGGATGTTGGACGTTTGTATCTTTGTGTCTCTACGAACAAGGTGAGAAACACTCTAGGGGGGGGGTCTTGATATCAATCCTGTCCTTCCTACAGTTAATTCACATTGGCCCACTGTGGGGGTACATTATTATGGCCACTGTGGGGGTACATTGCCTTATTGCACTTAGAATGAACTGTTGGGTCCCGGGTGCAACTTCCCTCTCGTAGTAGGATCAGATCCATATTCCCATAATAAGAATGCTTGTGTTCTGAACTGTGAGAATCTATGCTGTATTCAATAACATGACCTTGCGTTATACGTCAAGCAACCTTTGGTGTATGTTTTGGCGGTAACCAGCCGATGACCAAGCATAGGGTAAGCTGGGGTGAAATGGCCCGCGGGGTAAAGTGGCCCATGTATGGGGCAAAGTGGCCTTAGTTATTACATGTGGTCACGTGACTTTTTCTCCAGCGGAGACCTGCTCGTTCTGTTCCGAATTTTCGCTTTAAAACTGCTGTCATTTCTGTTTGGGTTGGCCGATTTTAATTTTGCAAAAACTGCCAGTTAGGCTTTACAATCCTCTAAAACGTGGTATAAAAATTTTTGAAGAAATTGGCATTTTTGTTGTCTTAATTGTCAATTTTGTGAAATCGGGGCGAATATGGCCCACTCTCCGGGGCAAAGTGGTCCGGTCTGGGGCAAAGTGGCCCACCTCTAGGACCAATGAAATGGCGCCTGCAATACCACGTGATATTGGAATGCACAAAAATGTAGTACAGACGATCAAATTAGGGGCAAAGTGGCCCATGTTCCGGTGCAGAACATGGGCCACTTTGCCCCTAGTTTGATCGTTTCGTCTAACAACACCAGGCACGTGATAAAATCGAGCAATGCTATTGGCTTGGGCCACTTTGCCCCGGTGCAAATTTTCCAAAAAACGCCTCACCAAACTATTTGAATTGATTAATTAACCCATTAAATAAAACTTGTAGATATTAAAATTTAGCTCGGCTGAAAGGAAAAGGTTTCATTGGATAGCCTATATAATTTTTTTCTTCCTGCTGTATAAATTGCGTATTTTAGAACCTAAAACGTTAAAAGTGGGCCACTTTTACCCCAGCTTACCCTACATATCCAAACATCGGTTGTGGGGATGGTATCCAATTGAGGATGTGATTCAAGAATGGGAATGATTTGGTATCGGTGCTCGCATGCCATAACACCTGTGTTCAACTTTTTATGGCAATATGGATCTGTCCAACTGTCTTGCGTCTAATAGGATGGGGGTGTTGAATCTTTGGTCGTTACCCGACAGGTCTCTTACCATGTTGCACTTGGCTGCTGGAGGGTTATTTGCTGTTCTCTTTTTCAAATTGGGGTTATCGGTACTTTTTATGTCAATTTTTTACTATGTCATTGTCAATTGTCCTTGACCCCCAAAGTTATTAACCCGGGTGTTACTCATCAAATCTGAGCATAGCAGTTGTCGCTGCGCCCAGTTAACTCGATAACTGGTTAAAATGTAGACAGTAGATTAGTATAACAGAGCTGCCAATTATATGATCAATATACGTTAGTAGTTAATATATTCAAAATTTCTGATGTTCGAGATGTCCAATTGGCTGGGTTGGACCGTTTTTGGCTTGAAATGTTGTAGCAGTCCTAGCACCTGCAGCTGTGTGACTGGCTCCGGACTGTCTGTTATGACTTATCAAGGTCTGCCGAAATCATTTCCTAATTCTAATTCACACATACTGTTATAGTGGGCTATTGTCGGCCGTCAACTGACTTTAGCTTCCTGTTTTGGTGTGCTTTAGAATTTGGAAGTGATTTAATAGGAACTTGGTAGGTCATAGCACCTGTATTTTGTCTGTAGTGAGATGAGTTATTTTTTTGTGTTCTGCCCCCTGGGCACTCTGGGTTTATAAACACTAAGCAGTCAAGGCCATGCGTTTAATTGAAGAAACTTCTCAAGTTCTGATTTCATTTACCTAACTCCCCCCCCCCAACCCCAGGTCCTTTGAGGTCAACATACCACGTTGCAGTTTGAACCGAAAACACTTGGAACCTACAGAGCCTTGAACAACGGTATGTTATCTTAGCAGTTTGACAACACATTTTCTTCTAATTTGTCAACTTTTGAGTCACCCATGCAGCTCGCTTGGTCTCCAACTATAGAATTGAAATGGATTACTGCAGGGG
The DNA here is from genome assembly GCA_020137815.1 of Hormiphora californensis. Lineage (NCBI taxonomy): Eukaryota > Metazoa > Ctenophora > Tentaculata > Cydippida > Pleurobrachiidae > Hormiphora > Hormiphora californensis. The sequence continues at coordinate 8,960,231 of CM035351.1, forward strand.
TATCCATGCACACTAGTAAGGCTGGCCTACTTGCACTAAACTTTCCATTTGATCTGTTGAAACTGTAATGGAGTTTCAGGCTACATTCTAAACTGCTCACCTGGTAGCCTTTCTTTGTGAAACCGTGAAGGGGTTTCCTGCATTATAATATTTAGAAGCACTGAATTTCTGGTTCATATGTCAATTGTCCTTGACCCCCAAAGTTATTAACCCGGGTGTTACTCACCAAATCTGAGCTTAGTGCAGTTGGATCGCTGCGCCCAGTTAACTCGATAACTGGTCAAAATATAGAAAGTAGATTGTAGATTTAAATCAGAGCTGCCAATTATATAATCAATATAAGTTAAGTAGTTAATATATTCAAAATTTCTGATGTTCGAGAGGTCCAATTGGCTGAATTGGACCGTTTTTGGCTTGAAATGTTGTAGCAGTCCTAGCACCTGCAGCTGTGTGACTGGCTCCGGGCCACGAGATCTTATGGCGAACTTCTGTTAACTGATGTATACCGCACACAATAATGGGAACGTACAAATGTAAAGTTAATGCTAAGCACAGAGAGCTTTGTTCGGCTGGATGTGTTCTGGTAATGCGTTGACAGCAGCGCATTGCCGGGGGCGGCAACACAAACTGGCGAGTAGTCGGGGCGATTGACAACCAAACCGGCTACTTGTAAAGACACGACGTGGTAGGTCCATTCTCCCGGGTCCGCCCAATAGTGGAGGTGGGATCGTCAATCGACCAGTCGGTAGGTTGGTTGGCGGTTCTGTGTCACCAGCGCCGTTGGACTGTTGTTTGGGGTTCACCATAAGGGACAATGAGAAGCTTCACAACCTTCTACAGACTCCTAACGTCCCCCTCATTGTTCCCATTTGATATCAGTTATACACAGTAGTTTGCAAACCAAATATAGTGGGCTCTAGTCAAGTCGATTGTTGAAGTTATAAAATTTGGGAAATTAAAAGGCCGCCAAGTCCTGCACCTCTCCCACCTTAATTATCTTTGATGACAACCCCTAGTTAACAATGTATTTCTCTTCAACTAAACACCACCAGGACTTGGCACCAAGGCCAGGTGTTTAGTTGAAGAAGTCTTGATTCCATGTACCTAACTCCCCTCCCCCAACCCCAGGTCCTTTGAGGTCAACATACCACGCCGCTGTTTGAGTTGAAAACACTTGGAACCTACAGAGCCTTGAACAACGGTATGTTATGATAGCAGTTTGACAGCACATTTTCTTCTAATTTGTCAACTTTTGAGTCACCCATGCAGCTCGCTTGGTCTCCAACTATAGAATTGAAATGGATTACTGCAGGGGTATCCATGCACACTAGTAAGGCTGGCCTACTTGCACTAAACTTTTTGATCTGTTGAAACTGTAATGGAGTTTCAGGCTACATTCTAAACTGCTCACCTGGTAGCCTTTCTTTGTGAAACCGTGAAGGGGTTTCCTGCATTATAATATTTAGAAGCACTGAATTTCTGGTTCATATGTCAATTGTCCTTGACCCCCAAAGTTATTAACCCGGGTGTTACTCATCAAATCTGAGCACAGCAGTTGTCGCTGCACCCAGTTAACTCGATAACTGGTCAAAATATAGAAAGTAGATTGTAGATTTAAATCAGAGCTGACAATTATATAATCAATTATATAAGTTAAGTAGTTAATATATTCAAAAATTCTGATATTCGAGAGGTCCAATTGACTGGATTGGACCGTTTTTGGCTTGAAATGTTGTAGCAGTCCTAGCACCTGCAGCTGTGTGACTGGCTCGGGCCAAGAGATCTTATGGCGAACTTCTGTTAACTGATGTTTACCGCACACAATAATGGGAACGTACAAATGTAAAGTTAATGCTAAGCACAGAGAGCTTTGTTCGGCTGGATGTGTTCTGGTAATGCGTTGACAGCAGCGCATTGCCGGGGGCGGCAACACAAACTGGCGAGTAGTCGGGGCGATTGACAACCAAACCGGCTACTTGTAAAGACACGACGTGGTAGGTCCATTCTCCCGGGTCCGCCCAATAGTGGAGGTGGGATCGTCAATCGACCAGTCGGTAGGTTGGTTGGCGGTTCTGTGTCACCAGCGCCGTTGGACTGTTGTTTGGGGTTCACCATAAGGGACAATGAGAAGCTTCACAACCTTCTACAGACTCCTAACGTCCCCCTCATTGTTCCCATTTGATATCAGTTATACACAGTAGTCTGCAAACCAAATATAGTAGGGTCTAATGAAGTCGATTGTTGAAGTTATAAAATTTGGGAAATTAAAAGGCCGCCGAGTCCTGCACCTCTCCCACCTTAATATCTTTGATGACAACCCCAAGTTAACAATGTATTTCTCTTCAACTAAACACCACCAGGACTTGGCACCAAGGCCTGGTGTTTAGTTGAAGAAGTCTTGATTCCATGTACCTAACTCCCCTCCCCCAACCCCAGGTCCTTTGAGGTCAACATACCACGCCGCTGTTTGAGTTGAAAACACTTGGAACCTACAGAGCCTTGAACAACGGTATGTTATGATAGCAGTTTGACAGCACATTTTCTTCTAATTTGTCAACTTTTGAGTCACCCATGCAGCTCGCTTGGTCTCCAACTATAGAATTGAAATGGATTACTGCAGGGGTATCCATGCACACTAGTAAGGCTGGCCTACTTGCACTAAACTTTTTGATCTGTTGAAACTGTAATGGAGTTTCAGGCTACATTCTAAACTGCTCACCTGGTAGCCTTTCTTTGTGAAACCGTGAAGGGGTTTCCTGCATTATAATATTTAGAAGCACTGAATTTCTGGTTCATATGTCAATTGTCCTTGACCCCCAAAGTTATTAACCCGGGTGTTACTCACCAAATCTGAGCTTAGTGCAGTTGGATCGCTGCGCCCAGTTAACTCGATAACTGGTCAAAATATAGAAAGTAGATTGTAGATTTAAATCAGAGCTGCCAATTATATAATCAATTATATAAGTTAAGTAGTTAATATATTCAAAAATTTCGATGTTCGAGAGGTCCAATTGGCTGAATTGGACCGTTTTTGGCTTGAAATGTTGTAGCAGTCCTAGCACCTGCAGCTGTGTGACTGGCTCGGGGCCACGAGATCTTATGGCGAACTTCTGTTAACTGATGTATACCGCACACAAAAATGGGAACGTACAAATGTAAAGTTAATGCTAAGCACAGAGAGCTTTGTTCGGCTGGATGTGTTCTGGTAATGCGTTGACAGCAGCGCATTGCCGGGGGCGGCAACACAAACTGGCGAGTAGTCGGGGCGATTGACAACCAAACCGGCTACTTGTAAAGACACGACGTGGTAGGTCCATTCTCCCGGGTCCGCCCAATAGTGGAGGTGGGATCGTCAATCGACCAGTCGGTAGGTTGGTTGGCGGTTCTGTGTCACCAGCGCCGTTGGACTGTTGTTTGGGGTTCACCATAAGGGACAATGAGAAGCTTCACAACCTTCTACAGACTCCTAACGTCCCCCTCATTGTTCCCATTTGATATCAGTTATACACAGTAGTCTGCAAACCAAATATAGTAGGGTCTAATGAAGTCGATTGTTGAAGTTATAAAATTTGGGAAATTAAAAGGCCGCCGAGTCCTGCACCTCTCCCACCTTAATATCTTTGATGACAACCACAAGTTAATAATGTGTTTCTCTTCAACTAAACACCACCAGGACTTGGCACCAAGGCCTGGTGTTTAGTTGAAGAAGTCTTGATTCCATGTACCTAACTCCCCTCCCCCAACCCCAGGTCCTTTGAGGTCAACATACCATGCCGCTGTTTGCGTTGAAAACACTTGGAACCTACAGAGCCTTGAACAACGGTATGTTATGATAGCAGTTTGACAGCACATTTTCTTCTAATTTGTCAACTTTTGAGTCACCCATGCAGCTCGCTTGGTCTCCAACTATAGAATTGAAATGGATTACTGCAGGGGTATCCATGCACACTAGTAAGGCTGGCCTACTTGCACTAAACTTTCCATTTGATCTGTTGAAACTGTAATGGAGTTTCAGGCTACATTCTAAACTGCTCACCTGGTAGCCTTTCTTTGTGAAACCGTGAAGGGGTTTCCTGCATTATAATATTTAGAAGCACTGAATTTCTGGTTCATATGTCAATTGTCCTTGACCCCCAAAGTTATTAACCCGGGTGTTACTCACCAAATCTGAGCTTAGTGCAGTTGTCGCTGCGCCCAGTTAACTCGATAACTGGTCAAAATATAGAAAGTAGATTGTAGATTTAAATCAGAGCTGACAATTATATAATCAATATAAGTTAAGTAGTTAATATATTCAAAAATTCCGATGTTCGAGAGGTCCAATTGGCTGAATTGGACCGTTTTTGGCTTGAAATGTTGTAGCAGTCCTAGCACCTGCAGCTGTGTGACTGGCTCGGGGCCACGAGATCTTATGGCGAACTTCTGTTAACTGATGTATACCGCACACAAAAATGGGAACGTACAAATGTAAAGTTAATGCTAAGCACAGAGAGCTTTGTTCGGCTGGATGTGTTCTGGTAATGCGTTGACAGCAGCGCATTGCCGGGGGCGGCAACACAAACTGGCGAGTAGTCGGGGCGATTGACAACCAAACCGGCTACTTGTAAAGACACGACGTGGTAGGTCCATTCTCCCGGGTCCGCCCAATAGTGGAGATGGGATCGTCAATCGACCAGTCGGTAGGTTGGTTGGCGGTTCTGTGTCACCAGCGCCGTTGGACTGTTGTTTGGGGTTCACCATAAGGGACAATGAGAAGCTTCACAACCTTCTACAGACTCCTAACGTCCCCCTCATTGTTCCCATTTGATATCAGTTATACACAGTAGTCTGCAAACCAAATATAGTAGGGTCTAATGAAGTCGATTGTTGAAGTTATAAAATTTGGGAAATTAAAAGGCCGCCGAGTCCTGCACCTCTCCCACCTTAATATCTTTGATGACAACCACAAGTTAACAATGTATTTCTCTTCAACTAAACACCACCAGGACTTGGCACCAAGGCCAGGTGTTTAGTTGAAGAAGTCTTGATTCCATGTACCTAACTCCCCTCCCCCAACCCCAGGTCCTTTGAGGTCAACATTTACATACCACGCCGCTGCTTGGGTTGAAAACACTTGGAACCTACAGAGCCTTGAACAACGGTATGTTATGATAGCAGTTTGACAGCACATTTTCTTCTAATTTGTCAACTTTTGAGTCACCCATGCAGCTCGCTTGGTCTCCAACTATAGAATTGAAATGGATTACTGCAGGGGTATCCATGCACACTAGTAAGGCTGGCCTACTTGCACTAAACTTTCCATTTGATCTGTTGAAACTGTAACGGAGTTTCAGGCTACATTCTAAATTGTTCATCTAGTAGCCTTTCTTTGTGAAACCGTGAAGGGGTTTCCTGCATTATAATATTTAGAAGCACTGAATTTCTGGTTCATATGTCAATTGTCCTTGACCCCCAAAGTTATTAACCCGGGTGTTACTCACCAAATCTGAGCTTAGTGCAGTTGGATCGCTGCGCCCAGTTAACTCGATAACTGGTCAAAATATAGAAAGTAGATTGTAGATTTAAATCAGAGCTGACAATTATATAATCAATATAAGTTAAGTAGTTAATATATTCAAAAATTCCGATGTTCGAGAGGTCCAATTGGCTGAATTGGACCGTTTTTGGCTTGAAATGTTGTAGCAGTCCTAGCACCTGCAGCTGTGTGACTGGCTCGGGGCCACGAGATCTTATGGCGAACTTCTGTTAACTGATGTATACCGCACACAAAAATGGGAACGTACAAATGTAAAGTTAATGCTAAGCACAGAGAGCTTTGTTCGGCTGGATGTGTTCTGGTAGTGCGTTGACAGCAGCGCATTGCCGGGGGCGGCAACACAAACTGGCGAGTAGTCGGGGCGATTGACAACCAAACCGGCTACTTGTAAAGACACGACGTGGTAGGTCCATTCTCCCGGGTCCGCCCAATAGTGGAGATGGGATCGTCAATCGACCAGTCGGTAGGTTGGTTGGCGGTTCTGTGTCACCAGCGCCGTTGGACTGTTGTTTGGGGTTCACCATAAGGGACAATGAGAAGCTTCACAACCTTCTACAGACTCCTAACGTCCCCCTCATTGTTCCCATTTGATATCAGTTATACACAGTAGTCTGCAAACCAAATATAGTAGGGTCTAATGAAGTCGATTGTTGAAGTTATAAAATTTGGGAAATTAAAAGGCCGCCGAGTCCTGCACCTCTCCCACCTTAATATCTTTGATGACAACCACAAGTTAACAATGTATTTCTCTTCAACTAAACACCACCAGGACTTGGCACCAAGGCCAGGTGTTTAGTTGAAGAAGTCTTCATTCCATGTACCTAACTCCCCTCCCCCAACCCCAGGTCCTTTGAGGTCAACATACCACGCCGCTGCTTGGGTTGAAAAGACTTGGAACCTACAGAGCCTTGAACAACGGTATGTTATGATAGCAGTTTGACAGCACATTTTCTTCTAATTTGTCAACTTTTGAGTCACCCATGCAGCTCGCTTGGTCTCCAACTATAGAATTGAAATGGATTACTGCAGGGGTATCCATGCACACTAGTAAGGCTGGCCTACTTGCACTAAACTTTCCATTTGATCTGTTGAAACTGTAATGGAGTTTCAGGCTACATTCTAAATTGCTTCATCTAGTAGCCTTTCTTTGTGAAACCGTGAAGGGGTTTCCTGCATTATAATATTTAGAAGCACTGAATTTCTGGTTCATATGTCAATTGTCCTTGACCCCCAAAGTTATTAACCCGGGTGTTACTCACCAAATCTGAGCTTAGTGCAGTTGGATCGCTGCGCCCAGTTAACTCGATAACTGGTTAAAATGCAGACAGTAGATTGTAGATGTAAATTAGAGCTGCCAACTATACAATACAGCAGGCTTTGTGAAATTCCCCACGGTCATAGCTCCATCTTCTGATGAGATGTGAAATTTTAGGACTCCTACTACTCTACTAGGAGGGTTGTGACCCTTAAAAAGATATTATACAACATCTTTAGTTGTATTGGTCGAACGGTGGATATCACACTTTCTATCCTCAAATAACAATGAATGACCATTTAGCCAGCTGTAGTTGTGTGTTGTAGTTTAGGGCTGGGTTTCATTATGTTTCCTTCATTTTAGTTTGATGTTAACCGTTGTATTTTCCACAGGAACTGCACAGATACACAGGATTGATTTTGTAGAGATGCGACACTCCAGGAAAAGCTGATCGATCTTGTTGAGTAACTCAACAAGATCGATCAAGATGTCAATTATTGACATGGTGGTAATAACTCTAGAGTTGGTATAAAGTTGGAAATTTGAGAGTTGGAATACTTTTGACGCGTATTGGACATTTGAGAGTTTTGACTTATTTGTAGTTTTACAGTATTGTATTGCTTTGTCTAAATGTGGATACTTATTAAAATTGTTGTATTTGTTGTAAAACCCAGGTAAAAACTGTTATAGCCCTAACCAACACTTGATTTCTGTGTATGCTTCCCACAGTGCGAAGATAGAGACGTCATAAAGTCAACTCATAGGTTAGAAAAATATTGACAAGATCTTTCTAACCCCTGAAAGATCTTGACAAGATTAATCTGAGTTGACTTTATGATGTCTCTATCTTCGCACTGTGGGAAGTAAACACAGAAACCAAGTCTTGGTTAGGGCTATAATAGTTTTTGCTTGATTTTAACTTGAATAACGTGTGTTGATAATGATATGTACTGCTTTTGAACCGTTTTGCAAAACAATACTTATTTGACCAAAATAAAATTTACGAGTTTTTTATTGTTTGTTTGTTTGTTTTATCATGGTTCCGCGCAGCCCCTGTCAGAGCAGACCGGAAATGAAATTGCGTGCTGATCAGTTCCTCGGGATCAAAATATTCTTGTTTTATGGGTTGTCGATGCGCGTATTTGTTTTGCGCGTTTCTCGCGCGGCTCTTATTTAAATTATTTTAGACAAAATAAAATATCACGACGCGACGAGATTTCAGGGGCCAGCGTTAAAATCGTACTGAGCACCTCAGGGGGTCTGGCTCCAGAAAGCAACAGGATCCTCAGAACACTAGCAGGAAAGATGGTGAAGGAGCATGGGAATACCTACCGTGAGGCAATAGAATACCTCAGACTCCGCATCCGGTTCGCAATCCTGAGAGTGTATGAAGATCTGGACTCTAATAGTTATAAAAAATGTATATACAAGGACTTAATTGACAACAGACATTAATTATTCTAATTAGTTTCTCGAACTGTGAGTATTGGAGCCTCCTTCGAATGGCCTGGGCCTATACACAAGGTGTATGTGTTACCGAGCGATTCGAAGTAGGCTTCACCGCTTTAGAAAGTCGTTAGTTTTGCCTGTGTGTGATTTAGCATATGTAAGTGCTCTTCTAGCAGTATACTACAAAGCGGATTATTAAATATTAAATATTTGTATGATGATGATGATGATGTCTGATAGCACTGCGGGGCACGCGAGTGAAAGTCCATCATGCACCAATAAACAATGTGGACCTTAACCTTATTTGAACATTTGTTAGGGCTCCCCCCTTTTTTAGAATTTATATTTTGTACAGTGTGTAGGCGTAAAGATATATGTATTTACTTTACTTCAAACAGCAATCCGACAATACCGGGTTCCATGATGGATACGAGGGTACTCTCGACACTTCGGTGTTGTACCACTTTGCAGGTTCACTCTGTGACCGATCGTGGTGTGCGTTTATTATCTGAGACCCCGGTGTCGGATTGCTGTTTCTTTAAAATCTGGGTGTTTGGTGAGTGCTGACAAACGGTTTTTTAGGGTTAGGGCTAAAGTGGGGTTAGGGTTTGGGTTGGGTTCCCCCTACCAGATAAACTTTGAATTAGCCAAAACGGTTGAGTGGTTTAGCGGTTAGAGCCATTTTAGTGAATCAACTTTTTGGCAGCACGCACCTGTAAACAGGCCGCCAAACACCCAGATCGTAACGGCGCCCGAGATTTCACTTCAGCTTCGGCATTTCTTAAAATGCGTTGCAACCCCCTGGCAGGCGCATGAGGGGCTGCAGCGTATGCCATCACCTTTTCACGCCTGTGGTTTAAAAATTGAAAAGTGCTACATACCTTTTTTACTCTACAATCCCCAACTCTGTTAGTTAGACGTCAAAAACGTGCACACTAATGACTAAGGGACCGTAGTGCATGCCAAAAAATAAAATAGAAAATGATTGTAAACCATAATAAAGTTCAAGAGCCTCCAAGAGCGGACCCTATCCAAAAGAGACCATGTCCAAGAGCGCACCACAACCAGAAGAGACCACAATCAAGAGCGCACCACATCCAGAAGAGACCACTCCAAGAGATATGAACGTTACGCTCCAGTTATAAATTGGAAACTGACATCAGTTTGGAAACCGACGCCAGTTTCCAGCTGGGACACTCCTGGTACACCATGCTGCGTGCGACATTTAAGATCACGTGACCGAATTTCGATGTGAATTGCGTAGGCGCCGCACGTAGTGTCAGAACTGCTAAAAAACCGGGACCTAGAAACCGACATCAGTTTACAGTTTTGTAACTGGTCCCTTACGCTCCAGTTGCAAACTGGAACCAGTTTCCACACCTGTTGGAGATTCCTAATAAGCCATGATGCACGACATCATGCCACACGATTTTAGCAGTTCAAATAGAAACTTGTAACGCCTGGAACCTGGCGTCAGTTTCCAAATCTGAACTGGGCCCTTACAGTTTGTTAGTAAATTAACCTCGTTCCATAGGTTCAATGAGTTCTAAAAAAGCTTCACAGCATGCTGTGATGGACGACGATTACTTACCTGCTAAGGAAGAGGTGTCGACTGAAGAGAAGGTCTGGTTAGATACATGGGATTTAGAACCTGGGTTTAAACACTACGTCAGAGAGAACTACAACACAAAATCATCCGATAAAAATACTCCTAAATTAACGTCTAAGTCTAACTAACAAATAACAATGTACCTATATAACTTTTTAATTTCTCTGTTTTTCCATTGCAATTTTGAGATACCATGATACTTGTTTTAGCTTCCATAACAATATGTTGCCCATCGATAACTTCACAACAACCCTCTTTAGCAATGTTTCACTGCAGCAAACAGAGGAGCATGATGTTCAATTCAGAGCGAGATATACAAGAAAAACGAGCAGCTGTAAATGAGAGATTCAAGGAGGAAAACCCTGCGTGTTCAGAGTACTTTATGACACCAGAAGAGGAACGCCTTCTGTGTCAGAAGTTTGAGAGGGAGCTCCTTCGCTTTTGTAAGGTCAGTACACTCGTATAGCCTCCTTCCGAGTGCTAAACACAGTGGTTAATTAAACAAGTATCAGCGTTTTCAATCAGCCATCAATTTGTTATATTCCCAACATTTCTCTCCTTTCTGTCCCTCTCTTTTACTCCTCAGCTCTCTCTCTCTCTTATATCACATGTTTTGAGTGTTAGTGATTAGTCAATCGAGTTGTTGCTTGCGTAGAAAACTTCTTAGAATTGTCTTTGGTTGGTTCAGCAGGACGGCAAAGTTTCGTTATGAATATCAGTCCGTTGACAGAGAGAGTCAGTAGAATTACTATAACTGATAGAGAGAACACCTGCGGATAGAATGGTGTAGGATTAGTGTGTTCATTCGCATTGATTGATAGTCTTAACTAAACTGTGGTTACCTGTTTTTTCCCTGGAATGAGAACCAAGGCCGGAACAACAGTAAAAGCCAGTGCCAGAGCCATAATGGAGCAAAAGAAGATGTGCATAGATTCTTTGTAGTTGTTTGGGATTTTCCTGGTCAGGAATCCCAGATAACTTGAGACTAGGAGTAGGAGGGTGGAGTATGCCATAAGAGCAATGGATAGGGTATCCTCAGGAGGTTTGCACAGTGCCGTGATGGACATATTCTCCTGGAGATAGTCCTCAACGGATATCTTTCTCGTGAACCTAGTTGGAGTTGCTACATTTGGCTTCTTTCTCAAAAACATTTCCTCGCATTGGATTCTGAGATGTGCTGATGAGATAAAGTATATTTGTCGATTAACTGTACCTGAATCGTGGATCTAGAAAGCTCCAAAGCAACATCAATATGAAAGGTATCGCCAGAATAAAGGAGTAGAAATAGACGTACCAACCCTTCACATATCTGGGAATAGAGATTAGTAATACAGTCGGACCCAGATTTACCGGGCACCCAGATTTACCGGTAAATCGGGATCCGACTGTACCTCATCTGCAGTGGTGAGAGAAATATTCAAATTATTTTGCTTCTTACTTGACATATTGTCGTTTTGTTGGGAAGTTGAATATCACCATAATCCGTAGTGTTCGTATCACTACAGGAACGAGAACGAGAAGAGAGAACAAATGTGCTGTTAGCACCACGCCATCACACACCACCTGGCCTGGGAGGGGGAGGTTGACACTGTGTTAGTGCTCAGGAATAGTTCCAAGTAAAGGTGTACAGCAGGGAACAAAATACAGGGCAGGTGAGAAGAAGCCCGACCGGTTAAGGGACCCTTTAAAGTGAGAGAGAACAGCAGGGATTTTCACAAAAAGTTGTCTGGATACTCCTTGATGGCGAACTAAAACTTTAGTGAAAACCGCATGTCTCTAGCATGTTTTTGAAAATTGAGCTAACACATGCGAGACGCACCATAATGGGCCCATAATGCTCTCTTTTCGGAGCGTGTTCGTCTCGGCATTGCGCGTCGCGGGTGCAGGAGCTAGCCCGGGTGAGCGAGCTAACAATAGTGAACTTCCATGCGATATAGTACATCGCGCGCATGTAATTGCACTATTGTTAGCTTGTTCGCCCGGGTTTGGTACAGTCTGCGACGCGCAGTGTTGAGACGAACACGTTCCGAAAATGCAGGATTATGGGCGTAACTGCATGTACAATATGAATTTACGCCCATTATAGGCCCATAATGGTGCGTCTCGCATGTGTTAGCTCGATTTTCAAAAACATGCTAGAGACATGCGGTTTTCACTAAAGTTTTAGTTAGCCATCAAGGAGTATCCAGATAACTTTTTGTGAAAATCCCTGCTGTTCTCTCTCACTTTAAGGGACCCTTTTAGGGACCCTTTAAGGGACCCTTTTAGGGACCCATTAAGGGACCCTAGAAAGTTAAGGGACCCTTTAAGGGACCCTAGAAAGTTAAGGGACCCTTTAAGGGACCCTAGAAAGTTAAGGGGCCCTTTAATGAGGTAGAACGAATCGTGAGCAGTACCCTCGTATCAGTTCACATTGTAAGCGGTTCCACTGCTAATGAGGTGCACCGAATCGTGGTCAGTACCCTCGTATCAGTACACATTGCAAGCGGTTCCGTCGCTAATGAGGTACACCGAATCGTGAGCAGTCCCTTAAGGCCAGAGGGGGGGGGGGGGGGGGGTCGACCGATTTTTGACCCCCATTTTGGGCCATTTTCGGGGTTACCATCATGTGATAGCGCTTGGCATACCGGACCAGATGGATATGACAAAATGTGTTGTGCGCGAACGGTCTGGGAGAAAAATGGGGTTAACTTTTGGCCTGATATCAATGTAAACCCCATTATTTTAGGACTGGTAGGGGTAGGGACATCTGACTAAGTGTCAAACGCTGTGTCTTAACAAGAGGGATCACTCTGCAAATTTTTACACCATAAATCCAACTGATCTTTGAATTATTTGAGGTTAACTAAATCTGGAAAAATGGCTATTATGGCTCTCCTCTAAACCCCATCGTTTCACAGGACTAGCCAATTCCTGAAATAACGGCTAGGATCTAGACCTTGTCGTTTGGTACACTTGTTCTACAGACCTAGGAGCCTGAAACTTATGTAGCGATTTTTGATTTAGGTCCCCGTTCAAAAATTATTGAGGTTAACGTGGATATTTTCTCGATCAAAAATGTGTTAACCTCCATAATTTTTGAACGGGGACCTAAATCAAAAATCGCTACATAGGTTTCAGGCTACTAGGTCTGTAGAACAAGTGTGCCAAACGACAAGGTCTAGATCCTAGCCGTTATTTCAGGAATTGGCTAGTCCTGTGCAAAACTGGGGTTTAGAGGGGAGCCATAATGTCGATTTTTCCAGATTCTGTTAACCGCAAATAATTCAAAGACCAGTTGGACTTATGGTCTAAAAATTTGTAGAGTGATTCCTCTTGATAAGACGAAGCGTTTGGCACTAAATTGAATGTCCAAAACCCTACCAGTCCTAAAATAATGGGGTTTACATTGATATCAGGCCAAAAGTTAACCCCATTTTTCTTCCAGACCGTTCGCGCACAACACATTTTGTCATATCCATCTGGTCCGGTATGCCAAGCGCTATCACATGATGGTAACCCCGAAAATGACCCAAAATGGGGGTCAAAAATCGGTCGACCCCCCCCCCCTCTGGCCTTAAAGGGTCCCTTAACCGGTCGGGCTTCTTCTCACCTGCCGAGGAGAGACAGATACAGAGACTGAGACAGAGACAGCGACAGAGACAAAGACATCGACAGAGGCAGAGACAGAGGGAGAGAGAGATACAGAGACTGAGACAGAGGGAGAGACATAGAGAGGGACAGAGACAGAGACAGAGGGGGAGACAGAGACAGAGGGAGCGACAGAGACAGAGACAGAGATGTGAACCGATATACGGTACTGCTCACTGCTCACGATTCGGTGCACTTCATTAGCGACGGAACCGCTTGCAATGTGTACTGATACGCTCGAGGGTACTGACCACGATTCGGTGTACCTCATTAGCAGTGGAACCGCTTACAGTGTGAACTGATACGAGGGTACTGATCACGATTCGTTCTACCTCATTAAAGGGTCCCTTAACTTCCTAGGGTCCCTTAAAGGGTCCCTTAACTTTCTAGGGTCCCTAAAAGGGTCCCTTAAAGGGTCCCTTAACTTTCTAGGGTCCCTTAAAGGGTCCCTTAAAGGGTCCCTTAACTTTCTAGGGTCCCTTAAAGGGTCCCTTAACCGGTCGGGCTTCTTCTCACCTGCCAAATACAGTACCCCGTATACGGTATAGTATACAGCAAGGCTACACCAAACCCCGCTTATTAAAACAGAAAAGCTAGACCAAATTGCACAATGCACATACCTGGAGGACTAGATACGAGGGCAGCGTTAGCGATACCACAATACATTCCAGGAAACATAAAGGTAGCGAGGTCTCTTCCTGAAGCTTTTACAGCGGGAGTCTTCCATTTGTAGACATAGCATCCTGAATGATGGGTTAATTGATGTAACTGTATTTGGGATCAATTAACAGTTTCCATGTTACTATTATAATCACCTAGTGTAATTGAGACTATCACTCCTGATATGACAACCAGAGTCAGGATAATGATACCAAAATATCTTCCCACCAGATCGACACTACTGGGTGTCAGGCTACAATTGGTCCTCTCCTTGTTCACCCAAGGTTTCATTCTCACACAGGTTACAGTGTATGGCATTGGTGGTGTTTGAGAATCTGTTTCCCTCACATTCATAACACTCCCAGCAGTTAGTCTCGCCAACCCTGTGTTGCCCGGGGGTGCAGTCCTTACTGCACTGCGTGTGGAGACCAGTGAAATCCACTATCCTAACGGAGAATAGAGATAAGCTGCCAGCATTATTGAGGGAAACTACACAATCCAAGACGTGATATCTTACCTTTCTATTTCCAGTTGCAAGAGGTTCATGGCAGTTGAATTAACGCTAGACCACAACTCTTTCTTTCGATTGAGGACCACTTCAAACTCGATAGGTTTTCTACCCTTCTCAAAAACACCAAAGTAATTTTGGGAGTGTTTATGGAACTCTGCTATAAGTTCAGTTTGTAACCTTGCATCAATGAATTTCAGAGGAAAGTGTTCTCGTTGTATGTGTTGTTGAAGGAGAGTTAGGTTGGTGGATTGAAGAGCATCAAAGAACGCCCTCATCGCATAATAATATCGGTGGTTGTAGCCAGAGAAGCCATTAGCTAGAATATAGTCCTCAAAACACCCCTCAACCGTCTTATCACCACACTTTTTTTCCATCAGATGATCTAGTAATTTATTCCCCGTGGTCCCATTAACTGATGATTGTGACACGTTACTGACCAGTTCATTCGCCTCAGCTAGTGGTCTATTGACTTGACATAGTTTGAAGGAGTAACTGCCCTCTGCATGGACATCAGTAAGGCCTCCATCTTGACACGTTACTGTGGTGCTGATCATTATCGCCGAAGAGTTACCGCCTGAAAAGTTTTAAATTAAACTACTATTGATCCAACCACTGAGCCCATTACCACTACCTGTTAATTGCTGCATACGGTGAAGCATGATTCGTGTATCACTTAGTCTACACAGAGATAGTACCACCAATACCCTCCCATTGTTTGAAGCGTTAGTTAGGGCCCGCTCAAGGTCCAACATCGCCAAGTCCAGGGCGGAATCTGCCACGTGAATGATATTTTCTACATCTATCTTCATGTTCTCGAGGTATTTTAGCAATATTGGCAGTTGAGATCGACCAGTTGCGGTGTCTGGATCAAATAGTACCGTCACAATATTAGCTCTAGTCATCGCAGTTAAGCTGAAAAACGTAGGGGTTGAGATACAAAAAGGACTTTTTGTCCCTGCTATCTTCTAAATATATGTAGTATCGAAATTTCAGGTCGATATCTCAATATATGTAGTATCAATATCAATAATAAGAAGCAGCATAATTTATGGGCCACCCATGTATACCTTGGGAAAACGTGTGTAATTTGATCGGTTAGAGTAGGTTTCAAAATGATGATAGATCCATGCCCATTGGACATCTCCACGACCTGGTCAGAGATGGCACTAGAACCGAGGGTAAACGTTGGAAGCCTGAAAGACAATGATATTGAATGACAAATGCTAGGAGTGTGTTTAAAACAGATTAATAAAGAGACCTAGTCTGTTAAAATGTGTACATCACAATAGTTGTATCTTGCCTGTATTGAGCGAGAGTTGGGGCACAGTCACTTAATTGGTAACTGTATGAGAGACCAAAGACTCCAATTATGCCGTCATATCGTGACAGAATGACATTAAGGGCCATAATTGAGTTTAGCCCTAAACTGTTGATCATAACATATCCGACTGTTAAATTTCCTGAAACGAAATTTTTTATAACTCAAATTTTTAGAATTCAACACTGATTTGTACTGACCTGGTAAAGACGTTCCGTATGTATCAACCATTCTTTGAAAGAGTAGAAAGGCTTGAACACTTTTTGGACCTCGGACCCGGTCCATAAAAACAAGCATAAGATCACCTGAGAAGCAGTTGAAAGAAAGAGAACAAAGAAAATTAGTCCAACCTAGGATACATCTAAAATAGGAAGTACAAGGGATGACAAGTAATGGGATGAATGTATTGTATACCTTCTTTCACTTGGATGTGATCATCAGGTATTGCTTCTGATGATACATTGAGAAACAGGAGTAGCACCACGAATACCCTCATCCTAAAACATGGAACCCTGGGTCTAATATTGCTCAACAGTTTGCTTTTTCAGGAGAATAAAACACAACCTGGTTGTTGCTTTATGAAAAGCAATTTAAGGGAACAGAACAAGAAACAATCAAATCAAATAACTTGAATTATGGTGGATGCGTTATATAACGATGGTGATTGGGCTATCACATCAAATGATAATTAGCACTGTGCTGTTAGAATTGTCTATGCTAATAACAACAATCACGGTGCATTTCATATCTAGCATCATGGTGCAATATATAGAAACTAGATATGAGTTTAGTCTAGCTTATTATAGATGTGATGCACAAGAGACACTCAGCCTAATAAAATAGGTATTTATCCCTGTTCCTTAGAAAGCTGACAGGCCACGGGGACGAGGACATACCCCTTCCATATAACGATGTTATATTGCACATGCCACTTCACCAGCTGGTGCAGCACGGGAATCTTGTAGTATCCATGCACCACAAAGTTGCTACTTTTGACAACTAACGCTGCACAAAATGCATCATACATCAGACAAAATAAACTGAAAAAGGGAGCAGAGAATATAAAGTAAGCTAAAAACAAAACAAACGGAAGTCCAGAAGTTCTGTTGAATTTTACACCAAAACATAGGTTGCACCATGTAACCCATTTAGGTAGACTTGTTTTACCTGGACTAATTATTGGAGGGAGACCCCTTTCCTAGAAAAGACAATAGCTTCTATCTATTACTATAGACTATCACCATTTAGATCGGCTCGAAGAAGTTTATTGACTAGACCATCATATCAAGTACCATAATAATAGGAGACCCAATGTTAACTGTGCAAAGAACAAAGGCATAAAATTTATTGAGTTTCTTTCTAATCTTCTTCTGTTTTCGAAGTTTAGAGATTTCAGAAAGAGCGCTCTTTTGAGAAATCTACACACGAGATCAACCAGCTATCGTGTGAATTAGATCGTTGATGTGAGAACTAAGTTCCGACCTGATTCAGAGATGGATCTAATTGTTATGAAGCTGGTATTATTGTATGAAGCAAACACATGGCTGTGAGAGATATTTGTGATTCATTAGGTATGGCAAATATGAGATTGGTGAATATTATCAAACTATTATTGTATGAAGCGAGAGAAACTGTTATAGTGTGGGCTAGGAAATCGACAACTGACAAGTTACAAAAGTTGAAATTAACTAAAATTGTAGAACATATATATGCCTTGGCGCTGTAAGAGATCTAACCCCACACATTTGCCATGAGGCGAGCACTGGGGCGCGGGGATGGAGGGTCGAACAAGGCAATGTCTGTAAGAGATATTTGTTTTTTCATTATTATGGACCACATGAAATAAAAGAGAAGGCAGTGACTGTGAACTGTGAGATATATGGAAGCAGTGGTAACTGTAGAGCGAAATTTGAATTACATCAGCCGCCTGGAACTCTATGAATGATTGCGTTGAAAGAGATAAAGTTATAAACTACGGTACCTGTAGGAAGTATGGACGCGGAGAGAGGGGGAGAGAGGGCGGAGAGAGGGCGGAGAGAGGGCGGAGAGAGGGGAGAGAGGGGAGAGAGAGAGAGAGAGGGGAGAAGAGGGGAGAGAGAGGAGGGGAGAGAGAGAAGGAGGAGAGAGAGAGAAGGGTTTACTATAACTCAGATTGAGAGCAGCTTCTAAGCTCTCTTATGTCTGATATCTCTATCATCTCTCGATTCGCACTCTCTCTAGTCTAGAGTAGACGAGTTATATTACGCCTAATAGCAGCTAGTGGCTGTGATTGATGTCATTTCACATGTCGTGAAGTATTAAATTAGATATGGACCTGCTCCGAACAACTCCGTACTGACCTTCCCTCCCCTCCTAACAACACCCCTCCTCCTAACACCCCTCCCTTCTAACAAACTCCCTCCCTTCTCAACCCCCCTCTCTTCTAACACTCCCCCCTGCACTAACTCCGTTCTTCTCCTAAATCCAATTCCCTCCCTTAACTTCCTGCTCTCCCTTCTTCAACTCCCATTCAACAATCCTCCCTTAAACAACTCCACTTCTCTTCAGCTCAAACATCCTCCCTTCTAAAACATACTAACTCCATTCTACAACTCCCTCCCTTCTAACAACTCCCTCCCTTCTAACAACTCCCTCCCTTCTAACAACTCCCTCCCTACTAACAACTCCCTCCCTTCTAACAACTCCCTCCATTCTAACAACTCCCTCCCTTCTAACAACTCCCTCCCTTCTAACAACTCCCTCCCTACTAACAACTCCCTCCCTTCTAACAACTCCCTCCCTTCTAACAACTCCCTCCCTACTAACAACTCCCTCCCTTCTAACAACTCCCTCCCTTCTAACAACTCCCTCCCTTCTAACAACTCCCTCTCTTCTAACAACTCCCTCCCTTCTAACAACTCCCTCCCTTCCTTCTAACAACTCCCTCCCTTCTAACAACTCCCTCCCTTCTAACAACTCCCTCCCTACTAACAACTCCCTCCCTTCTAACAACTCCCTCCCTTCTAACAACTCCCTCCCTTCTAACAACTCCCTCCCTTCTAACAACTCCCTCCCTACTAACAACTCCCTCCCTTCTAACAACTCCCTCCCTTCTAACAACTCCCTCCCTTCTAACAACTCCTCCCTCTAACAACTCCCTCACTTCTAACAACTCCCTCCCTACTAACAACTCCCTCCCTCCCTTCTAACAACTCCCTCCCTTCTAACAACTCCCTCCCTTCTAACAACTCCCTCCCTTCTAACAACTCCCTCCCTTCTAACAACTCCCTTCCTTCTAACAACTCCCTCCCTTCTAACAACTCCCTCACTTCTAACAACTCCCTCCCTTCTAACAACTCCCTCCCTCCCACAGGTATTTGAATCGCCCCCTCTGTTTCGAAGTGTCCACTGTACCGCGATGCATTATTTCAAGTGGTTCTACCTGAAGAGATCGGCAATGGAGTTTTACCCACAAAATGTAATGCTTCTCTGCGTCTACTTTGCTTGTAAAGTCGAGGAATTCAACATAGGTAAATTCAAATTAAACTAAACTGTATTTCGTAGCCAGGGCTCAGGACTACTCGACTAGCCCTGGAGTCTAAAAGGCATAATCATAATTTTATAATCCAGTAACTCACCCTCGTGAGGCTAGACTAGGACAATTCTTCTGAATCTGAGAAGAGGAAACAACAAAATTCAAATTCATAAGCATCATTTAAAGAAGGAAATATATATGAAGAATTAGTGAAGGTTGGTATGCACGTGCATATAAAGATAGAGATAGAAAGATAGAAATATAGAGACTAGAGAGATAGAAAGATGGAGAAATATAAAGATAGAGAGATAAAAAGAGAAGAATATGTTGCAACATGTTGACAGAAAGTACTCCAACATATTACGAACTGAAGGATACTTGTAACTAATGCTGTTAAAACTTTGATATGTATCTAAGATAGTGCATCATAACGATCAAATGAGCAAAAAACCACAATATCATGATGATATATTGTATTGATCTTACCCTCAGAGAAATAATATCCGGTTCGAGCTACACATATAATACTTGCATTGTTCTTACAAAAGGCCGGATGTGAGAGTCTAAACCAGAAGTAACAACATCCATACGGCATACTGTATGGTGAATATCTCAACAATCCAAAGAGAGAAAGGGGGGGGGAAGTGATAGAGGGGGAGAGAGAGAGAGCTGCATAAAGGCCAATGCTCTGACCACAGTTCTCGCGCGCTCCGAGAAACGAGAATGGGTCAGGCCAATGCTCTGACAGTCGAGGCTGGTCTTTAGGGTATCTTTCACACACTATTATACAGGCATCTTGCTAGCATACTGTGCAGTTATATTTAGTGAGAAGATGGGAAGCTGTATTTTTGAGAGAGAGTAGCATCAATTATCCGTCCAATCAACATATTCCCTGCCATCTTATCTCTGAGAATAACTCTAATATATTTACCCTCCGAGAACAACCACTCTCAGCCTCAGCTTCTACAGTATCTAGTAGATACTGTAGAAGCGCGATTGCCTGGTGTGATAGATACTATCTACTGTCCCACGTGTTAGAACCTACGAATCACACCAGGCAATCGCGCCACCAATCCACCAATCACAACGACACAACCCGTTTCCGTTTTTCAGTGTGC
Organism: Hormiphora californensis; assembly: GCA_020137815.1. NCBI lineage: Eukaryota > Metazoa > Ctenophora > Tentaculata > Cydippida > Pleurobrachiidae > Hormiphora > Hormiphora californensis. Next base: position 8,980,831 of record CM035351.1, read on the forward strand.
CATTTCCCCAACACATACTAACTAAAACAAAACTATTCCCCCTCCCCCAGGTATAACACAGTTTGTACGAATGTTAGATGAGGCCCTGCAACACAGTGCCAGCACATTCATTCTCGGTAATGAGTTCCTGTTAATGGAGGCCCTGGACTACTCTCTCACCGTCTACAACTCTCTCCGGCCCCTGGATGGCTTCCTCATAGAACTCGGGGGCCAGATAGGGGAAGAAGCAGCGGGGAAACTCAAGAAAAACGCCCAGTCCTTCTTGAATGATGCGATATTAACTGATGCAACCCTTCTACACCCTCCCTCCCAGATAGCCCTGGCAGCACTAGTTTACAGGTAATGGTGTTGAATTGAGTGATATTGGGTGGTATTGGGTGGTATTTGGTGGTATTGGGTGATATTGGGTGGTATTGGGTGGTATTGGGTGATATTGGGTGTTGTTTGGTGGTATTGGGTGATATTGGGTGATATTGGGTGATATTGGGTGATATTGGGTGGTATTTGGTGGTATTGGGTGATATTGGGTGTTGTTGGGTGGTATTGAGTGATATTGGGTGATATTGGCTGAATTTTGTTCAAATATGTCTTCGAATGCTAGAAAGATCCTAACCCCGCTAATCCACAGTGCGGAGTCCAATAAAGTGAATATCAGCTCCTACCTAACAAACCTAGCCCCTGATAAAACTATACACAGCAAACTCCTCAAATCCATTTCCTCCATACGACAACACCTCCAGCTAAACTACAAGTTCCAAATAACCAGCTCAAAGTTGAAGGTGATTACAGAAAGCATCAACGTTTTGACACTCTTGGCGAGTTTTTTAAACTGCTCCTACAATTTCACTTCTTTCTTACTGTCAACACTTTTCAGTCTTCCTTTCCTTCTCCTTTTTGTACTATTCTTACATGTTACAAGTGTCAACTAATAATGACTCTCCCTTCTCTCTCACTTCTATTTTACTTCTACCTTACTTGACTGCCGATACACTGTTGACACACATACTATCTCTCTCTCTCTTGCTCTCTCTCAGGAACTGGAGGGAAAGTGTGCAGCGATATCACGTTGTCTATCTGGGGAAACAGAATATGAATCATCTGGGGACGAAGATGCCGGAGCAGAGAGTGGGGGAGGTATTATAGGACGGGTATCAAAGAGGAGAAAAACTGTAGAAATGGAGGTGTCATGAAATTAGATAAGCTGCTAACTGAAATTGTGTGATATTTTTCTAACATTTTTAAATGCTGAAAACGATGCTGTTTTACGATTAATAATTGTCGATTAGTACAACTATTGGTCTCGGCCATCCCACTACACGGATAGCTCGCAACTGATCGTTTGCTCAACACATGGTTGATCGATATTCTGATAGGAGAAGAGAACAAACACAGTGGTCACTTGATGTTCAAGAATAGGCCGGTACGATATAATTCTCTAACTGGCTCCACTCCACCCTCTAACATACAGATCTCTCCATTATTTTACATCTTTCTTACCCATGTTGGTTCGAAACAGCTAATGTCGTTGTCTTCTAGACAGCAGCAGTTGATATCCCCCCTCTCAAAACCGGGGGACAGCCCCCCAAATTTTTAAAAATTTTCTCCCCCTTTCTTCTTTTCTCCTCCCTCTCCCTCTTTTCTCCTCTCTCTTCTCTCCCCTTCTATCTCCCCTCTTTCCCCTAATGGGGGGAGGGGTAGGGCTTTAAAGAAAACGCGGGGGGGGTCATTGTTAAGGCCCTTTTTTCGGCTAAAATGCCATTTTCATACCCCTAAACAAGGAGTTAAAAAAAACGGTCCCCAAAACATCCCAAACACCACACACCACCCCCAGACCACCAAAATTTTAAAAAAAACAAAAAAAGGGGCCCCTACAAAAACGACGGGGGGTTTACCTTACCACTGAAATACGGTTTACCCCTTTTAAACTTGGTCCCAAAACGTTTAAAATAAAAAAATTCCCCAAAACCATTAACCCCCATGGCCCAAACCCCTTTTTACTATCCCAATCCAAAAAGAGGAAATACTAAAATTGTCTTTGTTCTATGTTTGGGAACGGGTATAAAGGGACTTGTTCGAACGCGAGTTGGTCATTTTAAAAATTGGACGTGGCCGTTATCCTTTTATTAAGCCGAGTGGGGTTGCCCAAAGTGGATTCCCCCAAATTACACATTTGCCACATAGAGACCCCGATGACTTGACTCAATCTTAAATCCCAAATTTTAAACAAGACCAACAATACTGTCTAGGGGTTTTGAAAAGATGGGAAGGTTTTTACAGCCTTTCCTTACCCGTTGATTTTGTGGGGTTTGATTTTAGGCTGGCCCCCTAGGCTAAAATTCCTGTTCCGAAAAACCCATTACCGATAAGCTCCCTTCTTTAAGGGATTATACCCTAAGGGGTAACCAGTAAACCAAATCAATGCTCCCCGACAATCCTATCAGGCTTTAGTTCCTTACCTCCGCTAATATTTACACTGATACCAGCTCACACCGTTCTCCCGGGTTCCCTCCTATTTACCTCCTCAAACCCCATAGCCCGCCGCTTGCCATGGTTCTAACTTCTAAAAAATTTTTGGGTGACCATTTCATGAGTCCTCACCAGTTGTCCAAATTTCTCTTTTTGGGTGGGGGATTTGGAGTTCCTGTTGATAATGGGATCATTTGAGAAGTACCCGGAACGGAACACGTGTTCCGGGTTTAAAAAATTAGTTTTCAGATATGTTTGCCCCCGGGGCTCCTTCTGTACAGGGGTTGGGGGGACCCCCGATGGTGATATGACAAAAAACCCCTATCCAAAAAAATTCACCGTGGGCCAAATTGAAGCTCCCCAAAAAATTTAATTCCAAGGGGACCGGAAGGAGTTTTAAAAGGTCAACAAAATCTTGAAAAAACCCTGGGCCCCCGCCAAAACCCCAAACCATCGTCAAAGAATTTTTTTCCGAATTGCCCGTGGGGTATCGCCCTTGGTAGCTTGAAAAAAGCAGGAAGTCAACGTTATGCTGCCACTGGGCCGGGGGTAACATTTCCCCCTCGGGATCCCCAAAACCTTTGAGACCCCCTTCCCCGATGTGCAAAAGATTCCTTCGGGGTCAGAGGGTTGGATTTCGTACAGTAGTTTCTAATAGAGGGGGGCCAGTTCCAAAAACGCGTCCAAACTTTCCCGGGCCGGTTCGGTTTCTGGGGGGCAAGGGGTATCCCTTAATGAATAGCCTTCCCTGGAAGAGTTATTCAAACTCCTAAGCTTTTGAGAAAGGGCGTCCGAATCTAACGAATCCCCGCCACAGTAAGCCTACAATTTCCGTAAAAGGGGGAGCCAAACCCTTTTCTAATCGTAAAAAAAAGGCCCCCCTTGTACCCTGTACCCAACATGGTCGGCGGCGCACCTTAGCCTCGATGTCCTCCTTACTCAACTTGTGAATTTTGAAGAGCGGGTAGACATAAGGGGTCATCGCTCTGAATACCGGGGAGGTTACCATATTGTCCTGGTGGTTGAGGCCAGTGATGAGTTTTTTGTCGAGGTTCTCCAACCTTCCTGCAGCGTTCTCTGCTCTTACAGTATCCTTGATTAGGGCCGTTGTCCTAGCCATATGGACCTCGACTGGTACCTCTAGCATCTGAAATACACTTTCATCCCTCAAGGCGGCTTCAACGGTTCCCAAAACTACGTCATAGTCGAGAATAAGGGTTGCTCCTCCCTTATCCGCCTTCGTTATGAACAGAACTTCTTCTTTCAATTTCTTCTTCAGAACTTCTTCAGAACTTCTTCTTTCAATTTCTTCAGCAATTTCTTCTTCTCTCTCTCTCTCTCTCTCTCTCTCTCTCTCTCTCTCTCTCTCTCTCTCTCTCTCTCTCTTTCTCTCTCTCTCTCTCTCTCTCTCTCTCTCTCTCTCTCTCTCTCTCTCTATCTATCTCTCTCTCTCTCTCTCTCTCTCTCTCTCTCTCTCTCTCTCTCTCTCTCTCTCTCTTTTGACCTAAGCAACATCCATACAGTAATTAGAAGATGGATTCACAAAATAAACAACGATATAATGGCACAAAATTTGGTGACGCGGCCACCCCTACACTAGCCGCGCACAGCACGGCTAAACGAAGCCCGCGAATAGGGGATGGCATCACCAAGCACAAAATCAATATAAATCGACAAAGCTTTCTTTGGTACTGAATCACGCAGTGTTTCTTCAGGAAAGAAGATGGAGAAAAGGAATTCTCGGAAATGTAGAGCTAAATAACGAGATGGTGTAGGTAGAGAAATTATACGGATATTTAGAATAATTAACAAAATGCTTAACACTTACATGATTACATACCGACGACAGTGATCATTGGGAGAAAAGAGAGTGTAATAGCAGGACACTGCAAGGCTGGTATTTAAAAACCGCATATGATTGTTCCTGTAAGTGTCTTATAAGAGTTCCACACACGCGACTAAAGATATGCAGAGCGACTTTTTAAAACAGTTCGATTTAAAGTTTAAAACACTTGTAATATGAAATAAAAAAAAAATTAAAATAAAACAATGTGGTTGTTCGAAGCGGTTGTATTGTGTCTAATATGATAAACGATACTTAGCAACTAGTCTCACTTTGAGTATTAGGCTATAAGCTCATCTAAATATGGTTCGCTATACAATTGGATAGCCATCACAAGCAGAGGTAGTCGAGTCACAATAAACTGACACCTGACATGCGGCATAAATATTAATCGATCATCAGGCTTATCGTCTATCGATATGAATAAACAATACACTGTGCTCAACCAGTAGCCTGACTATTGCAGCAATATTTCCCACGTCGACGTCAGTGTCACAGGGCCGGTGTCTTAGTCAGTACTCCGTATCAGTGTCACATCTTCGTCAGAGTTCCAATTTGACAATCATGGTACGCGCGAGGTCTCAGTTGTTAAGATCTCGGCGCAACTCCCGCGCGGATAAGCAGGGAGCGCTGACAAGGGGCAATGGAAAACCTGTCTGGAAACAAAATCGAGAAAGGGGGGAGCTTAGCGCCATAGTTACCCATACCCGGGTGGTATGAGGTTTGCTCAGCGTGTGGCTAAGTGACCCAAAAAAAAAAAAAAAAAACCTGTCTGGAAGCTCCAACCCAATGCGTTACTCAACAAATCTGAACGCTACGATAATAGACCATATTCCTCCTTTTTTCTCCGCTTGTAAAACTAAAACAAATGACATGAGTGATGTTCAAATTAAAGAGTCATACACGAAGTAGTACATTTCATCATTTGGGTGTATTCTAGAGTCAAGTAGTGCAGTGGGGGCAGTAAATTTGTACCAACCGATCCACATATCAAGGGGGGTAAAACACAATTACTAAAATCACAACTTCATCTTGGAGATGTCACCGTATGGTTAGATAAATCAAAATAATACCAAGCTAAGAGAGATAGTATCTCTCACATTGTATTCACAACAGTAAGTGTTAATGAGGTATAGGAATACAAAAAATGATATGTTCTCTCTCTCTTCTTTGAGTTTTCTCCTCACGCGTACTTGTTAATATAAAAATCAAGAAATGCTTTCAAATGTCTCAATTCGTCTCAAATTCATTAAACACACACACACAGGTATATAACAGTATAACATATCAGTTCCACACTAGTCGGATCCCACTTGACTAGCATCAATACCGTTCTTCTGCAGTTCAGCAATCTAGAAAGAGGGGGGGGGGGTGTTAAAATAAAGTTGAAAATATGTGTGTTAGAACGAGCAGGATATAACTGGTTAATGTAGCAGTTAAAGAGAGGGGTTTTAGGGGGTTAGCAGAGTGGGAGCAGAATTTAGGGTCGGATACACCTGGGAACCTGCTAGCTAGTAGTCGGAGTTAGTATTGGCAGTCCCTGAATCCTTGACTAGCAAGCAAAAAGCTAGCATAGAACTGTTTTAGTATTTTGACATCCCCGCTGCGTTCAAGGACCCCTCTATTGTGAAGAGTCCAGGGCGAGATAACTTCAGCAAGTTTGAACCAGCATTTTGTTTTTTGAACTGTAGCAACCGCGTGTTTAGCACTGTCTTACCATGCGCTTAACATGCCCAAGTTTTTTAACCTGTGGCGCTACGCCCCCAACGGGTGACCTGGGTGTGGTAGGCGGCAATGGCGCCACCCTGGGCCGGGTCAACAACCGCATCTTCTAACGAGTTTAGGTGGTCAGACTCCCAGAGTGAGAGAGATGGTGGATAGAGAGAGGGAGAAAGATATAATAGAGGTTATATATTGTGGGGTGGTATGTGTGTGCAACTCAATTACCTCTTCTTGGCATGATTTCAATTTGCCCTTAAGCTCCTCATTCTCTTTCTGGAGTTCCTCAACCTCCCCGCACTTCTCTTTCAGGGAACCCTTCACATTCCCAACCTCGGTTTTTAGGGCAGCTAATTCCTTCTTCAGTGCGGCGATCTCGGCACCAGCCTCTCCATTCACCTGAGTAGAAAGTATGAAATTACAGATCCAATTACACGGTAGTAGATAGGGCAATGATAGCAGGGGAAGGAACGGGGATAGTAGAGGAGACTTTCAGTTTCGAGGAAGGAAGAGTTTTTGAGCCGCGCAAGTTACAAGCTAGCGCGCACTAGCAAGATGCTGTGGCATAGCGCGTTCCAAACAGTGAATCGAGAAAACAAGAAGAATGATCTGCAGCACACTGTGAATTAGCTCGGGAGCAATGAGAGAGTGGGGGAGAGAATGATTCAGCCATTAGCACAGATACACACTCTGTTCTGACCTGGGCAGGCGCTCCGGGTGATCCTTCCTACAAACATGGCGTGTTTGAGATATACAAACACACGTGAAATGTTAATTGACAGTACGTGCTGCACTTTTCCAGCAACTCTTATTAGAATAATTCTCAACTCAACTCTCTCTTTTTACATACTTTCTCTTTCAAAGTGACAGGGAGAGAGAGAGAGAGAAAAAGATAGTTACATAGTACATACGCCCTATCTTGCTGTATCTTTCTCACTTCACACGTCTACACGTATATTAGTCGGATTAAAGAAGACAGCTGAGAGAGAGAGTTAGGAAAGAGATATCGTGGAATGAGCTAGATACTGTCTAAGATAAATCTTGCTACTCTTCTGCTGAGACATTAATAATGTTTCCCAGTTCTACTTTCACTTCTCTCCCACTCTCTTTCCACTCTTTCTCTCCTCTCCTCTCCCATCTCTCTCTCTCTCTCTCTCTCTCTCTCTCTCTCTCCCTCTCTGTCAGTCTCTATACAAGAAACCAGATGCTGCGTTCCTTATCTATATTCCTTCTCCGATTTCCAGCGAGGAGGGAGGGGCCCCACACACACAGTGCACACGTTATCACACACACACACACACACACACACACACACACACACACACACACACACAGTGCACACGTTATCACACATGACACAGTACTCACACACACGTGACACACACATTTCACCTACCGTAGCTTCAGTAGCGGTGAATCCCTTGCTAGTTGCGTTAGCGCTCTGCAACTCAAGGAATGAAACGAGTTTTGGTTGTGCGTTCTTTCCCTCTGCAAACTCTTGGGCGTTGATGGCGGGCTGGTACCCCGCAGTGTCTGGGTAAAGGTCATCAGCGAACGCCTTGGACTGGAGGGAGAGAGATGGGTGTTAGGGGTGGTGTGAGGGAGAGAAGGGTGTTAGGGGTGGTGTGTAGAGGATAAAGAAGGGGAGATATAGAGGGACAAATGACTACTATACTGTATATCTACTACTATAGTACTTTGTAGCTATAAGGAATATAAGAAGAGAGAGAGAGAGAGGCGGCAAGTGTACCAAAGCAGGTGTTACACAGTAAACCAGGAAAGTTTAATACCCTAGGGAGAATGGACAGGAAGGGAGAGGGGAATAAAGAGAGAGGGAGAGGGGAATAAAGAGAGAGAAACAATGAGAGCTATCTGAGTCCTTTTTAATACAACATCTGGTGCAATTAACACACACCGACCACACTTGGCCCTCGTCGACAATGATCACATTTACTCCACATTTATAGAGACGTCGAGTATTGATCTATATTTATTATGAAGGAGTACATATTCATGTTTATGAAGGAGCATTATATAACTATATCTATGAAGGAGCACATAGCGTGTACGTTGCCATGGTAACCACATAACCACGTTCAGTATTTACCTGGCGGGGCACCTTCAGAGGCACAACATTGACCAGTTTCTTGGCAACATTGAGTTTGTACGCTCGAGCTATCTCATTAATACCGGAATCCAATCCTCTCTTAGGCATCATTCCTGAGAGAGAGGGAAATATGAGAGGGAGGCCAGACTTGGGAGGGAGAGAGAGGAATTCAAAGTGTTGGCAAGATGGAGGTCAGGAGAAAATAATAATACGAATATGTTATGTAACTAGTATAAGGGTTTGTTTCTGTCAGCGTTTTATAAATCTCTACATCCCCATGACCTGTCTAGTCTCCAATACACTGTCTCCCTCACGATGCCTTGTATAGCTGCAGTATACGTGAGAGCGTGAACTGGTGTCTAGATGGATCGACTAAGTATTGCTCTCCCTCTTTTTTTAAAGAAATCTTTCTCTCTATCTCCCTATCTCTCTTTTTCTGCATAGATCTGCCCATTGGAACAAAGACCCTATCAGAAGTGAGAAGTGCAGTGTCTTGGCAAAAGTAGGGAGAGAGAGAGAGAGATAGAGAGAGAGAGAGAGAGAGAGAGAGAGGGGGGGAATAATATGTAGATAGAGAGACGGGGAATAGAAACAATAGGGTAGAATGAGGTAAGGGAGATGTTAAATATTCCACACTCATTCTTTGAAGAGGGATGCCAGATGAATCCAGAGCCAACACATTTTACCTTCCTTTATAGCGAGAAATGACGAAAAATGGGCCAAAAATATAAGTCACCAAATATCTAGAACATGATCAAATAAATTGTAATTCTTACCTAATCCTCTCTGGGCGTCCCCACTCATATACTGGTTGAGATAGAAGATGCCACCATTATCAAGTTCATAGAATTTGATGTTCGCATCTCCCTGAAAATTAAACAAAGTTTACAGCTGATCATTGTACGAAATTATGTGCAAAATGTGGTCAAATAAGGGTATATCGTGCTCGCTAGCATTTGGAATTCTTCCTCTCTTTGATCTGTTTAAGAGCAAATCGGTTTTAGGATAATGATCAAGAGTGAGAGGAGACAATTAGAGAGAGACTGGATAAACAAAGGCTATTTTATCCTTTGTTGAAGAAGTATTACATGGTGGAATTGGTGATGGACACAGAGATAGGGATAGAGATAGAGAGAGAGAGAGAGAAAGACACACAGAGAGAAAGAGAGAGAGAGAGAGAGAGAGCTAGAGAGAGAGAGAGAGAGAGAAAATAAAAAGACGATAAAACAAGGAAGATAGGTGAGGGTTGCGAGGAAGATGTGTGAGTGGAGCACTTCTCACACACGCTCATGTAAGGAAGTCATTGCATATTTTCCCTTGCTCTATGTACTTTTCTTACTTTTATCTCTCACTCTCTCTCTCTCTCTCTCTCTCTCTCTCACAGGGCAAGAAGAGGAAGTTCATTTAGGGAGCACGTCCTTATCAGACGCAGTAACACACACGGGTGAACAAACCAACAACTGCACAGTGCAGTGACACACACGTCACACACCGTCAAATGGGGGGGGGGGGGTCAAACAGTGAGTTACCTTTCCAGCGAGGAAGAGAAGGTTCAGATCGGGATCATAGTAGGGGAATAAACTACCATTGGCATTATCAATTGCCTCCTCCTTTAGCATTGCACTTAGATTTCTCTGGAAAAGAAAGGAGTTGAAATTAAAATTGATCTATACAGTTTGAATTGTCTACTAGAGTCCCTTCCCCATAATATGCTCATAGCTCCAACTGGTATAATTGAAACGAGAGACATTTGAAAGAATAAATAAAAAATTAGTGAGGAATGCCGGGATGTAAGTAATTGAAGATTTGATGTACAACCGATGGTATGTCTCTTTCATTCTCAATTTAATCCCTAATATAGTTTCTCTACAACATATCACTCTATCTTTGTCTCATATAAGACCGTCCTCTTTGCACCGGGCCGATGTACTTTCAGTGCCTGACAACTCTATATCTCTACCCGCACCGGCCACTCTCTCTCTCTCTCTCTCTCTTCAATAGGCCACCAGGCTCAAGGATGAGAATGTGATTACTCATTGGAAATGTCATACGACCCGCCGTTACCCGTTACTCAAGCCACATATTTCATATGATACCTGGAGAAAGGGGAGAGAGAAAGAGGGAAAGGGAGGACATAAAAACATATGTAGGAAGGTAAAATGTGTGTCCTGTTCGTACCCTTGCACAGAAAATATAAGGTCGAAACAAGTGCTCCATTCATATCTTACTAGATGTGAATAGAGCACTTGTTCCGACCCTATCTTCTCCAACAGTAGGACATGTATGAAAGAGAGCACGTGCCCCTACACGTGTTCTATACCTCTCTCTCTTTCTAACAGACCGGAAACACAGTACACGTGTGCTCCTCCTCTCTTTCACCCAACACCGGATCGTTTATATTATACAAGGTACATTGTTACACTACTGTGTGACACCCCCTACTAAAACTACACACACAGTGTGACAGTAACAGTAAAGAGTGTTGAACTGTGTTACTAGATGTATAAAATGAGTAACCGGTAAAAAGCCAAGTTTTCAACCTAGTTTGAAGTTGTTTTTACTGTCTGAGTCGCCAGTATAGCACTAAAAACAACACCTATTCGAGACCCCCCGAGTCTCGACCCCCTCTTTCATAAATTCAACTCACGGGATCGTAAAGTCGCAAACTCCTTGATGACATGGAGCTGAATCCAGCGGTGAGGATGAGACCATTCTTCAACATCCTCAGTCGGGATACCTTCATGTTGTTATGTCCTGGTCCCTCCTGAAGGGGAGAGGTGAGGGTCATAGTTAGAGGTTTTGGGGACATGGGGTAGATGGTTGTTATGTCCCGGTAGAGAGTCATTTATTGTTCGGGGACATGTGGTTAGTTGGGATCTGAGATGTAGTTAGTATCTGTGTACCATACAGCACAAAGAACTATTAGGTACAGTAACAGGCTGCACACATTCTATAAAATTAGGTAGAGAGGTGCGATAAAATAAGTGTCACCACCTCTAGTATCTGATCTGTAGTAATATATGCATACCAATGTGTGCTGCATAACTCCTGCATATATTTTATCCCCTCTTAGAATCCCTCTTCTACCCTCCTGGAATATTTCACCCCTTTGTGGCACAACATAGGGCACTCACCCTTTACAATGGAACTAGAATATGCTTTAGTAGCACCCCCTACTACTCTACAACAAGTTTGGAAACCAATACTATAGGCCATAGAGCAATGTAATAGTTACACCATTCCCTTTTTCCTGACATTTCAACTCCAACTCTATCTCAACAGATCATTTCTCAATATGTGTCAAATATACCCCACCCTTTTGTTTAGTGTAGTCTGTCTGTGTAGTTAGAATCATGATCTGCTCGTGAGGTCACGGTCCTATGAAATACGCAGAGAGGCCCCACCTAACACGCCTTCACACATCAGTCATAATTTGTAATACTTCTGGAGGCTGTTTGAGGGAGAGAGTGTCTGAACAAGCTAAATCATCACACAGACTAGATGAATGGTCAAACATCACTCATAAATTTAGAAATCGGATATATTTCCCAATTTTCATTTTCATTCAAGAGTGAAGAAGATAGCAGTGGAACATACGGCTGAGAGGATATTGATAGAGACACACATGATACCCCCTCTCTCTATCCCTACACACTGACACATTCCATCCCCCCTGATTCATCTGTCCATCGGTGTGGTAATTTGAGCTCCCTCCTCACCTCCCTCCCTGTCTATCTTTACTTCCCTCTCTCCTCCCCTTCCTCTCTCTCCTTTCTCTCTCTCCCCTCGGCCTCTTACACAAACTCATTTTCCTCCCATTTTCTTCACACACCAAGTACAAACTACCGTACCATCTACCATCTAATTACACAGTCCTGAGCAGTCCTGAGCAGTGAGCCCACATAGAAGACTCATTGGTAAACAAACTGACTGTCAGTGTGTTTGTCAGTGACTGACAAGTTGTCAGTGGAACTTACGATATATCACTAACGGCAGGTGAGTAGAACTTCGCTCCTAATAAAAGGCTGCAATAAAAGGCTGCAGAAAAAGGCTGCAATAAAAGGCTGCAGAAAAAGGCTGCAATAAAAGGCTGCATTAAAAGGCTGCAATAAAAGGCTGCAATAAAAGGCTAAAATGGATCACATATCCAACTGGACTAAAGCACTAAAGCAGGAGATAGACCGAATCGTCCTCCCCTAATAGTGTTTTGTTTCACGTATCGGTTTCTACCATAAGCGGTAGAGGGACCGAATCACCCGCCCCTAATTATAGTGATTCGTGCCTGGTATCCAACTAAACCATAGGCGGTAGATAGACGGAGATAGAGAGTTAGAGAGGTGAGAGTGAGAGATCCGAATCATGGACGACTAATCAAGTATTGTATCACGTTTCATGATATCCTCTAATTAAGGAGGAGGAAGTGTGAGAGATAGTGTCGGACTGTTTTGTTTGTGTTTGTGTGTTTACAAATTGAGTTAGTTTTGAAACTGGACTTTTGAGCATCAGAGCACCGGACATTGAATAGGATAGAACATTTTAAGAATATTTAGACTCTAGATATATTCGCAAAAGTGAACCGCTCTGATTGCCGTGTAGTTATCTAGTATTTTATTCTAGAAACCTATATGGTATGAGCGTGTATACAAATGCTGCTATTATTAATTAAATGAAAGGCGGTTACCTATAATTTGACCTAATCGGTGCCAATACGTGATTACTGATTTTCTACCGTTATTCGCCAATAGTCTTTATGTACACAATTCAGTAGATCGGAATCACACATAATACTATGATAGGTGAACTAAGTGGTTGGGTGGTTCACCTGTGATTGTGCTACACGCTCAATCAATAGATCTACCCTACCTCATTAGACCAACACTCTCAGTAGTTACTGACTACCTCTACTGAATCGTGGATCGATACGGAAAGACTAATGGAGAATACATAGCGGTAGAGAATCACGTATCGGGACCGATGAGGTCTCATTGTCAATTGGTAACCGCTTTTCATTAGAGGATACCATGGTACGTGATACCATACCGTGATTCTGATTTTTCACTCTCAGTTCTCACTCGTACTCGCTCTCTATCTCGGTCTCTCTCTCTATTGCCTATGGTCTAGTTGGATACGTGACACGAATCACTATAATTAGGGGAGGGTGATTCGGTCTCACTACAGCCGATACGTGATACGAAACACTATTAGGGGAGGACGATTCGGTCTATCCCCCACTTTAGTCTGGTTGGATACGTGATCCCTTGCAGCCTTTTATTGCAGCCTTTTATTGCAGCCTTTTTCTGCAGCCTTTTATTGCAGCCTTTTATTGCAGCCTTTTATTGCAGCCTTTTTCTGCAGCCTTTTAAAGTCCATTTTTATTCAACTGTTCACCCCTCAACTCGTGCGCGTGCAATATTTTAATTTACGCTGCGCGCGCTACACGTTAACATGTGATAAACGCGCAAAACAATTCCGCGCACGACTTTGGGGGGTGAACAGTTGAAAAAAAATGGAGTATATTGCAGCCTTTTATTGCAACCTTTTATTAGGAGCGAAGTTCTACTCACCTGCCTCACTAACTAATGAACAATGTAAGTACATCTTGTAAGTAATGATATCAAGAAACACCCTATTTTATCTGTTACCTACCATTGCTACGGATCCAGTATGGGTATCAAAGATTCGGAGTTTCTTGTCTTTGCAGGTTGTGGCCATCTGAGATCCATCCATAGTAAAATCAAAGTCCGTAATTTGGTTGGTGAATCCCTGTGAACAAGTCGGGGATATTAGCGGTGTGAAAATGAGTACGACTCACAAGAGAGAGAAAACTGACTTCCATGCATTGTAAAAGCACACGATAACTATACCTCCATTTCGGTGATAACTTGGCTACTTTCTGCATTCCACAACTTGACAGTGTTATCATAGGACCAGGAAGCGAGGACATTGTCAGCACTGGGGTGCCACAATAATCCTCCCACCCTCTTGCCGTGTCCCTTCAGTGTCTGGACAGGCTCGTGGTTGGGCTCCACGCCCCTCTCATCGGTAATGTTCCACAATCGGATGAGGCCATCGTCACATGCAGATCCAATGAGGTTGTCGTTAAAGGGGTTCCACCTGATAATAACAAACAGTTAGATGGGGAAAGTAGTACTGTGTAAACAATGTTGGGTGAGGTGGGAATCACACCCGCAGTACCAATACCTCCTGTACCAATACCTCCAGTACCGAATAGGTACTGGACGTATTGGTACAGAGGGCAGAAAGGAGGGGTCAAATGCCCTGTGTACCGGGTGGGTACCGTGAGGTGGTACTTGTCATAACAATTACCAATCATTATGATCGGTAATGAGCATGAATAAATGCTAATATTAGGTAGAATAATGCCCTAACTAGCGTTGTACTACCGAACCCTCACAGAAAAATAAAAAGCGATCTAAGCTACACAATACTACCGTACAAACGATTCTCCCCCACCTACCGAATATCATAAACAGCGCCGTTATGTTTGCTGATCTTGCAGGACCCAGTATCGACACCACCGACCTTGTCTGTCCTGAACACAAAGAATGCACCTCCTCCTATCTGTTCCGCAACAACAGCCACAAATTTAGGGTTCACCGAACAGAAATCCTGTTCGTGGGCGTTCTTGGAGATAGGAACACCGTTGTAAGACTTGACATTTCGGTCGCCAAATATATGCCTGAACTTGGAGGTACGGACGGCCTGCATATCTAAAGGGGGGTGTGTTATGAGTAAACCTTCTCTTACGTTAGGAGTTGGGAGATGGGATGGACATTATGTATGGGTTATGAGTTTAGATACATCATTCATTCTCATGTGATTATTATCGGCTTCTTCTTTTAGCCCTATGTTTAGTCAGATTTTAAATTAGTCTCGTTTTTTAAGTTTTTTTGTACGGTTTTGGTGATTAAAAACGGGACGAACGGTTAAATTACACAGTATAGTCGGATTTTTTGAAGTTGTCACCCCCCTGGCTGGCGCACGAGTTTTTATTTGCGCACCGGAAACTTGTTTTGGCTCTCACGCCTTTGTTTCTTGAACAATTTCGTCAAACAAAAACTTTACGGACTCAAAAATTATGCTCTTTCCGATGATATGCGGCTTTTTGCGGAAAAGTGAGAGGAAAAGGGGGCTGTCACGCGCAAATACGACGCCGTGCGTGAAAAGGGGGGGGGGGTGACAACTTCAAAAAATCCAACTTTAGATTTTGATTGAAGTCATATTTTAGAATGAGCTAATCAGTTAAACGCCATGGGTGGAAAGTGCTGAGTGGGGAGGCCAAGGGGCACCCAGGTCCCAGAGGTCAGAAATCAGAAAAGAGAAAAACAGAAAAGTGATTTTTTTAAAACTGAGATTCTTTTTCAAAACTGTCGATTCTTCTACGACGCGACGCGCGGCGTCAACCGCGCGCGCAAATGCATCGTAGTTTATAAAACGTTTTTTTGGGAGTGTGAGTTTTATTTTTTTACCCGTGTTTTATATTATTTTTTGAATTTTTTGGACCTTTTTTTTTTTGGACCAAAAGAAGTTTCAATAGTGTTTTATCGGAGATAAACAGTTTATCATAAACTCGTGCAAATTATGTATTCAGTAGTAAAATGCCTCTATGAATTTCATACACTTATTGATTTACATGAATATAATTTTGATAACGTAATAAAATCTGGATATAGGTTTCATGAGATGAAATTCTCAGGAGGCCTGCTTGTTTTGTTACTGATACAGATTGGAGCTACTTCTTCAAACAAGGAGTTCCTTGAGCATCTCCTAGAGGACTTTCATGCTCTAGAAAAGCAGCACATACACTTGGAAAAGGTTTTCGACCACGCTTCTCTTTCAGCTGTCCGCTTCTACTGTCGGATAGAGATTGGAGATCGTATCTTCCATACTTCTCTCGGTCCCCACTTTGAACTATTTCACCCCGAGTTGACAGTGCAACATGGTAAAGAGAAGGCAACTATCAATTTGGAAGAGTTCCTCGAAGGAAAGGTAATGGAGGAAGATGATAGTCAAGTCCTGCTCCACATTTCTCATGGGGTTGCCACTGGTTCAATCAGGGTCGGGTCCGAGAAATGGTTCATCGAACCATCTTCCAGGCATATCTACGAAGAACATGACTTCCACATGATCGCATATGAGTCCTCTGCTGTCAAATTCAATATCACTCATCCCACATTGGGTAACTTTTGCGGACGAAACGACCTCAAAAAGCTGATGATTGCACACGCAGAGAAACCTACGTCTGACACCGGTGAAGTGATATACTCGAGAAAGCGTCGGGCAACGAGTGACAAGAAGCAATGCCCTATCGCTCTCGTGGCAGATTATTACTTCTACAAGGAGATAGCTGGGGAGGACCCAGTGAATGCCGTTAACTACATGATATCCATCCTACAAGAGGTTAACTCGATGTTCACAGTGCAGAACCTGGACACGGAGGGTGATGATTATACAGGTTACGGGTTCCAAGTTAAAAATGTGCAAGTTGTCAGTACTCCTCTAACAGACTCAGCCGATGAGGCGTCTTATCAGTACTACTCTAATGGTCATACTCCCGACGTATACGATCTTCTTGATTATTTCGCGGATGGCAACTTTGGGGATTACTGTCTGGCACATCTGTTTACAAACTATGATTTTGATTCTGGTGTCCTGGGCCTCGGATACATCGCTTCGTCTTCATGGGCCGCCCAGGGTGGTGTCTGTTCTAAATCTTATGTTAATGGGTATGGTGTGAAGACGGCAGATAACGTCGCCCTGACAACCACTCAAAACTATGGAAGGACCCTCCTGTCTTCTGAAGTGTCATTTGTTACAGGTTTGTTGAGGGGTGGAAATGACACCAAGCTGATAATGAAACCGTCGTATTCGTATAAGTTATCCAATATCTAATCAGGTCACGAGTTGGGTCATAACTGGGGGAGTTCTCACGACTCTGATACGAGTGAGGAGTGTGCCCCTAGCGGCAACTACTACCTAATGTACCCTGCTGCAGTGGATGGGTCCGATACCAACAATAAACTATTCTCATCTTGCAGTAAAGCAGCCATAAAAACGGTAAATTTAGCCCGATATTTGATCTGAATATCTGATCTTATCAAGGCTCACAACACCCCTTCTATAATCCCATAGGTCCTGGATGCCAAAGCGAGTGACTGCTTCGTGGAGGCGGTGACCTCGTATTGTGGCAATAAGGTTGTGGAGGACAGTGAAGAGTGTGACCCTGGTACTGGAGAGGAGTCTACCTGTTGCACTGCTGATTGTAAACTGAAAACCGGTGCTGTCTGTGAGGTAATTTTCTAAATTACTAAGTATACGTTACTGTATACACCAGTTTTATACAACAAATATGATGTGCTAAAAACTTTAAACAATGTGGTATCGTTGTTTCCATTGTTCACACCAGTTGTGTGGGATACTGGTATATCCCAGTATGATCCCACACAACTGGTACGTGTGAACAATGGAAACAACGATATTTGCTAAAAACTTCCTTCACTCAGGACGCCAACTCGGAATGCTGTAGTGAGTGTTCTTATACAGCTAAAGTTGGTACTACTTGTCTGGTAACCGACTCTGCTTCTGAAAACAGTACCTACTGTGTTAACGATTATAAGTGCACCGCTGAGGGGTAAGAGAAAGAAAGAGGGAAAGACAGGAAGAGAGAGAAAAGAAATTATTTTCATAATTATGTATATTTTCATTCCTTCTGTAAAGTACAACTACAGTATGATACTAATTGCCCCTCTCTCCACTCCAGAAAGTGCGAGCAAGGTGACGATGTTGATGATGGTACCTCCTGTTATGACAATGGATCGTGTAAAGAAGGGAGTTGTCAGCCTTTCTGCGAGTACCGTGGTCTTATCTCCTGCCAGTGCTCAACCGATGCTGATTCAGTGAGTTGTCATACATTTTAGAATCAGCTCGATCACCCACTTATCACCCGCTAACTAATATCCCAATTCCAATTTAAAACCCACTTATAACGCAATCCCTTCACAGTGCAAGCAATGTTGTAAGTACAACTCAGATGCGTCCTGCACAGTGTACTATGACTCCAGCAACAACTTCAACTATCTAACTGACGGTAAACTGTGCGGCAGTGGAACCTGTGTCTCTGGTGCATGCAAGGTAGGGGTAACTTGGTAATATTGGTATCGGCACATGGCCTGTTTTATAAAATATAGTATAACTGGTTACTAATTAGTAAACTTGTCCGGCTGACTACCAGCTTGGTTTACATGTAGTGAGAGGCTGGTTTTAACCCCCCCCCCCCGCCACCCAGGTTGAAGCAGCGGATGTGCAGGAAAAGCTGTGGCAGATTGTCGAGGATCTGGACGCTAATTCAGTCCTCGAGTGGTTTGAGAACAACATCGTCCTTACAATCATTGTATTCACCAGGTTAGCTGCTGTAGAGAGAGAGCTAGCTCTTACAGGATATCACTAGTTATGTGATCATTTAGTTGTGATTCGAATGAATTTCAACTGGTTTATGAACAAATAATCTGTATTGATTAAAACGTTCCCACGCCCCTATTAGTATATTCTGGATCCCAATTTCCATCTTCGTGGACTGGCTGGATGACAAGTACGACCTGGGTTACCTGGATGATCTTCTGGGTGGTGATGATACTGACCAATCTACTGTTACAAAGGTATTCATCGGCCAAAAATATCGATCAATAATTACTGTAGCAGTAGACTGCTCCCTATATTGTTTATTTATTTATTTATCTGTTGTTATTTGTTAGAATTTGTGTAACAGTCCAGTAGTTGAGTTATGTTGAATGTTGATACGCTCACCTACTGATCTATCTCATTCCTACACTGATACACACACGCCCACGCTTACACAACCTCTCTCTCTCAGAACCAAAGAGCTGTGCTACTGACATCTACCAAAGAGGCCGATACGGACAAGAATATTTACCCTAAACTGGGCTCTGAATTGAGTGGAGGTGCTGCAACATCCTCCGTATGAGAGGATACAATGCAAAGCAGGGAGAATTATTCTTTACCGACTTTAGTATGTTTTTCATTGCAATTGAGTCATTGAAAATAGAAATAATCTACACAGTGATATCGAGAGACTTAAAAAAATATGCTAGTTGCATACAGGGAGCAGGACTCTAGATTGAAATATTGTTATTGATTTGTACCGATTTTGACTTCTTTTGTTTTTTGTTGAACTTGAACTTATTTTGATATTTGTTTAGGAAAATCTGTTGTTTGTTTTAGAGTTGGCTCAAGTTATAATGTTTTAGCATATATCCGGATTCCGATTCAATCAAGCATCCTTTTAATCTTCATATCAGAATGTTCCGTTCCCCATTTCCCCAGTATAAACGTAACACGCGAGGTCTCCGGTACAGACTTGTCAGCGCAAAACGTGTATAGCACATAGTGGACCCGCGCGTTTTGAGCCCCGAAATCGCACGCGCAAATAAAGTCCGCGCCAACTTTCCAACGCTACCGCGCGTCATTTGAAAAACAGAAATAAAAAGTTTGTGATTTCGAAACAATAGGGATCCCTAAAAAAGTTCAGTATTTAAAGTCCATTTTTATTCAACTGTTCACCCTCCAATTCGTGCGCGTGCGATATTTTAATTTACGCTGTGCGCGCTACACGTTAACATGTGATAGACGCGCAAAACAATTCCGCGCACGACTTTGGGGGGTGAACAGTTGAAAAAAAATGGACATTAAGGTGTAAGCGAAACAACAACGAACTCGCTGCGCGTTGTGCAACGTTGCGCATGTGAATCTCACCGGTGAGATCGTTATGTGCAACGAATGCGCGACGCGCAGCCAGTTCGTTGTTGTTTCGCTTTCACTTTACACAGTCTTTAAAGTCCATTTTTATTCAACTGTTCACCCCTCAACTCGTGCGCGTGCGATATTTTAATTTACGCTGCGCGCGCTACACGTTAACATGTGATAAACGCGCAAAACAATTCCGCGCACGACTTTGGGGGGTGAACAGTTGAAAAAAATGGACTTTACTCAGTCGTTACACCCAGAGCGCCCGCGCCGCTCTGGGTGTAACGACTGCGTCTTTCGCACTCGATTTGCAGCGTTTTCGGAAACTTTTTTCGCCGCAGCGCTCAATTTTGTCAATTGTGCAGCACACAATCCAATATTTTCTTGGAAAAAGCCACTGTGCGCAGCACGCGCCGCTCTGGGTGTAACGACTGAGTAAAGACTGTGTAAACTCTGTGTAAATACTGAACTTTTTTAGGGATCCCTATTTAAAATTTTTTCCCTGCCCGGGTGGATGCCCGAAGGGCGTCCACCCGGGATGATCTTTTTAGCACGCACGTGCCAAAAAGATCATTCAGGGTTTAGAAATCAGCAGATCGTGGGGGTTAACTAAATGTCCGTCCGTCACGGACAACGCCTGACAACGCTCGAGTGTGCTCCTTCATCAAATCAAATAACTGTTTTGATGAAATATGATGTCAGGACGCTTATTTCTCAAATCTGTGCGCGGCGCTAACTGTGACAGAAACCACAAAGCCGCGTTTCCTTATAGAAAATCCGTTCGGCGAAGCGTGTTACGTTTAGTTGACGCTGCTAACTTGCGATGTCGAACTTGGTGGTTGATGAAATGAGTGTTTGGGTTAGGTACTGTCGAATGCTCGTTGCTAAGTTTGAGTTAGCGATGTGAGAAGTACACATCGCATGCATCTCTCATTACATTGTGAGTCACAATGTGACCAAGCCTTCATATTGTGATAGTGTGAATGTGATGATGGAGGGCAGGGAAACACCGCATTATGAATACATAATGCAATAATTCTTGTTAAATTTGCGAAAATGACATTTCAAACTTTTCAACACTACTTTAAACAAATTAATTTGAGGCTCGGCCTCTAGGTGATAGTTATGATACAAGCTAAGAGTACGATGTGCTTGATGTGCAAGACCGAGAAGACTGATCTACCTTTTGACGTGAGTAATCAAATTGGGCTATGCTGGCTTTGTCCAACGTGTTATACAACGGTGGATTCTGGGGAATCTGAGGGCCTGGTAACGGGAAAGGATATTGCTGAATGCGTTGTGGTGGAGCTGGGAAAACATACGGGTAGAATTGCGGAAGAAATAGCAAAAAAGATGGACAGTTTTATGGATAGATCATTTGCCGAAGTAACTAGGTCATCTGCTCCTGTAGTGGTTAAGTCGTCACCCGCCAAAATTACTATTCAAAATGCAGGAGATATTAAGCGAGTTTCAGAGGCGCTTAAAGAAACTCCTGTGTCTTTCGTTAGGGAGGACAAGGGTGGAAAGGTAACTATTTCCTTACCGAATCAAGACATGCTGGAATCTGCAGAGCACCAGCTTAAGGCTGTACTACCGGAAGACGCACTTTTGAAGTCGACACTAAGACAGCCGAAAATTACAGTCAAGGACTTTCCATTGCCGATCGAAGACTTCCCTGCTAACATGGAGAGAAAAAATATGGATGACGCCATCATTCGACTAATCAGAATGAAGAATGCGGCAGTAAGGGAACTAATGGATAATGGACATGCTATGGAGGTCGTTTTTGTAGGGAGATCTCGGGAGCGGGAGAGGGCTACAATTGGAATGAAGGTGTCCTGTGCCATCAGGGACTTTTTGGTCAAGCAGGGGAACCTGTTTGTGATGAATGTATCCTGCCGAGTGGAGGATCGGTATCACATCCCACAGTGCTTCATTTGTCAGAAGTTTGGGCACAAAGCGCTGGAGTGCGACCAGTCCCAACCTACTTGCATGTTCTGTGCTGGAGCACACTCCACTAGGGATTGTAGCAACAGGCGACACATGTGCTGCAGTAATTGCAAAAACTCGAACGACGCGAAACTGAGAGCTGGAGCTCACACTCACAATGCTGGATATAGCGGATGCCCAGCATACCTTTTGAGACTGCAGAATGTTCCAAAAAACTAACTTGGGAGAATGGGCATGAGACTGGAGCGAAGGGTAAACAAGGTTGTAGGACTTTAAGGATTGGACTTGGAAATTGCTTTTCCCTTCGAAATAAGGTTAACTCGGTCCTGGGTATGATGGTAGAGAATGATTTGGACATCTTAGCTCTAACTGAGACGTGGTTAAAAACGGGAGAGACTGCTGTGGAAGCCGAAGTTGCAGAGTGGAGGCATAAATTAGTAAGTGCTCCACGGAAAGGGAAAAGAGGGGGAGGGGTTGCGTTTATGATGAGGAATAAGATCAAGTACTCTCGATGTAACACTTCCCAAAAGTCTTTTGAGTGCTTGGAGATTTTCGTGAAAGGGACGGTTGGTGTTAGACTTGCGGTTGTCTATCGAACGGGGAATGATTACGGCCATTTCATTACGGAGTTTGGGGCATACTTGAACTCATTTCTGTCTAAAGGAGGTACTCCAGTCATATTGGGTGATTTTAATGTAAGGTACCAAGATGATTCTGATCGCTTTACTCAAAAATTCAAGGGACTTTTATCGATGGAGGGATGGTCTCAGCATGTCCTGGGAGCGACACATGTCAGAGGTGGTTTACTGGACCTGATTCTAACCAGGGATACGGATGGTACGAACCTTACCGGGCTGGAGATTTATCGGTCACCTGTTCTTCCTGATCACTCACTCGTTAGTTTTTCTATGGATGTAGCTGGTTTCAGTGCTAATAAGGCCGTTAAGGTTGTACGAAGTCGTAAAATGAAGGACTTGGATATCGAGGATCTCAAGGAGGACATTCTCCAATCTGACCTGTGTGATGAACTGCCCAACGATCTGGATGACTGTGTAGAACTCTACAACTCCTCACTTACTTCTTTCATGGACAACCGAGCGCCTGTAATAACTAGAGTGGTTAGTGAGAGGGACGAGCAATGGTTTTCAGAGAACTATGAGGTATGCCAGGCTGCGAAAACTGAGAAAAGGAGAAAGGAGAGGAAATATCGTGCTGTACTCAAGACGTCAACAGATCCTGCTGAACTTGTTAAACATTTTAACGCTTCAAAAGAACAGGAAAAGGACTCCGAGAAAATCTTGAATGAAACGAGGGAAAAGTTCTTCTCCAAAAAACTTGAATTACAGAAGGATGATCCACGGGGAACATGGCAAACAACGCACCATCTAATGGGGACTAAGAGGGTGGAGGTTATGCCGGGACACATTGAAAAGGACAGGCTCGCAGACTCTTTCATGGCGGCATTCAAGGGTAAGGTTGATAAAATCTATCGAAAAATGGAGGAGAAGCTACGAAATGAATCTGATGGTCGTGAATTACAATACCTAACTCAATCTCCAAATGCACCGCGAGTGCCATCATTCAAATTTCAACCGGTGTCTGATACAGTCTTAAGATCGACCATTATGGAGATGGGCACGAAACATTGCGAGCTGGATCCTATACCCACTTCTTTTGTCAGACGATTATTTGGAGAACTCCTCCCGGTCCTATCTAAGATAGTGAACGACAGCCTATTATCTGGTAAATTCCCTACTGCTTTGAAAACTGCTCTTATTCGTCCTTTGATTAAGAAGTCAGATCTTGACGCCGATGATCTGGGTAACTACAGACCTGTCAGCAACCTACCATTCCTTGGCAAGCTCATTGAAAAGTGTGCAGCTGATCAGTTCGTCAAGCATCTGGAGGATAACAACCTTCTATCGAGACATCAATCTGCATATAGACAGCATAAAAGCTGTGAAACTGCCACCCTACGCATATTTGACGATTTGCTAACACTGACGGACGAAAGATCGAAGGTGGTGCTCCTGTTATTAGACTTGAGTGCGGCTTTCGATACGGTGAACCACTCGACACTCCTCAAACGATTGGAGCAGCTATATGGTGTCAGTGATACCTCTCTTGACTGGTTCCGGAGTTACCTTACGGGTAGGGGTGCTTCTGTGATGGTGGGTGAGTTGAAATCGGCTTTTACTGAGTTGACTATTGGAGTGCCTCAGGGATCGATTCTGGGTCCTATTCTGTTCATATGCTACACGAAGGAGCTGGAACTAATTGCTGAGAAACACGGAGTAGGTATTCATTTTTACGCAGATGATACCCAGGTGTACGCTGCATATTCAGCGGATGACTTCTCTGATATTGAACAGAAGTTACAGGCCTGCGTTTCGGATATACAGGCCTGGCTCACGACTAATTTTCTCCAACTGAACCCTACAAAGACTGAAGTTATGATCCTATCTCCCAGAGGAAGTACCTCTGTAGACTCAGTACAGCTGTTCAAAGAGGGCACACCCACTGTGGTCACGAACTCGGCAAGGAATCTGGGGGTGTACTTTGACTCTAAACTCTCCATGGATGAACATGTGTTGAAGGTGGTCAATGCATGTAAGTCCACTCTGGTTAATTTATGGAGAATCGCCGGGAAGTTGTCGCGAAGACTAAGAACATTACTAGTCTGCAGCTTGATCCACTCCAAAATGGATTACTGTAACTCCCTGATGACCGGAATGACAAAGAAGAACGTACAAGAGCTTCAAAAGATCCAAAATGCCGCATCACGTTTCATCTATGGCCAGAGGCGTTGGCGAGGTACGACCCAGCTACGGAAGGAGCTTCATTTCCTCCCGGTCTCTGAGCGAATTGAGTATAAAACCTGTGTTCTGGTATTCAAATGCTTAAACGGACTTGCACCCGACTATCTTAGTGGTCGCCTGCTTAAGAGGAAAACAAAATCAATAGGACTGCGTGCAGATGGAGATAAACTTTTGCTTGAAATCCCCCATCCAAATTACAAGACAACTGATCGTGCATTCAGCGTATCGGGACCTCGACTATGGAACAAACTGCCAAGAGAATTGCGTGAATCAGAGACTCTAAAAGCGTTTTAAAGTGGATCTAAAGACGTTTTTGTTCTGTAGGGCTTTTGGTGTGTAAGGAGCTGAAATGTCCATTGTGACAATAGGAATCCGTTGAATTTCTAGAGTTAGTAGGAGCCAGGAGATATAGAGGAGGTTGTTTGTGTGTCTGGTGGTCAGTTGAATACTTATTATTTTGTGTGTTCTAGGAAGTGGAGATTTGGGAGTTGATTGGTTTCTTTTATGTGACGGATCCCCAGAACTCGGTAAAAAAAGAGCCTGGGTTAAAAAATCAAAAAAGCAAAGAAAAAAAAGAATAAAAAAAAATTTAAAAAAAAAAAAAAAAAAATAAAAATAAAAAAATAAAAAAATAAAAAAATCAAAAAGAGGCAATAATAAAAAGAAAAAAAAAAAGAAAAAAAAAAGCCCACCCTTCTTTCTCTCAACCTCTTTTCTTCTAGTGTATGTGTGTGTGTGTGTGTGTGTGTGTGTGTGTGTGTGTGTGTGTGTGTATGTTTGTGTGTGCGTGTGTGTGTATGTTTGTATGTATGTGTGTGTTTGTTCTCTTTCTCGAGCGGTTAAGGGAACAGGATCTTCACTTCATCTGGACCTTATTTGGCATGGTTCCCAAGAAGTTTCACTCTATCACGGCCATGGGCCAAACTGGTAAACGGACTTTCACCCAGGTTGTATATTTCTGTATCATTGCTCGGCTTTTTACCTAGGTTTGGGTATAGTCCAATTTTCTACTCGAGTGGCGGGGTGCCGGGCACTTAATTCTTTTCTCTGGTCTTGTCTTGGTGGTATGGGGCTTGATCCTGGTATCACTGGATAGGTTTCTGCCTTGTCGAGCGTCACTGGTTCAGCCAGTTTCACATCTGTTTAGCGAGTTGGTGTGTGGCGACCTGTCGCTTGAGTGGGAAATTGGACTTTAGTTTGTATTTTGCTATCTTTGGATCCCTTGATCCAAGAGTGTTTTATATCTTTCTGAACTGCATTTGCAGTTGTGGTTGCTCTTTCAATTTTCGTTTCATGTAGAAATCTATCAACTCTCTATTCACAGGATATCACATCACAATGTTGCCAAAAGGGATTTGAAGTCTTATCGTTCACTATCATACTCTGCAAGACACGAGTAAACCATTTTTCAAGACCAAGCTCAACATTACCTGATTAAGACCTCATCTTTTCCATGACGTGCACACCTTATTGAGACTGGTGTAGTAATTTTTTACATTGAGATCTATGGCCTCTGTTGCACTATATTTTTTCTAGACTTTTGTATGATTCTATCTTGTGGATATTCAGTGTTCAGTTTATGCTGTTTTGATTAACTTATTAACTATTTATTAATTATATGTGACAGTTTATGCTGTTTTTTAATTAACTTATTAACTATGTATTTAATTATATGACAACGAGGACTTTCGGAATGACATTGATACGAATTACGAAGATGCGCTTTAGAAAGCGAGTTTTGATCGAAAGGACGCTTTAGTATAAGTCGATCGAGATAAACACTTTTCGCTCAAAAGCGATTTATAAATGTTAAATGTTATGTTATGTTATGTTATTTTTCAAAATGTTTCCGATCTTCATCTTGAAAAGCGCTGCCTTATCCCGCGCTGCGGGGGCCAGCAACGTTTGCCAAATCTTCATCATAATTTTCCTTTCAATCAATGAATATTTTACCAATTACCTAAACAACTGATTCTTGTCTTATTCTAACCAGTCGACAGCTTGACAACTCCTAGCTATGCTCAAAAGATGAGTTCCAAAAGAGGGACAAGTCGTAGAACCCCTCGCAGCAGCAACATACAGAGTAATAACTCCTCGGTACCAAACTCTGTAGCGAGACAGAGAATGGGTTCATCTTTTTCATCGAGCAGGTAAAAAACAATAACCGTATTAAAACAACACGTTTATTTGAAATTTAAATTCATTTTCCATCTTCAATTTTCCTCGCGAATAAAATGGCAGCATTTGATGATGAGCGCTCTTCCCCTCAAAAATTATTTCAATTGTGTAAATTCAGGATTAATGATAATAATAATTTCATCAGGCGAACCTCTGGAGCTGACAGTAGCGATTCTCCTACTGGTGAACCCTCATCTGCGTACATGACACGGTATCCTAGAAGGACTCTGAGGTCTACTCTGAGGTCAGCTACCAGTAGTCCTAGTAGTGGTGGTCCATTGAGCCGTCTAGCAAGGGCTACACGCAGCAGACATACAGGTCCAGTGAGAGAAGCAGCTGACCAGACCCCGGGTCCGAGACGTTCAGCTCGTATCAGTTCCCGAATATCGGGATTACAGACTGAACAGATTCAACAGAGACCACCATCCACTAACCCTCCCAGTCGGGCATCGTCAGGAATATTCTCTCCTACTGCTGTTGAGGTTTGTATTTTATTGTGATTGATCTTTTATTATTCTGTTGTAATGATATGGACAAATAATTACGGGAATTTTCGCTGTACAACAGCATCATCAGCTCCAATTAATTTGTTTAAAGTAGTGTTGAAAAGTTTGAAACTCTTCTTTTATTGATAATCCCAATCTATAACCCCCTTTTTCATTCCATCAGGAGGGGTGGCAGTGGAGGGAGTTCTCTCCAGATCCTCGGACACCTCTACCACCGATAACTCCTGGACCACACGACCAGCCCCCTCCCCTGATTCCACCTCCCCCTCCACCCCTCCCATCCGCCAACATTCCATCACCACCCGGTCACCACATGAGTGAGGGCCCTGATACAGACTATCCAATCTGTTGGAATAACCCGGGTTGTGCCCCATCGACTGATGGAAGTTAGTTGGAGAAGATGTCCTAGAGCCACGACCTCCCCCTCGACCATCCAGCGGAAATAGGGCCCATTTTACATCTGGAATGATGAGACATGCCCGGAGATTACTGCGTAAGTGGCGAATTCTATCAAAAAACTGGAACTTTCAGTTATTATTTTGTTCCCAAGGTCTAGTTCTAGAATTGTATTCCAGTAATAGACATGACCTCGAGTATCACTTCCTTAAAAGTACATGTTCTTGACAGTATCATGATCCTCAAACTTTATTTGTCGCCTGAACTATTTAATTAAATATTTTCAGGAGACCACCCACCAGCTCAAGAAATGGTATCACCAGCTCCAGAGACCTATCAATGACAATCAACCAAGGTAACTATCCCAGCTTTTATTTCGCAACCTTAGGTCGTATTCCATCCTAGTTTTCTACCTTCTACTCACCAGATAAATAAGATAGAGGGGGCCTACTCACCCACCCTATCTTTCTAGACGGCAGTTCCGTGAGATCAGGTTCAGTCACAGTGGTGAGATGGACGGGGAGAGAGCGAGTGGAAGTAACAGCGAGGAGGCGCTAAGGGGACGACTTCATGAGCACGCCATGTCTGAAGCAGTTAACAACATGATGTTTCCAATCGTACCCAGCGGCTCTTCTACCCCCAGTGAGTTATCTTGACATCTCTAATAAGTTCTCTACCCCACTCTCTCATTCTCTCTGATCTCACTTATCCCACTGCCACCCATTCCTTCTCTACCTACCTTCTTCCCCCAGTGATTATGTCACTATTTTCCTAGTCACACCCTCAGTCTCTCCTCTCTCTCCTATACCTCCCCCCTCTCAGTACTAGTCCCACATCATCACCCATTCCACCTCAGCAGGCGGTGTGCCGGGTGGATCGTCACAGGGAGAGCGGCTAGCCAGGTTACGATTGGTCAGGTTCAGAATGATGGCGGTGAGATGACACCCAGGGAACGATTTATTGCTGGCATGCTCAGGAGACGTCATGCGGCAACAGAAGAGGACGGAGCAGGACAGGTAATAAGCTGCAGGGGTAGAGAGGGTATGGGGTGGAAGGGGACTAGGATGTTCAATGTTGTGACATGATGTGTAACACAATTCGTGTGTTACACACAGTCTCCCTGTCTACTCTGTGTTTGTATTCTCTTGGTTGATAACTTGTCTGGTTCCAGTTATCACTGTATTTGGTTGATATATTGTCCCATCTAAACAGTATTCACTATCTCCCCCGACTATCTCTATTACAGTTAGTCAGGTAACTGTGATCAACCTGATTTCCCTAATTTGGTTTCCACTGTCAAATGTTCACAGTGACATTTACCCTGTCAAGAACGTTCAGTATTTTAGCATACCATGGCAACATTTTGGCAAACAGTATTCATTTCAGGTTATCTGTCTCTATCCCTCTCTATGACTGTCTCTCTCTCTCTCTCTCTCTCTCTCTCTCTCTCTCTCTCTCTCTCTCTCTCTCTCTCTCTCTCTCTCTCTCTCTCTCTCTCTCTCTCTCGCTCTCTCTGTCTGTCTCTATCTCTCTCTCACCCTCTCTCTGTTCTCTCTCTCTCCCTCTCTATCTCTCTCTACCTCTCTCTCCCTCTCTCTGTTCTCTCTCTATCTCTCTATCTCTCTCTCTATCCCCCTCTCTCTCTCTCTCTCTCTCTCTCTCTCTCTCTCTCTCTCTCTCTCTCTCTCTCTCTCTCTCTCTCTCTCTCTCTCTCCCACAACCTCCATGCTGCCTGATGATGTAACTAACACGCTCTCTCTCTCCCACAGAGCTCCTCTGACGCCCCAGCCGCCGGAAGCAGCATGGCTGGAGCTACCCCTCCCCAGTTCCGAATGTTTGAAATGAGAGGGGCAACAACTGCAGCGGGTATGGACGACATACGACCCGAGACCTCCCTACGAATGTCAATCGCACAGGTACGTCTCGTGTGTCGTCTCCGCTATATTTAGCGAGAGTCGAGTGACGGCGCGCGCGACCGCCGAACCCGCGGGTTCAACTGAAAGATGTCATTGAAAACGGCTGGTGGGCGCGCTATGTTTGCCCCGCGCACGCACTCTCGCACGTGACCTGACACGAGAGTGTGTGTGCCTGGCAGCAGCAACTCTGCTGCCAGTGTGTGTATCAGAGACTTTGCCCCGCCCTCTCTTCTCTACTGACTTTCGTAGCAGAATTTCCCATACCAGAACTGCTAGGGCGTGTGAAAAGAGAATATGAAAGTAGAGAGAGAGAGAGAATCGTGATTGTCATTGTCATACTCAAGCAATAGTAACGTGCAATTGTTTCAGGCACAATACCTGCAGGAAGTGCTATTGAGAATATCGAGTCTACTTGATAATCTACACATACTATCCCAAATGCACGACAGACTGGAAGGTAAAGTGAGAATTAACTGTTATTAGCACTTCACATCATTGATCATGCCAGGTGTAACGTCGACCCACTGTTTTACCTTTGTACCTAGTTACTACAACAAGTTAACACGCAATAGGATACATAATCCTAATGCCACCCAATTATAAAACTATTGCCAGTTCATCATTATCATATTATCATATTATGCACCAATTCCCCTTTGCTTCCTTGTAAATCTGGGTAGCCCAGTATTCCCCTATATTTCACATATCACTCACAAACATATTTGAATATTCTGTGTGTAACACATGGGATCTTGCAGATGATCCTAGACTGAGGACTATTCTGGCATTTGCAACCCTGGACCCTGACAGTATGACTTATGAGGTAAAGCCTTACATGCGAGTAATATATTCTATCTCTATCTTTCTATCTTTCTCTCTATATCTATCGCTATCTTTCTCTCTCTATCTATCGCTATCTTTCTCTCTCTCTCTCTCTCTCTCTCTCTCTCTCTCTCTCTCTCTCTCTCTCTCTCTCTCTCTCTCTCTATCTAACTATCTCTTCATCTCTCTCACTCCCTCTTTGTCTCCCTTTCTCTCTTCCCAACTCTGACCTCTCTCTACCTCTCTGTATCTCTTCTTTCAGTCTCTATCCATCTATCTATACTATCTCTCTCTCGTTCTAATTTCTGTGTGTATGACTCGAATGCGACGGAAGATATATGTTGATATGCTGGAGTTACTCAGCTCGACTACGGCAGTAGCACTTCCATTCAAGAGTGTGGCCGGCGTGATATTTACCATACATAATCGTGTACACGTTCTCTCTCTCCCTCTCCCTCTGTGCTATTTCTGTACTATCCTATCTCATTGAAACCCCCCTTGGGTTGACTGCTTGTCCATTATAATGATTGGTATCCGGTTTCATATTCAGCAACTCCTGATGCTGGACGAGCTGTTACCAAAGAACCAGGGAGCTAGTAAGGAGTTGATAGCGAGCAAGACGAGTTTACTGCAGTACCACAAATCAGATCACCATGAGAATGACACCTGTATCATCTGTATATCTGATCTGGAGGAGAACGATGGGATCAGGTACATGAGAACATAGTTAATTAGTTAATTACCTCTACACCCCGGCCTGATTATCTGGTCATAATCAACTGCCTGGCTCTTTTCACTGCCATTTCACTGGTACTATCATGGTACTAGAGATAATGAATCCTAATCAGTAATCATGCTAATCAGTAATGTATCTTCTGAACATCGGTTGAGAGTGGATTCTCTCACCTCACTCACTCAGCCATCTGGCTGTGGGCGGGGGCAGCACAAAAACCCGAAACAGCCCTAAAATCGTCGATTGATCTGGATATAACGGTGGTGCTCCGTCATATTGGCCGCCCGCTTTGGTATTTTATAACTTTTTTGATCTGGCTATATTATCGACTTTTGGCCTTTTTTGAGCTGGCTTTATTATCTGAAATCCTGGATTAATCGGGTACTTTTGGCCCACCATTAAATATCCGTTTTTACTTCTTTTTTTTTGGCATCCACCCCTCTCTCTATGTGATCTGATGGCCAGGGAAACCTTGGCAGTATCAGAACTACAGCTTCCACATGTATACAGTGTGTTTTACTACATAATGTGCTTTATGCAGTAGGAGTATTTTCCAAATGTATTATACAAGCTGGATGTCAACATGTGTTCACTGCCCCCTCTACCCCCCCCCCCTCTCCACCACGAATGATTACCCCGCGGCCCCCTCTCACCAATAACCAATCCTTTTTACACACATCCCTATTCAACCCCTCTCTGAACCTAACACATTAATCCCAGTTCCACCCATCTCTAATTCCCCTCTATGTTTCAGGTTACTACCCTGTGCCCACATTTACCATTTCGCTTGTGTCGACAACTGGCTGACTCGCAAAAAGACTTGTCCAATGTGCCGATCATCAATAGAAGAAAGTAAGTGGTGCAAATAATTCAGTAACTTTAAGTTTACTGTGTTACACTGTTTCACTTTCAGTCAAATACCGCTCTATTTAGCGTTCCTATTTCCTGTTGATCACCAGTCATTGTTATTTCGTCTTGCATTTTTTAGAGCCGCTTCAAAAATTAGTTTTCCGGCTTTAGGTTACAAATCCTATCATTCCCATCAATCCTATCCTCTCTCTTTCTCTCTCTCTCTCTCTCTCACTCTCTCTCTCTCTCTCTTTCTCTCTCTCTCTCTCTCTCTCTCTCTCTCTCTCTCTCTCTTTCTATCTCTCCCTCTCTCTCTCTCTCTCTCTCTCTCTCTCTCTCTCACTCTCTTGTCCTGATTTTATACCCGTGACGGGGGCATCTCCTGTCGACCGTAACTCGAATCCTCATTACTGACTTAGAAGATCTCCCTGTTCGTAATGTTCTATTATTAGCACCCCATTCACCCCCCTCTATTCATTAAACCCCCCCCCCCTCTATTCATTAACCCCCCCTCCATTAACCCCCTGATTCATTAACCCTCCCCTCCATTAACCCCCTGATTCATTCCTCTAACCTTCCTTTTCTTTTTCAGAACCCAGTACTTCCTACGTAGAACGTTTGGAAAAGTTTAAAGACTTGAAAAAGTGAAACTGTTAGGATAAATTAAGAGAGACAATTCCAGATCGAGAGATTTTACCTGCAATATCTGCACACCATTCATCAGCTGCTGTGGTTTAACTGAGCTGTGTGTCAAGCCCCGAAAGATAGAGAGAGAGAGACAGATGAACAATGGAATGAGCTCCCAATGAGCAAGATTTTGTGAGAATATATCATGTTGTCTTGAGAGGGTTATTTATTAACCAAAGAACGGGAGGGAGAGATAGAGAGAGAGCGAGATTGAGTGACAGAGAGAGGGAGATATAGTCATGATTTGCTGCAAGCAACAATGGGCCAACAATCAAATCAGTTGCCTGCCCAAAGTGTCCCTAATACAAAACCTTCTTCTGTCGATATACTCCTCTAATAAAATGCAGCCCCAGACAGGAACTAGTAACTGCTATATAATGTAGTGGCCGGGTTACAGGCGGGTAACGAATCATTGGATGGTTATCCCATGTTAAATTCCCCCCCTCCTAGAAATCAATTTCTCGTTATTCAGCTGCTTTCTATTCAACCACTAGTTTCGTAACTCGCCAGTTCACGCGACTGTGAACACTTAATTTTGAAATGGCAAATGAGACCTGGCTAATGTGACCTGCACCTCACATCATCGTCTACTACTAGAGATGGGATGTCATATTGAGACATCTCCCATTATATTCCTGGCAGTGCAGTATTTCAGAATATTGTCCATTTTTATTGGGTTTTTCTACCGCATTACTCTCACTGTCCTACCAGTTTCTTTTAATGGTACTGCTCTGTGTGAGTCCATGAAAATATGACAATACTTTCAATGACTAGACTTTAAGAGATACCCGATCTGACAGCCAATTACTCTAGTTCTATAAAGACCTGTACTAAAAGAGACCCCTTTCCTGCCCCGTTTAGTTTCTTTATGAGGGGTGAAAGATGGTGTTATTGTGCCAAGTGATGTCTATTATAATAGACTCTGTTACAGAACCTTTTAGTATTATTATACTGCACTGGTTCAGTCGCCTAACATTGTGTTTGAGCAATTCAAATTAATGGATAGGTTTTTGTCTTTACCAATATCTACAAGTACAATACTATGGGAAATTATTGCTATTCCCTCCAGTCGATAATGAAATCTTCCATTAACCAGGGAGTAGTTTTGCAGTTAATCCATTTACTGGCGTCTAATAGTTCTTGGGTGGGTGCCGTGGGATTGGAAGCTTTCTGGGAAGAATTATAACCATTCGAGCAGACATACTGTGATTAAGAAGCAGAGGAGAGAGAGAGAGAGAGAGAGAGAGAGAGAGAGAGAGAGAGAGAGAGAGAGAGAGAGAGAGAGAGAGAGAGGGAGAGAGAGAGAGAGAGAGAGAGAGAGAGAGAGAGAGAGAGAGAGAGAGAGAGAGAGAGAGAGAGAGAGAGAGAGAGGGGGGGGGTATGTACGTGCGAACTAAGAGTGATCGAAAAGAAAAGCCAAGATGGTATTATATGTTTCGAAATTAAAATCCTACTTAGTGTTGCTCAATTCAGTATAAATCTTCTAAAATAAAGATTTTTTAACCAAGCTTAATTAACTAAACTACTGCTGATTTTATGCAAGCTTTTCTAACGGCATATGCTGGTGCTATTATGCACAGAAAGAATTATGTTTTTTCAGAGAGTGTGAGATCGGGGGATTATTATGGAGGTCTAATTTTGACGATTAATGTCACTCAAAATCTGTTTGGCGTCGCCGTCTCGTTCTGAGTGCACTGTCACTAAGAAAAAAATCCGGGGACGGCGACGCATCTTAATGTCACTTGTCCCATTATGCATTGCTCAACCATTAAATCTCAAATATATTTCTGCTCTAAGTACTGCAGTGTGAGTGAAGATTTTCTGTAAAGAAGCTTTTATTGTGGGAAGGAGGGAGAGAGAGAGAGAGGGAGAGACGAGAAATTCCCCTGTATACGGATGTTTTGTACTGTACAGAGTATAAATTTCAAATTTCAACGCAAAGTATACGCCGTGTTTACAATTTGTTTCTTTCTGGGACATGGCTGACTGGACGTTCAAATAGTGCCAAAGGGGGCGAGGAGGTATGACGGGATACATAAACCGTTATCCGGTATTATTCCTCGCCCCATGGCCCTCTCATTCTCAACCGGATTGTGGTTAATGACTTGACACGGTGCACCAGAAGGATCGTCAACCCAAAGTTGAGCCCACAAAACAAACTTTTGTTGGGGGTGACCCAGGAGGCCTTCCTGAACATCCCCACGGTGAGAAAAGTATATGTTTACGGGGGAAATTTTTGTTAAAATCGAAAAAACTGGTTTTTGGTCCAAATTTGTGCATAACTTACTTGACTGCCGTTTGATGAAATATCTGATTGACTTAAAATAAGTATACAAGACCTATTTTTGCACGAGGAATCGATTGCCGGTGGAGAGAAATCTCTAAAATGACCGGAAAATTGTCAAATATGGGAATTTTGTCATTTTTTTGAGGTTTTTGGCCCTTTAACCATTGAAAACGTTGAGATAGGAAGTTGGCAATAGCGCCAATCGTTAAAATGGTCATTTTTATACGGGATCCCAAAATTTCATGTATATCCTATTCATGGTTAGATTTTGGCAAACTATTGAGATGTGCTTACTGAAAAAAGGACTTGATTTTCTCGTTTTTTGCGATTTTTTAACTTTTGACAGAATTCTGATTGAAATGGCCAATCAGGGCTATGCTAAAGTTGTTTATGGGACAATTTTCGACCAAAATCCAAGATTTCATGCAAATCCAATGACAGCTCATTGATTTATAGAAAGTTGAAAAAGGCAAAAAAGACCAATTTTTACCATGAAAACAAAAATACACATTTTTTCTTGTCAATTTCCATCAACAACTGGTACTCTACCTATTTTTGCACGTAGAATCGATTGCCGGTGGAGTGGATCCTCTTAAATGATTGGAAAACGGTCGAAATGCCATTTTTTGGAGGTTTTTGGTCGCTAAGGTGAGATATATAACCTCAAAAAAATGACAAAATTCCCATATTTGACAATTTTCCGGTCATTTTAGAGATTTCTCTCCACCGGCAATCGATTCCTCGTGCAAAAATAGGTCTTGTATACTTATTTTAAGTCAATCAGATATTTCATCAAACGGCAGTCAAGTAAGTTATGCACAAATTTGGACCAAAAACCAGTTTTTTCGATTTTAACAAAAATTTCCCCCGTAAACATATACTTTTCTCACCGTGGGGATGTTCAGGAAGGCCTCCTGGGTCACCCCCAATAAAAGTTTGTTTTGTGGGCTCAACTTTGGGTTGACGATCCTTCTGGTGCACCGTGTTGATTTATCTATACACTCATCTATCTATACACTCAGTGGTTAAAACTGTACTGCACGTGCACGCTGATATTTAGCTGCTGCAGGCCGGATATGGGCCACCTTGCAGACTTGTACAGCAATGGGTATTGGGTGTAGACTGTAGACCAGATCATATACTTTGTAGACATTATAATATACTATTGGCCAGTGGCCCTTGTCGCATAATCATTATTAATCATATAAGACCGTCCTCTTCGCACCGGGCCGAAGAGACTTGCGGGGTGCATGATGTACAGTCAGTGCCTGGCCCATATAGTATATGGTACTAGATCCAAAAACCAAACAAGTTTGGTGGATAGCCGGGGCCGCAGAAATTTAAAAACGTGCGAAAGTTTTGATACATGAACTTTCGGGGCCTGGGGTGCTGTTAAATTCGCGTTTCCTTGATTATAACCAGCAACATTTTCAAACTATACGCCAGGAAAACTATCGCAATGATTGCAAGTTATCACTATTTTTGATTCCACATTATCATACAAATAGCTCCACACATATCACGTATAATATACTGCACGCAGTGGATCGTTTCAGAGTCTGTTTTACAGAATAATAGTGTGTTTTGAAAGAACGGCTGACTATCATGGAAACGCGAATTTAACAGCACCCCAGGCCCCGAAAGTTCATGTATCAAAACTTTCGCACGTTTTTAAATTTCTGCGGCCCCGGCTATCCACCAAACTTGTTTGGTTTTTGGATCTAGTATCAGGCATTTTGTTATACTAGATGACATGCATTTTTTAATACAAGCTGCAGATTGTATTAAAAAATGCATGTCATCATAGTATCTTGGATATCAATTGCGAATAACGAATATGATAGTAATCGCGGACAACCAATCGCAGATAACTGGTCAAGAATCCGTTATAAGTTATCGCGATTAATTATCGCGATTAGCTATCGCGATTAGCTATCGCGATTAGCTATATTTGCGATTAGCTATCCGCGATTGGTAACTATCATATTACTCATTCGCGATGAGTTGTCGTGGTTAGTTATCTATATCCGCGATTACTATTATTTATTAGTTATCAGCGATTGATATCCGCGATTGGTTCTCAACGATTATTCTCTGATTTTGATTATTAGTTACGGATAACGATCACGGATAAGCATTGGTAATCAAATATATCTGTTACAATCAGGTTCTAGATGCTAATTCGCTCTTTTCTCGGTTTTTTTTTTCTAAATCGTCTTATATTTAAGACAGTCATAACTCTAGATATGACTACCCATTATAACTGAAAATGCGGCAGTAAACCTTATTTTATAAAATAAATCTGATTCAATATTAATTTAGACTCTGAAACGCTTCTTTCTAGGCGTTTTTAAAATCGTCTTAAATTTAAGACAGTCATAAATCTAGATATGACTTCCAATTATATCTGAAAATACAGCAGTTGACCTACGTTGGCAAAATATATGTGATAAAATCATGATTTATAGTTTAATTTGCTCTTTTCTAGGTTTTTTTGAAAATCGTCTTAAATCTTAATACAGTCAGATGCCCGTAACTGAAGAACCGTAACTCGGATTTGCTTGAAATTTTGATCGTGTGTTCAAGATGTCGAGACAACATTACGTACCAAGCGGCGTATTCGTAGAACGACGGGAAAGCTGTCTTAGACGCCAAAGAAAACTTAAGACAGTCATAACTTTTGTTATGACTGTCCGTTTTCTCTGTCCAAGCTTTAATACAAGGTACACCACTAGACCTACCGACTCCCAAAGTTTCATGGTGATAGCTTTAAAACTCTGGCCTCTATTAAGTACGCAAAAAAGTGGTTATTTTACGGTCGTTCGTGACGCGAAAAACGGACATTTTGTCTAAAATACGACCCTCTGTAACGTAAAAACCGTAACTCCGATTTGCATGAAATTTTGAACGTGTGCTCTAGGTGTCAAGGCAACACGAACTACCAAGCGGCAAGTTCGTAGGACAACGGGAAGGTTGTCTGAAACAAGGTTGAAATTGCCGATTTCAGACAATAAGTATAGTAGCGCTGTCAAAATTTTCAAAAATTTTCAAAAAATTCAAAAAAATTTTTTCCGCAATTTCGATTTTCCATTCACTGGAAGCAAGAATGCTTGGAAAATGGATATTTTTAAGGGAAGGATGGTTGGGGGGAGGGAGGATTGGGCCCCGGGCGCTTGCCAGCGCTATGATACTAAGTCAGTATGACTATGACAGTAGCATTAATAATCCATTATACCTACACATAATTCCTCTAATAATATGCAAGTATGGTATGGCCACGATTGCGGGGTGGTGGGGCACAAGAACGTGCCGCCATGGGCCCCATTATAGTCGATCACGATGACTATTTAGTTTGGTGACATTGACACCTTGCACTGCGAAGCAGAGAGGTAGCAATGGTACCAAACTATTAGTCATGTCATGGCTCGTTTTAGGGGCCGTTATAGTTTGATATAAATAATAGCTTGAGACGGTTGTCTCAAAGGTGATATTTGGCGAGAGCAGTTAAATTTTAAATGGTTTGTGCCTGTCTCGTCTGGCGAAACCGATGTGGTAGTGTACTTTTGCCATTGCATTTGATTCAATCTTTTAAATTAATCAAGAATTCAATGGAACTCTAAACGAGGGGAATGTTAGAGGCTTCGTAAACTTATAAATTTATTAGTTAGTCACGCGTCGTTATAGATTTTACTAATTAACTCAGACAGGTACCTCATGAAGGTCACGCT
The DNA here is from genome assembly GCA_020137815.1 of Hormiphora californensis. Classification (NCBI taxonomy): domain Eukaryota; kingdom Metazoa; phylum Ctenophora; class Tentaculata; order Cydippida; family Pleurobrachiidae; genus Hormiphora; species Hormiphora californensis. The sequence goes on from CM035351.1 coordinate 9,019,618, forward strand.
AAATGAAATATTTGGGAGCGGATTACTAGTAACTATACTAGCTTAGTTCATTGGGGGCTTCATACCGCTACAGCGATCATGCTTTGGCTGCGAAGCAGCCCCTCCGCGAGCCCCTCCGTGAGGGGTTCGCGAAAAATCGCGCGCGAAAAAAGAGGGCGCGACGTGCCCAAGATCATGCTAGACAGATCGATTGATAGAATTTGTTAGACGACACTTTCTGTGCTTCCGACAGGCATTTAGCTTATGATAGGATTAGGGGTGCTTGATTCTGGAATTGGGATAAAGAGTTGTCTGGGTATTTAGGCAAGGGTTCTGAATGGAGCCCCGTACTATAATAGTGCGTTGTACTTGTTGTGACTTGTTGTATGTTCAATAGTGGGGTCGGTAGTGGAGAATTATCGGATATGGTGTGCTCTACTTCTTGTAGTGCCACACACCAGCAAGTCTAGGATAGCCGTATGGACAAACTGCGTAGCATGGCAAAATAGCTCGATTCCCTGTTACATATATTGTCTGGCGGTGCCAGACCCCGTTTTGACAGTGCGCTTAGATAGGGTCGGCACCGCCAGACAGGATAAATTTGGAGGTTAGGAAGATCATGTTGAATTCTTCCTAGCCTCCGAATTTGAAAGTCTCAGAGGGTTAACTTGTGACCATTTATTGACCCCTTACCATGGGAAAATTTCCCGGAATTATTATAAACCCCACGTTTTTTAGATTGGGTTGTGATTTAATCCAATCTTACTATATAATGCGAAAAGAGGTGAAACTTGATCTCCCCGGCCCCATGCATGTGATGAGGGTCCCCAAATTTCCCGTCATCAGTTCAGATCACATCACCCCACATGCATGATCAGATCCCCCCATCCAAGATCAGATCATCCCATTGAGGTTCAGATCACCCCAGTGGGTATCAGATCCCACATTTCACCCAGTAGTCCACTGTCCGTGATGAGATCCGAGAGATAGAGATAGAGATAGAGATAGAGATAGAGATAGAGATAGAGATAGAGATAGAGATAGAGATAGAGATAGAGATAGAGCGAGAGAGAGAGAGAGAGAGATAAAATCGTAGCTGGCAGTGTCATAAAATTAAAGGTTGTATTATTTCAGCATGCTGCTATTAGCCGAAACTCAAAATCAAGTAAACTATTTAAGGTTATTATGTAGTTTTCTTGATTATATTTTAGATGAATAGTTAGTTTTACTGAGAGTGAGCTAATGGATCAAGCATGATGCAATATGTCTCCAAATTATATGGAGTTCAAATGGAGTTCGGGAAGGATTTTACTGTGGTCTTTATTAAGTTCGACTTCGTAACAATATCATAAAATTTGTACCATATTCAGCCTGAACTAAGGAATATTTATCTCAATTTATGATAATATTAGCTATCTAAAAGGTAGTTCAAATTACATATATCTGCTGTAGATTCTACATAATATCGATGCTCGAGCACATGATGCTCATTGAACTATGATAATATAAAGACTAAACCACATAAACCAACGTATTATCAAGCAATTGGCGATCTCGCTATACAAACTAAACCATTCACCGCCATGTGACTCGAATTATGTTATTAGATCAAGCGACAAGCTTATTGATTTTCTCAAAAAAAGAAGCTTTCTCGAATATTATATTGACAAGGAGTGGCATAACTATCTAATATTATCTAATGAACCAATTATATCATTGAGGTTTTGATCATCAGTTTTGATTTCAAACAAAGGAGAGAACTTATTAATACAAGTATAATGAGTTGAGAAAGTTTGATGTATGTTTATCAATATAGATGGAGCGAATATTCTTTGATTAATTAATCTTCTACATTATGTGTGGTCAGAAGCTACAAACATACAGAGATTTATCTTCGTTTTAAATAGAATTCTTTGACGTCGTTCTACCTGGATACTGCACTAAGCACTTGCTATAATAAGTATATTCCCGAATACACCTTGACGTACTCCATATGAAGCTGACACTGTATTTTATCATGTAAAGGGCACAGCAATGACGTACATGCTAAGTTACATACTAGTAACTACTAAGTAGGCTCATTTTCAAGGAAAATGGCTATAATATTACAATGATTGATTAATTGACTGGTATCATTATAATATTGCTAACATCACCAAATAAATAACGGCCTGAACAATGGTATTGGTTCTGGCAGCTGGCACTTCCGTCAATACATTATTATTGAAATAATTGCTTTGGTAGTACCAATGATAGTGATTTCTTCAGACACGTGCATTTCTGGCGCTAATTACTTTAAAAAGTACTTTACAAGTTGCTGCACGTAATTATAGACCTGAGCCTTTTTGCCATGCTACGCAGTCTGTCTGTTCGGCACTTTAAGCGCCTCCGCCAGATCACACACCACTATATACCTTCAATTAATCTAACATCTAGTCCGACAGGTTGAACTTGTAATGAAATCACTATCACTCTATCAGTATCAGTATCACTGCAGATTACACGGTACTCTGAGTCTGCTCTACAACCTGGCATACTGAATCCGTTTAATTCTGATATTTTTTAATTATTACATGTGATATAATCTCGATATTAAACCGCTTACTTCATACAATACGTTCCATTAAAATAGCTTGAAATTAAGTTTGTTTAACTTTACTCAGCCACACTGAGCGATTAATTTTCTTCTTCGGACAGCGAGTATAGATCTATAATAATCGTCGACGATTTGTTGTAGTGTATATTGGTTTACAAACATTCCAAGTATGTACTTCTATGCGTACGCTGTCAGAGCATTGGCTTGACAGGTCGTACTTGAATTTCTGTAGGCCATCACTGAGGCCATTCTGCACTTGTCACATTGCTCGACAGTTCGACATGAGAAATATAGTCCATAGTACTGAAATATGTCGAACTTAGCAATGTGAAACAAAGCTACCGCCTAGTTGCAACATACCGCTGCGAAATTATTGTTTTAACCTCTATAGATTCAGTCATCTGTTTCACCATGTTATATCTCTGTTGACTGTTGAATGTTGATGCAATGATGTGAACTGTGTGATATGACATGAAGTTAACTAATTAAGCCATTCAAGTTTCTAACATGGTCATGATGTATTCTATTTTACTTACCAGCTTTTAGCTTTCATAATTGGGTTGATTTCCCAGAAATAAAAGATCCCTTCATTTAATCAGAAACATGTTGATGTAGCTACCACATGTGTGGCTGTGCTTCATACTTCGAATTATGAATGTGAAATAACAAATTAACACTGTCGACATCTTTATCAGCAGACACAAACAACACCCCGAAACTGGTAGTTGTCGAACAACACACTAATGGCACTGGTGCTATCACGTTATACCAACGTCTTACCAACTGAATTTCAGAATAGTATCTGGGCCCTACCAATTCAATACAGCACACATAAGTGTGTAATATGCGTTAGGTGTGTGGCATACATAGAAGCTTACCATACACATAATTAATATCAACGTGACTACTAGATATTAGATTGGAATATGTAGATACCCCAGCTAGTACCCTAAACTATAGTAGCTGTAGTAATATTCCTAGAAAACCGACCAAGATATGTAATTAATTAAACAATTATAATTGTATGTAGAGCAACAGATATGTTATTAAGGCTGGCCAACAACACGATCTAAGCTCATCAATAATGTTTATTTGTATTATATTTATAGTTTATAGTCAACATTATTTCTGTGAAATATTATTTCTTTTGGCCCTTTTTCCAAGTATTGGCCCCTCTCTCTCATTTTCCAATATTATTATTATTACTCTGGGTCATCGTATTGCAACCAAGGGAGACCCACATCTGTTGTTGAAAATTTTCTGTTCTAGAGGCGTACTGAATTGGATTACCCTCTTGCTTGGATCTCATACTACGTAGATGTATCTCTCTCTCTCTCTCTCTCTCTCTCTCTCTCTCTCTCTCTCTCTCTCTCTCTCTCTCTCTCTCTCTCTCTCTCTCTCTCTCACTTGAAACCACAAGTTCATGAATGAGAACATCCCTTGCTTTGCAGAGTGTTTTGCTATCAAGCCTGCAATGATTGCACCAACTTTGCAACATTCTCAGAATGATTGTCTCAGTTCTTAGAATCTTTTTTTGCAGAATAAAATAATTAGGGCATGTCCTATCATTCAATCAATTGCTTTTCTAAATAATCCCAACATAGCTCCACATGGAATTCTATACGAACGACACTGGAGGAAGCCCCGCTGCTCTAAGTGAATTGACCAGTACGACCCCTCCTTCTATCGATATATACGACCCAGAGAGGGGCATCGCTCTATGGTGGCTGGATCTAACCTTTGGAGTTCTCTTTGTTCTCTCTATAGGGCAGGCCATGGTGGGAAATACAGCAATCCTCGTTCTACTGGTCCGATACAAACCATACATTAGGTAAGGATATAATCTGGTTCTCCCTCCTACTATCTCTGTTTCCTGCCCCTACCCCGAGCAATATGATTCCTAAAGTATCCCTGTTTCAGCGCTAACGCATTCACAGTGCTGGCAGTGACACTCTCTGTGAGTGATATACTCATGGTGACTCTATCTGGTATTCCTAATGTGATATCGCTCCTTCAAATGAGATCAACTCTCCCGGGCTCCATCTGCAGTCTGTCAGGGTGGATGCTGAACTTCAATAACAAAGTCAACTCATTTGTTACAACATGCATCTGTCTCGTCAGGTAATTGGGCAGCCTGCCAAACTTGTCATCCCAGTGTTCCTGAATTCACACCATCTTTTAGGATAATGTTATCGTGTTTGCAGGTTGGTAGTGGTTGTGAAGCCTATAAAAGCTCGGATTCTTCTAAACAAGCCGTGCCTGCTGTCCGTGGTGACGGTTTGTGTTGCAGTGGCAACTCTCTACTCCTCACTGCCCTTCATGCTTAGTGAGGTGACATTAAAACAGATCACCTACTACTCCTATCACAGGTATCAGTGCAACAGAAGGTGTTAACCCTAACTAGTAACTTTTTATACACTTTTTATTCCCAGTTTTCTGTATGTAACCCGGACTAAAACTTTCTGTCTGTCCCACAGGTCTATTTTCCAGCTTTCTAATATAACTTTGCTCCCCACAGGTTTATTGGGTTTTGTATGTTCTTTGTGTTCTTTACAAGCAGTCGACTACTCTGGTACCTATCAACCGTAGTGATAGAGGGAGTGCTATTTGTACCATTCTCTGTTGCCATAGTAACATGCTCAATCCTTATCTACACCCTCAAGCGACGTGACAAGTGAGCATGTGGATTTAACATGAAACTAGTTATAGCCAACCTATGTCCTATCCAATTCACATTAGGATATTGGGTATTGGACATCCTCGTCTTTTTAACCCATCTTACTTCAGGTATATAGGTCTGGAGGCCAAGAACGATGGCAAGAGGGCAGCCGCACTTGTTATCATTCGTGTTACCGTGTTAACCCTAATTTGTGTTACCCCTCAGCTGCTATTCTCAGTGTATGACAAACTAAACTACACCTACCAACTCAACTGGTAAGGGGTTATATTAGGGCTGTGTTTATTAAATGCGGTACTCTAAAGATGGGATGCGTTTTTCTTCAATATGAGATTGGATAAAATTCAGTACTGGCCCTAATAACAAACACAAACACCCCTCAATAACGTACCTCTGATTACAGGGTGAATCTCAAGTTGTACATGTACGCCAACTACATGTTCGGTCAGCAGCTCATGACGTATTTGAGGGCCTCCATTAATCCCCTTCTTATAGACATGCCATCATACCTGCGGAGGGGAAAGCAGTTGAGGACCAACGCAATAGCAATGGTTAGTCTGACAGACAGAGGTACTAGAATGAGGGAGTCATTAGAGGGGACCTGGTTAGAGCATTTAACAGTGTCTCGCCACTTACCCAATTCTTTCAGAAGAGTGCCCGGGTGTTCCAGTCCGCCAAGATGCAGTCCCTTTCTGATGGTGTCCCCCGAATGGCTATCTCCATGCCCCGATCCCTTAGTGTTGTCACCACCCCTCGCCGTGTCTCTGCCACCAGCACTACAACCATCTTGAGAAAGGATGAACCGGTGGTAGTACGGAGGGCAACACTTCAAATACCCAGAAGAAAGGAGAGCATTGTCAGTAGTAGAAGGAGAAGATCTCGGAGTCTGGGCGGTAAACCAGTCAGGGTATCGTTACAGGCAACAATAGTTCTGTAAGGGATAGAGCTGTGGAATAAGAATGAAGGGAGGGAACTGTGGAGTATAGAAATGGGGGAGGTTGCCCTGTGGACACAGTGAGAGAATCAGTTATGGGGTCGGGGGGAACTATTTTAATTATTTACACAAAACTCCATCAACAGATAAACATATACACACAGAAACTGTCAGTGTCAGCTGCCCACAAAGGATCATTGTCGCTCTACTTGGAGACTGCAATCAGATTTGATGTAATAGTACGCGAGATCCCTAGTGGGGTCCTCTGTTAGGACAATCTTTTGATTTGCTGGATCTATCCACGATATAAGCTGGTCTTTGGGTGCTATCTTGAATTGTCGCTGAATCATAACTTGAATGTTCTTAACTAACGTTGTCCGTAATACTTTCTTGGTAAATGTTTTCCCCGATTCACTACTCTGTATAGTTACCACAATGGCTTGCTCCTTGATGGAGGCGATCTTGGGTTGCCCCTGCCCCGGTTCACCGTGCTCCTTCACAAGCTCCTTATACCGCTGGTGAATGGTAAAGAATGCACCACCATCACCCCCTCCAGCTGCAGTATGGTAGTCGGCTGCAAAGTATTTTAGATAAAACAGCTCCGCTTGGAGCCGCTCCGTGTCGGTGATAGGAGAGCCGTTTAGTTTAGCAATGTGTGTCAGCATTGCTACAACTAGTAGTCTCATATCTAGACCAGGTCCTTGGTCTGTCAGTGGGTTCTTCCTGATACGCAATGTAGTTAGAGCAGGGAGAGTGGCAATTTGGGCCACACTTTCCCACCCAGATATACTGTTGTTATCCAGAGAGAGGCAGGATAGCCGTGAGAATTGATCCTGGGAGACAGTTACTTGTGAGATATGGTTGTTGGACAGGATCAGAGTATGTAGGTGTGGGAGGGAGGATAGGTCAGTAAGAGAGGACCAAGATGTGATATTTGAAAACTGTAAATCGAGGACTTCTATCTTTCCAAATGCATCTGTGGGCGTATTTCCGACTTGAAGAGAGGAGCCAGAGATGTAGAGTTCTCGAAGGTTTGGAAAAAGGGATGCAATGCTGCAGAGTTCCTCCCAAGATACACCTGAAAAGGGATCTTTTAGAATCAACAAAGTAAAGGCAAGTGTTTCCCGACATCCGGAAAGTCTATCTAATTAGTAATTGTGGACGGGTTGCAGGATGCACTTTGTATTGTTCACAAGGTGCACTGCATCTGCAGTTGCCAATGGACGGGCTCCAGTTCGCACTCGACCTCTCTCTCCCTTGCGCGGCAACCTTTACAAAAAGAAGGTGAGGCGATCGCGCGCAAAGTTCAATCGTCCCAAAGCTGCGACAACATTTGTCCCAAATAGCCTCGATCTTTAACTGTTCACCCCCCCCCCCCTTTTACATTACCAAGCAACGTACCTGATGATGCAAGATATATCCTCTCTAGAGAAGTGTGGGGTCCTCTTTCACCTCTCACATCTCTAACTGTGAACACATTGCCTGGGAGAAGAAAGTAGTATAATGGTACCTCAAACTATAATCAGGGCTGGCCACTGTATTGTTCAAGCAGACAAGACGGTCTGTCAATGCTAAACCTCCATCATCTAACCTTTTAGTTGGATAGTCTGTAGAGCGGGCATTAGGTAGATAATATCAAGAACATCATTAATATCAGTAAACAGGTTTAGTGACATGTCCATAGTAAGTGTGTTCTCACACTTTTCCTTTATAAATCCCGTATCTCCTACACTTGATATACTCTGTTCTCTGAAGTGATATATGGAAATTCAGTTGGAAATAATTTGAGAGAGGTTCCCATGCCCTAAAGAACAGAAAGAAGCGGTATTCTCTGTCTCTCTCCCCCTCTCTGTCTCTGTCTCTGTCTTTGTCTTTGTCTTTGTCTTTGTCTTTGTCTTTGTCTTTGTCTCTGTCTCTGTCTCTGTCTCTGTCTCTGTCTCTCTCTCTCCCCCTCTCTGTCTCTCTGTCTCTCTCTCCCCCTCTCTGTGTCTCTGTCTCTCCACCCTCTCTCTGTCTCTCTGTCTCTCTCCACCCCCTTATAGAATGTTACCTCATGACCAGATTCTGCAGTGTCCCAGCTCTGTATACATCAGCATCAGAGAGGGCCACAAGTTCCACAATTGTGCTACTTGAGTCTCTATTCAATATCGTCATAGAATCACCCTAGGGAAACACAGTTATAGAGCCATATTACTGCCACTAGAGAGAGAGCACTGGCCTACTGATAAATTCACGTGGCTCTGTTAGTAGGGGATATTGGTGCACAATGCGTGGCTCACATATTACATGGGGTGCGTTATACCACGCTAGTGTCCACTACTGCAGCGTAACAGAGACATACCCTAACATTTCAACCCACAGAGGACAGTTATCAGTTATTAGTAAATTGAGGAGTGAGAAATTGTAACATACCGTGCCAGTAACATCGGTGTAACGCATTTTGAGCATCTCACTGAAAGAGTACCCGGGAATTATCTTGTGAGCTCGCACGAAACTGCCACACCCCGGCCTTGCCTCAAAATACCTGAAGGAGATAGGGACAATTAGACTTGGCTCGAAAAACCAGATGTAGTCGAAAGTATACAACTGATAAGCAAATATTAAGATAACACTAGTCAAATATTATGATAACCCTAGTTTTTCCCACAATTGTTTCTCAAACACCCTTGTTACACCATTGTTCCACAATTGTTTTGCTTACTTATTTCTCCCTGATTTTCCGTCTCCCACTTCTTAGTTTTTCTAACAGTCTCTCTCTCCCTCTTTCTATGGGCTGTGTTAAAGCTCTTCCTACTATCTCATTACATACTGTATACAGCTGTATTCGCGGTAACTCGTTTGCGTTATGCTTGCTTACAAAGATAGGCAGTTGCCAGTTAGTTCTAATTTATGCAGTTTATGTATTCGTCAACCGTTGATTTTATAAAGAGAGAGAGGGAGAGAGAAAGATGAGAGAGAGAGAGAGAAAGATGAGAGAGAAAGATGAGAGAGAGAGAGAGAGAGAGAGAGAGAGAGAGAGAGAGAGAGAGAGAGAGAGAGAGAGAGAGAGAGAGAGAGAGAGAGATAGAGAGATAGAGAGATAGAGAGATTTACCGTTTTCCATCATGAGATCCGTCGTGTTTACCCCTATTTTCTTCTTCCCATTCAATACCAATCCATTCTCCTGAAACATACATTGTTACACATTTACATTTATTATTACAATAATTATTGATTTAGTTGATGTGGTGACCCTCTGAAAAAGTAGCAAATAAATCATCCGAGACTCGCACAACTGAAACATAATATAAATTAGTATTTTCTTTTCTGACTTCTCTTTTATTCCCCCTGTTGCCCCACACAGAGAATGGAGGAGTTTGTGTATAAAGTGATAGTCATTGGTAACCCTAAGGCAGGAAAGAGCCAGTTTTTAAATCAGTATGTCAACAACAAGTTTTACGAAAATTATACTAAAACTATGCGAGGTAAGTGCTGTCCAGTTGAAGTTGTTTCGAGTTGAAGTTGTTTCGAGTTACCGATTAGCAGAAGCACTTTGTCGTCTAGTTTTGATAATATGTATGTTATATTTATTATATGACGAAACATACATTTTCAGTTGATTTTCTACTAAAAGTCAAAGAGGTCCGGGGCAGGATGCTAAGGATTCAATTCTGGGATATAATGGGCCAGGAGTATACTAAAGTTCTCTCCAGGAACTTCTATACCGGATCCAGTGCATGTCTAATCGTGTTTGATATTACAGACAATAGCTCCTGTGAAGCAGTTGCGGAGTGGAAACGAGAACTTGATCAGAAACTAGACAACATACCAGTGTTCATTATTGCTAACAAAGTAAGGAACTACATTATTCTTTATAAAAACTTGATTTATAAAAACTTGATTTCTATGATTATTTCTGATAACATTTGCAGAGTGATCTGTTAGACGACGAGACTCCTCCCGTCCTTGATGACATGGATTTTGATGTTTTCAAGAGAGATTTAGGGGCAAAGGAGTTGTGGATGGTTAGTGCGAAGACTGGACAAAATATTGAGAGGTGTATGAGCAGCCTTGACTCAACGGTAAATCAGAAATTCCAAAGCCAGATGAGCACGTTTCAAACTTGATGTCAGTATTTGTATACATGATCAGACCCCGTAGAGAACAAGAGTCTAAAACCCTCAGTAACATACAGTCTTGGCTGATAAAACTAAAACTTTCCAGTCATTAGTGTTTGAACGTGATACGTGAGCGTTTAACCTGCTTCAAAAATCAAATAAATATTAAATAAACCTCTAATAAACCTAAATTTTCAGCTGCTGCAAGAAGAGGAGCCTGTGGTAGATGAAAGGGATGACGACACGATAGAGATTATACCTGGTCCCCCTAGACGGACGTGCTGCTAACCTACCTTTAGTGCCAGAGACTTCTCCCAAATATTTGACAATTGCTCCGTAGTCGCCAATCTGAACTCGTTGTCCTATAACAACCATTGATCTATGTAAAATATTAAAGCTTTTATAAAAGAACTGTTAATTTCAATGTAGTATCGCTGTGCTGTGTATTACTAAACATCTCACAAAAGACTGCCCTCTCCGAACCGGGCCTGGTGAGGACAGGGACAACCTGTCACCCCATATTGGACAATGCACATTGTGGTGCATACCATAACGCTACAGTTACAAAATTGAAACCGGACATCAGTTTCTCTGGACAGCTGGGACACTCCTGGTAAACCATGCTGCACGCGACATTTTCGATCACGTGATCCATGTGAATTGCATTGAGAGTTATCACGTCAGCACTCCAAAGAGAAACTGACACCAGTTTTCACAGAAAACTGATACCAGGTTTCAATTTTGTAACACGGTTCCTGGAGCGGTGCGGCCTAATAAACATGTGCTTTCCGTGGCGGCACAGCCTCGCAACACTTTGATTTGATTTGGCAGTGCAGTGGTAGCCCCAGCCCAAACTTTTCAGATAGGGGTTGTTAGGGGTGGTAAAATGCAAATAGAAACAAGTTAGTTAGTCAAACAAATGTTTCGCCAAATAAATGGCTCTTCAGTGACAATAAACAATTCTACACAGAACACACCGAGGACCCCTTGCTGGGAAGCCGGAAAAACGGTGGTCCGGAATGTGTTCTAAATAGTATGTATAGCCTAAAATTAGCCTAAAATTCATCAAAAACTAGAATTTTCCGGGGGCTTCGAGTTTTTGTAAAGGGCTGAAAATTGTTCGAAAAAAACAAAGCAAAGCAAGGTGACTAGGATACATTCCATGTCGGCCGTCGGGGTGCTGATATCCCTTTCTATGGCGTTTCAACCACAGTCATTTCGGTACAGATTTCGCTGCAGCATAAGCGGGCGCTACTCTACTGCAACAACAATCAGATTGTGTTATTTATGCACTCGTGTCGCTTTCGGGTCTCTCTCAAGAGAGCCCTTACCAATCATAGCTTGGTGGACCAGACGACATGCGCTAGACCAGAATCGAACCCGTTACCCGGACCTAGTGCGTGAGAGGCGAGTGTTATACTAACCACTACTGAGACCCTCTGTAAAGTCCTTTTTTTCAACTGTTCACCCAAAAACTGAAATTTAGAACTTCTGATGAAACCCTCAGAAAGAAATTCCCCCCAGACCCCCCTGCCGTTTGTGGTTGGAGTGTGGTCTTGGACCCCCCGTCCCAATTGGTGTTGGGGCCACCCCTATACCTTCCGAGAAGGCAGCATAACACGGTCGCTTGTAGTGGGAAAACGGTAATGGAAAACGAAGATACAGTAAGACGACGCGCAACCGTGACCAATCAGGGCGCTAGTACGTGCTGACACATGAACTTTTTGCTGCGCGTTATGCACTGTGCACGTCTCCTTACTGTATTTTGCGTTACCGTATTTTGACTGCAAGCAGCACTGTAAGGTGGAACTTTTCTTGGCAAACGCCGCTGGCCCACGGGATAAGACAGCGCTTTTCAAGCACTTTTAAAGTTAGCGAGGGCCTTTTTAAAAAGTTTTTTTTTAAATTCACTAACCCCAACACCGATTGGCATCACTTTCCGACGGGCGCGATTATAATCTGGGTGCCTTGCAGCCCGTTTACAGGTGCACGCTACCAAAAGAGTACACTTAGACCGACTTTTTTCAAACGGCTATAGCCACGCAACCACATGGCCAATTTGAGTAAACTAAACGGTATCTGTTAGAGAATCGATAGCCCTAACCGATAACCCCAGACCAAACCCTAACCAGACCCTTACGAATAGCCCTAACCCGTCGCGCGTGCCAAAACTACGAATTGTTTAGCAATGAAAGGCACCCAGATTTTAACGTTTTCCCTTTCCGACAGCGGGGAACAAAACTTGTTTTAAAAAAGGGGAGAAGAAAAATAAAAAAGGAACAATAAATTACAATAAATTACCCACACACCCTCATATACTCATTCTTCCTCTCTCTGCTCATGTATCTCGAAAGTCAACATCTTCCACTCTGACTGGGATCACACGTCTCTTGGTGCCCCTAAGCGCAACAAGTGTTGATCTCAGTAAGCTGAATCGTGTCTTTTCACGAATGAAGGACATGGTTTCAGCGTAACATTCCTTGTGCCTGTCACAGATCTTCCTGGCCGCTCGCTCCAAAACCTTCCCTACTTCTCAGGCAAAACCTCCCGACGTGGAGAATACGAGGGGAGTGAAGGAACCCTGCTCCACTTCTTGCACCCTTCGCATATAGGCAAGTTTCTTCTGATTTTGGTGCTGTTTATACAGGTTCGTGATGGGCACCTTCAGGTAGGATGGGGCATTAGGATGGAAAACCCGTACATCCATGAAACTGGTCTGCATGTCAGACCACAAGCCACGACAGACTATGTCCATTCGTGCTTCAGCTTTGATATTTGCACTGATTGGCAAGTTGAATCCATCACAGGGCAACATTGGCTGTTCAGTGTTAACGGGTTTAAATCCCGCGTACCGAAGGATATCTGCTAGGGTATCTCGCAGGTGGTCATGTCTCCACATATCAAAGCCTCCAACCTTGCAGATCAAGGCGTGGTCACTGGTGTTTTGTGCCCCACAGCCGCATTTCCCTATCAGGTCCGGGAAGTGGAAGCCGTATCTGAGCCGAATGGCATCAACAAACTCAAGCTGGTTGAGCTCATGGCCGAGTTTCTGCAGCGGTCGAGCAGTTAGCCAACTAGAAGCACCGGGTTCGGAGCATAGCTCCATCGCACGCTGTGTCTTCATGTCAAGTACTGCAAAGATATCTGCACGTTCTGTTGCATGCCTCTCATCAGTGGCGTCAGCACACTTCTTCTTCAACTTTCCGCTTTTCATCTCGGCATCCATGATGTTATTTGGACAGTCCTCTTCCGCCAGGATAAGAGACACTAGTGGTCCGGTAGCAAAACGGGAATTATTGTATTCTTGATTAGCCGTTTGTACCGGATTTTCCAATGCCATACCTCCCATCTTGACGGGGAGTGCTAGGATCCTCCTCTCAATGTCCGAGATATGCTTTCCCACAAATAGGGGTATCAGCTTATGCCTCAGGATGTCTTCCATAGGTTGGAACAAGTGCCCTATTCAGGTAGTGTTCGCTGCAGGTTCGACCACTTCATTTTCAAACAATCCATATAATAAATTCCATAATGTTAGTCAGTCTGTCCGTTAATTGGTTTTTCAAACTCCTCCCACAGTTTTTGAGCTAGACCCCTGAAAATTTGTACACTGGTACCTTGGACCAAGGCGGATGTAAGTACGGGCTCAGATTTTTGATCCGATCTTTACAGCAGTGACGTCACGGGGTGACGTCATTGCGACAAAAAGACTTACATTTTTCAAACGCTTCTAAGACCCTGAAAACGGCTCTAAATCAAAAAACTAACGCAATAGTGGGGAAAGAGAATCGTTTGAACTTCATTTTACCTGATAGCGATTTCCCGTAACTCAATGTTTAAGGGTCGTAAATCGCGTCGGGAAAGTTAAAAATGCCAAAAATACGATATTTTTCACCGTAGCCACCCAAAATCTTATCCAATCGATATGAAACTTGGTCGTTATGTGAATTTTAATGTCCTTTGGCCAGGGGTTCCCGGAAAACGGATTGGCAAGATGAGAACTGACCGGAGTTCTTATAATTCACGAATTTGGAATTTTTCGTCGACCTTTTTTTGGCGACATAAAACGCGAACGAGAGGAAATTTTCAATGAATTTTAAAATTTTACACTGCGCGCGTAGTTTTAGGTTCCGCGCGCGGCGTAAAAAAGCAGCGCTTTTTTGGTTTTGCGCATTGTCATAGCTCCTCGAGGTCGCATCCAATCAAGAAATGTCCCTCAAGTTTTCGCTCCTCCTTGAGGAGATCTACAGGTTTGATCTGTATGGCGGCGCCATACCCCATTTGATTCTCAGTGCGCTCAGATGGGTCGCGGCGCCAGACAGGGTTTGATGAAGGTCACTTTTGGATTGGATGCGAAATGAAGCCGTGAGAGTAACCTGAGATTAGGGTGGCGCGCGACTTTCTGCACGTGCTGATCTAACCGCTCCTACTATGAGACTCATTGCTCTAAGGAACAAACAAATTATCTTTTAAAAATCAAACACAAATGTCACCGGTTATACGAGGATAAATTACCATTTACCAGGTCACGGGTTCCCAGCAAACGGGTACTCTAGTAATAATAATAATCAATACATTTAATATACCGCTTAATAGTGTTAAAAATAAATGGTTCACTACCGGGGTTAACGGATAAACGTTATACCATTTACCACTTTCTAAAGCGGTAGATGCCTACCCAAAAGAAGAATGTTGTAGAACAGACTCCCCTCAGATAGGAACTATATGCCAGTAGATAAACTGCGGACATAGTTCGAATATGCAAGGTGGGGGTGAGTTTTCGCAACAGTAACCAGGTTTTCAAGGCAGCTCACCCATTCGGACACTTTGTTCGTAACAAATGTTGTCTTGAATTCAGTCGATCCGATTGCTGCACCGAGGTGTCTGGCACCAGCAGTTGTTATCCGACAGCCGAAGAGAAGCTAAAAAAGTCTGGGTTTTACAAATAAAAACTTGATATATTTATGCATCGCGCGGCGTCGCAGCGTTCTTCATAAAATCAAAATCTCGCGCGTTACGTTTTTTGTTGAAACAAGCCGCGCATTGAGACGCGCAAAAAAGAAACTTAACCCGGAAATTCACACACTTGATAAAAAATTTGATAAAGGAGTTCTGCATAAAATGTCGTCACAGCAGCCCTGAATTCAGTTCTCATTTCTCACTTTTCGGCTTTGAACACCATACCATATCAAACGTTCCCGTTCTAGTTCTTTACGAAATGCTGAAGCACATTTTCCTGCTACTGGTGTTGGGATCTCCTGTTCTAGGCCAACACAGTCATGGTCACGGCGGAGGAGCATCCGAAGAAACTGGTGGTGACCTCCAGTGCTACGATTGCCACGACATAACTGTTACGGCAGACGGAGTCGCTGTCGAAAACCCCTTTTCGGATTGGCCGGACTATAAAACCTGCGACGGAACCCTTTCAACGAAAGAGTGCGGTAGATGTTTCACTGGTGAAATAACAATGGATGGACAACTGAATGGCACTACGCACAAAGTCCATCGAATTATGAAGGGATGCTGGGAGAAATATGCTTGCAAAAATATGGAAACTTTGCTGGGAATGATTGCTCAATATGATGGTATAACCTTTGGCGATGTGGACTATAAATATGCTAATTGTGACGAGAATGAATGTAACGGAGCTCTATCTATGGGTGGTAACACTTTCTGTGTGCTGTTGATGGCTTTGTTGGCCTGGTACTGCAACTAAAAATAGACTGTCTTGGGGCGTTATATTTGTGTGAATAGTAAAATGTTTTTTTTTTCAGTTTTGTGAATATGAATCATTTTCAATTTGTCCCTAAAATCCCCTGGAAGGGAAGATAAAAGAACCGGATATGAAATCGGGGCAAGTTTATCCAAATGCAATGTGATATGGTTGTCATCAGCAGACTCCTAATAAGAATGTTATGTGAGACTGCATCTACATACGCCTTTTAGTTTTACTCAGTTACTGAAAAGTTAAAATAAGAACGCAAGGTTACGTTGCATTTCGTTTCACTTTTGCTTGTCTCAGACACCAAAAAGGGCTGTTTTCCTCAATAAAATACAACTCAAATCTGTCTTTAGTTCTCATTTCCATCACACATGACCTCCCAGTTACCACTGAACTGTCTCTCGGGCCTGGCCTGGTCTCATCACTAAATTACAGCTACATTTTTGTCCAATATTCCCCTCTTCCCCACACTAAAATGCAACTTAAATCCGCCTCAAGTACCAATATTCGAGAACATATGATCTCTCAGTCACCAGCGAGCAGTCTCCCCGGCAACGCACAGTCCAATTGTTAGTTTAGGGCAGCAATTTTGGCCGAAATCGACCAAAACTTTGGAATTTCGCATCCTTATTATAAAGTACAAATGCGTGGCGTGATGAGTATGATGACCTATCATCACGTGCAAATAGAGGGGGTTGCCAAGGAGGTGCTCTGGGAGGGGTATTGGAGGGGGGATACTGCACGTGCGTGTTATTGGTTGTTTGTTGGGTGTTCCTGTGTTGTTCCTGTGGTGTTTTGGGATCTACTGCTGGAGCTGCCATGATTGCCAAAGCCTTTCTACCTACGTACCCCGTTGATTCTCTACACATGTCTACAATTCTACGGATCTTTATCATCTGATTCTACATGTTATTCAGCGGAATTTCCCTTGATGTTTATCACCAGCGCTCTACCACTACCAACCTCCGTATTCTTTACCCCGACATGGAGAGACAAAGAGTGAGAGGGTGGGGGAGGTATATACCCTGCTAACTTAAATAATGCGCCAGTGGCGAGAAGTCCCACTAGCGCGCTCTCAGTAAACAGCCAGTCCAGCGGCAGATTATTTCCCACTGGCAGGTTATTTATTTGTAACATTCAAAGTGTGTGTAAATGATCAGTTCTTACTAAAATACAGAGGGAACACTATGTGCAACACTTACACACTACATTGGAGAGAAAGAAAGGACACATTCCGTCAATTACTCTCTCTTTATCTCCCCTTTTGTCTCACTATCTCTTCCTCTGTGTTATGTGTGACATGCCCCTTATCAGGATGTTTCTTTCACTCTCTTTCCTTAGCAACTGCTTAGTAACTGTTACCAAACAGTGTACACTCAATTGTGAGGTGTTTTTAACTATTTCTCAGTTCTCTTTGTGTGTTTTGATTAGTGTTCTCTCTCTTGTTGGTGTGTAATACTTCAAATAAACAACTAAAGCAGGGTATATAACCTATAAACTCTTGTCACTGGCACGTTATAGGTTTAAACCCCTCCGCCTCTCCCTCGGCTACGCCTCGGGATCGTCGTCGTGATTTAAACCAGTTTATCCGCCAGTGGCGGATAAACTACAGCTACCTTCTCCCAGCGGCGCGCTGGGAGAAAGGTATCTGAAATAACGCGCCACTGGCAAGAGTTTATGCCTCATATAGATACGGGTGGGGGGGGGGGGTTGTAGGACTTAACAATGGGCTTTCTAGTTAAATTAAATTTGCGAAACTTTGTACTTTGCCATTGCGTGTTTTATAAAGGAGCACTAACAAGTCACAGAGCAGAATTCTATTCATTACTCGTTCGTTACGTTGCATTTCGTTTCACTTTTGCTTGTCTCAGACACCAAAAAGGGCTGTTTTCCTCAATAAAATACAACTCAAATCTGTCTTTAGTTCTCATTTCCATCACACATGACCTCCCAGTTACCACTGAACTGTCTCTCGGGCCTGGCCTGGTCTCATCACTAAATTACAGCTACATTTTTGTCCAATATTCCCCTCTTCCCCACACTAAAATGCAACTTAAATCCGCCTCAAGTACCAATATTCGAGAACATATGATCTCTCAGTCACCAGCGAGCAGTCTCCCCGGCAACGCACAGTCCAATTGTTAGTTTAGGGCAGCAATTTTGGCCGAAATCGACCAAAACTTTGGAATTTCGCATTAAATTAAATTTGCGAAACTTTGTACTTTGCCATTGCGTGTTTTATAAAGGAGCACTAACAAGTCACAGAGCAGAATTCTATTCATTACTCGTTCGTTACGTTGCATTTCGTTTCACTTTTGCTTGTCTCAGACACCAAAAAGGGCTGTTTTCCTCAATAAAATACAACTCAAATCTGTCTTTAGTTCTCATTTCCATCACACATGACCTCCCAGTTACCACTGAACTGTCTCTCGGGCCTGGCCTGGTCTCATCACTAAATTACAGCTACATTTTTGTCCAATATTACCCCCCGCCCCACCCCCACCCGCCCTCCCCCACCCACCTCTCCCAATATAGCGGACATTGCTAAACACCACACTACAGAGACAATCCTTGTGTTTTGGTGCACTAAGTCGCTTATCGCGTGTAACAACTAACAAATGTTCTTATCTATCTCATCCGAATTGTCTTCTAGAACATTTTACACTTTAGTGGTGCTACAATCTGTCCTACCCCTTATTTGTGTTTGATTGTTCTCGTTTATCTTTATCTCTAACGGAAAAGGATACACCTCTCGGCTCTCATCTCCATTCCCATCACCAACCAACATCACGGTAACAATCATCCATCAAAATTCTGTAAGTTCACCTGTTCGTATTGTCTGTTCACAGATTGTGTAAAGTTTATATTGTGAATGTAATTGACTATTCAAAACACGGTATACATCGGGATTCCAGACCCAAACTCAAGACATTCACAAAGGCAAAACGTTACCTTGTTCCAGACCAAACTAAACTCAAGACACTCACAAAGGCAAAAAGTTACCTTGTTCCAGACCAAACTAAACTCAAGAAACTCTCAAAGGCAAAACGTTACCTTGTTCCAGACCAAACTAAACTCAAGAAACTCTCAAAGGCAAAACGATACCTTGTTCCAGACCCTGTAACTTTATAGGATAAAGCTTGCGTAATCATTGAAATCTATGTATTATTATGATCAGTTTTTTTTTTTTTTTTTTTTGGGGCATTAAGCTAAGGCGTACCAAGTCTCATACCACCCGGGTATAGACGGCATAGCCTGGAACCCTCCGTACGAACTCCCTTGAAAATTCAAGGGAGAGCAGTGCACATTGGAGGGCCCTACGCTTGTCTTGTGTCTGTCTTGGTCAGTCATTTAGATAGTTAAAAACTGATCATAATAATACATAGATTTCAATGATTACGCAAGCTTTATCCTATAAAGTTACAGGGTCTGGAACAAGGTATCGTTTTGCCTTTGAGAGTTTCTTGAGTTTAGTTTGGTCTGGAACAAGGTAATGTTTTGCCTTTGAGAGTTTCTTGAGTTTAGTTTGGTCTGGAACAAGGTAACTTTTTGCCTTTGTGAGTGTCTTGAGTTTAGTTTGGTCTGGAACAAGGTAACGTTTTGCCTTTGTGAATGTCTTGAGTTTGGGTCTGGAATCCCGATGTATACCGTGTTTTGAATAGTCAATTACATTCACAATATAAACTTTACACAATCTGTGAACAGACAATACGAACAGGTGAACTTACAGAATTTTGATGGATGATTGTTACCGTGATGTTGGTTGGTGATGGGAATGGAGATGAGAGCCGAGAGGTGTATCCTTTTCCGTTAGAGATAAAGATAAACGAGAACAATCAAACACAAATAAGGGGTAGGACAGATTGTAGCACCACTAAAGTGTAAAATGTTCTAGAAGACAATTCGGATGAGATAGATAAGAACATTTGTTAGTTGTTACACGCGATAAGCGACTTAGTGCACCAAAACACAAGGATTGTCTCTGTAGTGTGGTGTTTAGCAATGTCCGCTATATTGGGAGAGGTGGGTGGGGGAGGGCGGGTGGGGGTGGGGCGGGGGGTAATATTGGACAAAAATGTAGCTGTAATTTAGTGATGAGACCAGGCCAGGCCCGAGAGACAGTTCAGTGGTAACTGGGAGGTCATGTGTGATGGAAATGAGAACTAAAGACAGATTTGAGTTGTATTTTATTGAGGAAAACAGCCCTTTTTGGTGTCTGACAGTGGTCATCCGACATAATTGCCATACCTCGACGTGAAATTCGACCTGAATCTCGACCTGGAATGAGGCGCGCATTTGTAGTAAAAGACTAGCGAGAGAGAAGAGTTGAAGCGCGACATCATTTGCTTACTGCGGCATCTCTCTGATGCACGCCTCATTCCAGGTCGAGATTCAGGTCGAATTTCACGTCGGAATATGTCGGATGACCACTGTGAGACAAGCAAAAGTGAAACGAAATGCAACGTAACGAACGAGTGCTACAATCTGTCCTACCCCTTATTTGTGTTTGATTGTTCTCGTTTATCTTTATCTCTAACGGAAAAGGATACACCTCTCGGCTCTCATCTCCATTCCCATCACCAACCAACATCACGGTAACAATCATCCATCAAAATTCTGTAAGTTCACCTGTTCGTATTGTCTGTTCACAGATTGTGTAAAGTTTATATTGTGAATGTAATTGACTATTCAAAACACGGTATACATCGGGATTCCAGACCCAAACTCAAGACATTCACAAAGGCAAAACGTTACCTTGTTCCAGACCAAACTAAACTCAAGACACTCACAAAGGCAAAAAGTTACCTTGTTCCAGACCAAACTAAACTCAAGAAACTCTCAAAGGCAAAACGTTACCTTGTTCCAGACCAAACTAAACTCAAGAAACTCTCAAAGGCAAAACGATACCTTGTTCCAGACCCTGTAACTTTATAGGATAAAGCTTGCGTAATCATTGAAATCTATGTATTATTATGATCAGTTTTTAACTATCTAAATGACTGACCAAGACAGACACAAGACAAGCGTAGGGCCCTCCAATGTGCACTGCTCTCCCTTGAATTTTCAAGGGAGTTCGTACGGAGGGTTCCAGGCTATGCCGTCTATACCCGGGTGGTATGAGACTTGGTACGCCTTAGCTTAATGCCCCAAAAAAAAACAAAAAAAATAAGAACGCAGTAAGGCGCGAGGTTACAATGATTTCGATGCCGCTTACAGTGCGCGTGCACAGTGACGTAACTTTGCGGATATCCCAGTTTCGCGCGGCTGGTGTTTTATTTAAAAACAGTCTGGTTTTCTCCACCACCAAATTGTCCGTGTGGAAAACACCACTGAACACAGCCTATCTTGGCGGTTACGTGCAGCTCCGACACAATGAGATCCGGGACCTTACTGCAAACTTGTTGAAAGAGGCCGGATGCCGTGATGTTTCAAGAGAACCCCATCTTTCATCAACTACATCATCATCAACTACACATCATCATCAACTACAACGTAAAACTATTTATTGAGGTGCGGCATCCTCCACCTCAATTGTTTCAGTCGTTTATGACCCTACTGCAAACAGTGGACGCGAGGAAACTGTTTATCACTCCTTCTACGACCATCAACGGAAACCCCGAGGTAAAGTGACTGTAAGTACACACAATCACCACAATCCTCACCCCATCCGTGAATCCTATCCACTCACCATGGTGTCTACATTAAGAAGTGGGAATGCGTTTTCGCCATACGAACTTCAAACACCACCAAGAGTGTCCCATGGACCCATCCCTATTCAAACACCTAGCCACTTCACCTCGGCCAATCAATGTCTGTGTAATGGGAAATTGACAAACAGGACCATGCTGAAGTGTAGTACGTGTAAATCGTGTTTTCATGATGAATGCGTGGGCTTGAAGTCATTAGGTGATCTTCTTACGCCATCAGACGATGGTTTGTTCTCTCTAGAGGGCTGGGTTTGCCCAGAATGTATCGTTACGGCCAGGCTACTCCAACCTGGGAGTCCAATCTTTGACGCTATAGCCACTAAAGCAGCCAGGCTCATAGCAAACACTAGCGGTAAATCATCAGATCCACCCCAAGCTGATTGCACTTTCAACACATCCATGATCAATTCTGCACAATCTACTGATGACACCAGTCAGTCTTCATCTCCTTCTACATCAACCACCTCGATCACTGACTCATATGCATCTCAAACGTCCAAAAACGTCCAAACTAATGCTCCTAACCATGCAGGTACGATCAACCCGAGAATCATCCCTTCAGCCAGAACACAGCTACCTCCGCAACCACGCCTCACTGTGCACTGTGATGACGTCCCTGAAACCAGAAAAAGCATTGACATGGCCCTAACAGATATCCCTATCGCAAATGTGAGAAACTTCTCATCTTCTATCAAACTCTGGTTCCCAAACTGAAAAGTCCCAAGAACTTGCCACACTCAAACTGAAAGAGGCGGGTGTTCTCCAAAATACTACCAGAATATCTGATCTTGTCATGTCAAAGGTGACACTCCGTTTTGTTCCAGTTGACCTTCTGCCCACAGATGCATCGCCCGAAGATTCTCGAAAGTTCTGTCTCGACAAACTTAGGGCAAAAAATGATCTCCTGAAAAGTTGTTCTGACCTCTCAATTGTTTATTTTAAACGAATGGAGTCAGATCCTAATCTTGCGACAGTGGCACTCAAACTCCCTGTTGAACTGAAAGACAAACTTCTCAGCGAAGGAAGGGTTTTCTTTCATATGTCATCTGTGAAAGTCTACCATCGTGTGCACATTAAAAGGTGCCCCCATTGTCAAGCTCTTGGGCACTATCCCGACCAATGCCCAAAACGATTGCATCCTGCTACCTGCATGTACTGCGCTGAAAAACATCCAACAAATGATTGCCCTGTAAAAGAAGACACGGAGAAGCATCAGTGTAAAAACTGTCTACATTCCAGTCGTTCCAACCCAGATATCCCAGTCCACCATGCTGGTTCGTCAAAATGCCCCACCTATAAAGAACAGTACGACAAGCTCTCAAAAAACTACCGTCTTCGCAGCTCCCTGCACTCAAATACGGAAATCTAAACTGCCGATCGATGAATAACAAGCTCATTGACATCTTTGAAACGTTCCATGACCTTGGTCTTGATGTGCTTGCCTTAACAGAGACCTGGCTGGAAGATGGCGACATGGTTACTCCTGGAGTAATGAAAGAGCTTGGGTTCAACCTCTATAGTTCTGCAAGAGGAAAACGAGGAGGAGGGGTTGCTATTCTTGCAAAGAAAAGCATAAATATCCGTACTGTGAAACTAGATACAAAGCCACAAACCTTTGAATGCATACAGGCTACCGTTGAAGGAGGAAACCTCCAAAGGACAAGACTAGTGGTTGTATATCGGCCACCTTCTACCTCAAAAAAGGACTTCTTGATTGAGTTTGAGGAATACATTTCGACTCTGAATGGACTAAGTGGTCATCCCTTGATTCTTGGAGATTTCAACATCCACACTGAGGATGAAAACGATCCAACGTCTAAAGCCTTTAACGAGATACTTCTTGATGAAAGATGGATACAACACGTGGAAGACCCTACGCACGTCGCTGGAGGGACACTTGACCTTGTCATCAGCAGAGACGATGAGGCGAGCCCCCCAATCAGTGCTATGGAGGTCGCGAGATCGGCAGTTTCTGATCATTATGCAGTAACCTTCCATCTCCATGTGGGTAGACCTGACACCGAGAAAAGAAAAGTGGTAACGAGCAGAAAAATGAAAAACGTAACCCTGGAGGCCCTTTCTTCTAAAATAGCAGATTCCTCGCTAGTCTGCCCGCTGAGACCTACTGAACTAGAAGACTGCTTATGGCTGTATTATGATACTCTGACGAATATCCTCGATGAATTAGCCCCAGTTGAGGAGATGACTGTTAAAGAATCAGAAAATCCACCCTGGTACACTAAAGAGTGTGTTGATGCCAAACGAACTCGCAGAAAATACGAGAGAGCGTTCAAAACTGCCCTTAAGAAAGCTAAGAAGAAATCGGACTACAGAGATGCGTGGATAGCCCTGAAAAACTTCACCGATGAAACTTCTAGGTTTATTACGAAAACCAGAGTATCCTACTACCGTGAAAAACTGAAACTGGTTGCTGATGATCCAGCAGCAGGTAAGCGGTATCATAAACAAGCTTCTTGGTAAAGACAAGATCCCTCAGGAACTACCAAGTGGATGGTCGGATGAAGAAGCAGCGAACAAATTTAGTGCTTACTTTAAATCAAAGATCGAAAACATCTATGAGATGATTAAAGTCGAGAAAGCACTTAATGGATGTGTTCCTGACCTTTCCGAGGAAACCTACCTTTAAAGGAAATTCCTTCTCCTCTTTCAAGAAAGTGAGTGATGAGGATCTCACTGCCATTATTACGTCGATGAGCAAGAAGCACTGTGATCTTGATCCGATCCCTACTCGAACTCTGGTTGGACTATTACCGCAACTATTACCTATTATATCTGACATTGTCAATGGAAGCCTTCAAGAGGGAAGATTCCCTGAAATGCTGAAACAATCCCTGGTTAGGCCATCTTTCAAGAAAAAGGACAGCCCCGAGGATATGAAGAATTACCGTCCTGTTTCTAATTTATCCTTCATCTCGAAGATCATCGAGAAATGTGCGGCGGCCCAATTAACTGAGCATCTGGAGGAGAATAATTTGTTTCCAGGAGTGCAATCAGCTTACAGAGCACATCACAGCACTGAGACCACTCTTGTGAAGGTGGTCAACGATCTCCTACTCATCACTGACGAGAAATCAAAGGCAATCTTAGTACTTTTAGACTTGAGCGCTGCTTTCGATACCATCAATCACAAGATACTACTGGGGAAGCTGAAAAGGAACTATGGTGTGACAGGGACTGCTCTCTCCTGGTTTGAGTCCTACCTGACGGACAGAAAGGCCTCGGTGAAAGTTGGAAACTCGACCTCATCGCCAGTGGCTATAACCATCGGAGTTCCTCAAGGATCCATCTTAGGGCCCCTGTTGTTCGTTCTCTATACCAAAGAACTTGAGAGTATCGCTAAGCACTATGGTTTACTAGTAGAGCTGTATGCTGACGATACGCAGCTCTATGTTTCATTTACCAACAACAAACTGGCTGACTTGGAAAAGACACTTCAGGAATGTCTCAACCATATCAAGGTGTGGATGGCAGACAACTTTCTTCGACTAAATCCTTCGAAAACTGAATTCATCGTTCTTAGAAACAAACACGACAAAGAAGCGAATCCAGAAGCTATAAAAGCACTAGACGACCAAGATCCATCTGTTCCAGCCCCACTGGTGCGAAACCTTGGTGTTTTCCTTGATTCGGAGCTTTCACTAACTGGAAACGTTTCAAAAACGGTAAGAGCATGCAATCTGTGTCTCCTGAATCTTTGGAAGATAGGGAATACACTAACTATCGACCTCAAAGTGAAGCTAGTCAACACCCTTGTACATAGTAGGCTTGATTACTGCAATAGTCTACTTGCTGGAGCATCTGCTAAAGACCTCGGGAGGTTACAAAAGGTTCAAAACGCTGCCACAAGATTCATCACAGGACGCCGATCTCTTCATAGCACATCAGACATTCGAAGACAGCTTCATTTTCTACCGGTTAAGGAAAGAATTAACTACAAGCTATGCTTATTGACCTACAAGGCCCTAAACGGTCTAGCACCGACGTATCTTTCTGAACTGGTACAACGTCGGAAGCACAAGCTGAAGAATCTCCGGCGTGATATGGACATAACATATCTTGAAAGGAAATACACCCGTTATTGCTCGAGCAAAGGAGCCTTTAGTGTCGCTGCACCAGCAGTGTGGAACGACCTGCCGAAACTGCTACGTGAAAATACATCTGTCCTATCCTTTAAAGCCAACCTAAAGACTCACTTCTTCAAAAAAGCCTACAAATGTTGAAGGACCCATTTCCGGTATTAAACATGGACATTGTGACAGAGTGATGTGTATGAGTATATGTAACGTGTGTAGCGTGAACTAAGTGAAGCTGGAATGGTCAGTATTTACTTTTTCCTCTCTTTCCTCTATCCTCTAAACTGACCCTTACTGCTAATGATTGGTTTGTTTATTTCGTAACATTTGATATCAAAAGGGAAAAAAAAAAAAAAAAAAAAAAAAAAGGACAACAACAAAAAAGCGAGAAAAACGTGTGAATATAAAAACATCCCAAAAAAAAAGGAAAAAAAAAAGTTGTTCTAAAAAAGAAAAGAAAAAGAGAGCTTGCGAGAAAATAGAATGATATGTGAGGACTTGTAAGTGTAAAGCAGTCGGCAAGTGGCTTCTACTACTCCAAATTGGTCAGCTGAATTACTGGAAATTGGAAATGCTACATGATACATCTTCTTTGAGTATTCTATGTGCAACTAAGCACACAGGTTTCAGTATAGGTATCCTAGTATCAGTATCCCCGATAGGGGCGGTCTTCAATTTGCTTCTTTTGGATCTTTTAGATCCTTGAATATCTTGTACACTACTGCATGTTTCTGCAGTGATAGGATCTCCTAAATTATTTTCTCAACCTTCCAAATATATTAACAAAACATCTTTCAGAACATAAGAAAAAAATCATAATCTTGTAGTAAAACTAGCCGCTTTTGGAGCGAGGGCTGTTGGGGATGAAAGAGGATGGAATGATGAATTTTTCTTCTTCCAACGGCAGAACTTGTGCTGAACCGTAAAACGGACAGTTAAAGAGCGGACTATAAATGTTTATTTTGTATTGTATTGTATTGTATCTTCTCCCAATCACTGGCGAAACGTTCCGGCTAAAGTCAGCGAACACTGCAAACGATGCTCGCCTTGATGTTGCTGCCAGGGACTTTTGGCTTCCTATGGACAAAATTTACACGGATGTTCGTATCTTTAATCCATTGGCACCCACCAACAGTGCCATCCCGCTCGACACAGCTCTGAAACGGCACGAGGACGAGAAAAAACGGTGCTATAAAGAACGGGTCCTTGAGGTCGAGCAGAGCTGTTTTTGCCCTCTTGTGTTTTCAATAACTGGTGCCCTGGGCAACGAGGCAGAAAAATTCTACAGGCGCCTAGCAAAGCTGCTTGCTGACAAAACCAAACAGGCTTATCCTGATACCATCCGTTATATCAGGCAGCGGTTGGCCTTCACCCTGCTCGGGGGGGTTCCAACCTATTTCGTGTACGTTTGTACGGGAAAAAACACGGGTTTCCTCAAACAAAAAAATACAAAAAAATACAAAAAAATACAAAAAAATAAAAACAGTTTTATATGGTAATTTACCATTATTGTTCGAACTTTTACTGTTTTAAAACATTCTTCCACGCTATTTCACGCAATTTAGCACAAAATATATACATATTTTACATATGTAGCATGCCAAAATCGCGAGAGAAATTTCCCCGAATCGCAATTTCTTACCGAGAAAATTTTCTCGAATCGTATTTTCTAAGCGAGAAATTTCCCCGAATCGCAATTTCTTACCGAGAAAATTTTCTCGAATCGTATTTTCTAAGCGAGAAATTTCCCCGAATCGCAATTTCTTACCAAGAAAATTTTCCCGAATCGTATTTTCTAAGCGAGAAATTTCCCCGAATCGCAATTTCTTACCGAGAAAATTTTCTCGAATCGTATTTTCTAAGCGAGAAATTTCCCCGAATCGCAATTTCTTACCGAGAAAATTTTCCCGAATCGTATTTTCTAAGCGAGAAATTTCCCCGAATCGCAATTTCTTACCGAGAAAATTTTCTCGAATCGTATTTTCTAAGCGAGAAATTTCCTCGAATCGCAATTTCTTACCGAGAAAATTTTCTCGAATCGTATTTTCTAAGCGAGAAATTTCTCCAAATCGCAATTTCTTACCGAGAAAATTTTCTCGAATCGTATTTTCTAAGCGAGAAATTTCTCCAAATCGCAATTTCTTACCGAGAAAATTTTCTCGAATCGTATTTTCTAAGCGAGAAATTTTCCCGAATCGCAATTTCTTACCGAGAAAATTTTCTCGAATCGTATTTTCTAAGCGAGAAATTTCCCCGAATCGCAATTTCTTACCGTTTATGTATAGCTGGGTTTATGTTCATGTATCTATGTATTATTTATACTTTTTTCACGCACCCACATCCTTCATTATTTTTTTGTATTTTTTTGTACTTTTTTGTATTGTTTGTATGAAAAAAAACAGGAATTTTGGATACTTTTATGTATGGTCCGTACGAAAAAATACAAAAAAATACAAAAAAATAGGTTGGAACCCCCCCCCCCCCCTGCTCAGAACAACTGTGATCAGTTTAAGGGGCCATAGAGGCAATAAGTTTACCAAAACAATACAATACAAGATCAAGAGTGAAAAACAAGATATTAACTTATTATATAATTCTTTTAATTCTACCCGATTTAATCAATTTTAATCAATGCAGTAATTTATTAATCTTCTCCCCCATGGGAGACCGGTATTTTTATATTGATATTGTTATCTAATCCCATTTTAACCCCCTTTTAGAAAAAAGTCTGATTTTCTCCCAGCCCTTGTTGACTCAACAAGGGCTGGGAGAAAACCAGACTGTTTTTATAAATAAAAACAATGTTGAGTAACAACGTCGCAGTCCGGTTGAATGCTAAAGGCCTTCACCCGGATGCATATTCGCTTTGCAAAAAGTATGGCAGTGTTAGAATTCTAATGCAAAAACGCATTGCGAAAAACAAGTTACATCGGGACGAAGTCTAGTATTCCTGACGTGATGGTTTGGGACGCAATCGCTTGAGCCGTCTTACACTTACAGATGTCTCATCAGCACAGCACATTGAGGCGAAAGGTCATTTGGTAGTGGCGGGTACCCTCTGACTGGAGGACGATCGTGAAATCCTGTCAAGTAATATTGTAGATGATAGTCATAGCATGTGGAGAAAGAAAGAGCACTGTGATCAATTTGTCTCTAATCAACATCTTGCCATCAGTACAGTTTGCGAGAGAAGAACCCTCCCCGGAAGAGCAGACTGGATCTACTGAGCTGAGTTTCCTCGATATTCTAGTCCGCACAGTTTTATTGCACACGACCAACCTTTATGGACTCGAGTGGGAGCTCTTCCAAAAAGCTACTCACAGCGGGAGATACCTTCACTACCACTCACACTCCGTCCTGCGAGCAGACTATCAACTTCAAGCTCAACATTGTGAGAACGGAATCCAGACGTGTTCTCAACCGATGCTCGACTACAGAACTAGCATACCCCCACCTAATCTGGCAGATTCCGGATACCCTTGGGCAACCATCAGCAACATCATCGCTACTGAGCTCAACAAAGTCCCTACACCTCGACGTCCCAACCACACTAAGGAAGTAGATTTCCTTCTAAAAGTCCCCTTCACCAACGAGACTGCACTAAGAAGGATAAGGAATGTCGTAAAGAAATGCTCACTACCCATCAGAATCACCACAACCTCGGGCAGCAAAGAGTCCCTTGTTAAACGACTAGATCTCATAAAAACCCTTCCAGGGAATTTGCTTGTGTAATTCACCGTCACGAAGTCCCATGTGATTGGCCAGTGGCCAGTGGCCACACGTGGTATACAGAGCTGAGCAACAACAAGAACGGTGCGACGTCCCATCCTCTGAAAGAGACTTGGAGAGGCATCAGTGAGAATGGGAACAGATGTTTCAGTTCTTGGAAAGCATTGCCGCTCTAACCACCCGGAACTAACAACGGGAATATCTGACACAAGGGACTGGGACTCCTTCTTCGACTTGGCCCGGAGCTTACTAGGTGATATGAAACTATGCGACTTTTCGCGGGACTGATAGAAGCTTTCCTAATATAATAATAGAAGCTAACTTTTAGGTACTGCTGAGCCGTGAAACGGACATCTACAGTATTTATGCGACTGCAGAAATCTAGACAAAAACTGAAATTTAAAACGGGCGCTCTATACAGTATACTCACTACTCAGTATACTCTACTTTATTTTGGCTGTCAGAGCATTAGCCTGACAGTATTTTGGTGACTTGTTCCAACTTGTAAATTTTCTTCATAAACGATTATATAGCGGAGGCCAGTCGCGTCCCCTCGCCTTGGACCTTAAATGAAATTTGTGTTTAAATATTTAGAATAATGTAACGCACATAGATGTTACCTGAGCCACGCATTTCGACATAAGATAAGAACTCTCGTGACCAACCATCAGCTTTCAGAAATCACACACGTACTTTGCTTTCGTACTTTACCAATATCATGCCCCTCTACCAGCTAGTAACTGCAGCCAGGTCGGACCCAGACCGGGACTGGTTCAAGTCCAAATATATCGCCCTGCTGCAATGTACCCTGACAGTGGTGACTACAGTGGTGTGCTGGGCTGTAGCCCTGTACAATGGCCATGTGAAGGTGTGGCCCATCCCCATGATATCCCACTGTGGCGTGTACCCCCCTGAAAAGTACATCTTCTCCATTGGACTCGTCTGTGCGGCTGCTCTCATGTTCATGTTCATTTGGATTGTTGGTGAGTATTATAGTACTGGTTTGGAATTATTGGGAAGTATAATTGGGTACCAGAGATCTGACCTCATATTATTTCAGAGACTGCTGGAAAGATATACAGCTCTCGAACAACTGCATGGGTGCTTGGGTTCCCCTGTTCCATTGGACTAATGGTGCTGGCGGTGTGCAACTGTGAGGAAGAGCCCACCCTTCATTATATTGGGGCTATTAGCTACTTTGTAGGGTTCGCTATTTGGTGTCTACTTTGCAGCTTCAAGGAGTTATCAGTAAGTGACTGCTGTTACATGTTTCAATGTTTGTATCACAATAACAAATGAATACTTGAATGCTTGCGTAGATCTCATTATAAACAGGGGGTTTTAAAACACTGGCTATTTCCTGCTAGTTATCACTTAACTTATCTTGCAGCTTGAAGAAGAGGAGAAAGATGTGTGGGTGTTTGTTAGAAAGGCACTTGCTGTCTTCATCTCCATCTTTACCTTTATAATGCTCGCACTGTTCCTTGTCTTCAAGCAGAAGGTATAGATCTTTCATTCTCTACCTTCTCTACCTCTTCCAGTCTGTCCCGTATCTCCATTATGTATACATACCTTCTACTTTCTCTCCCTTTCTCTCTCTCCCCCAGTGGCAAGAGGGCTGGATCCCCCTGTGTGAGTGGGGAGCTGTTATCTGCTCTGAACTCTTCGTTGGCACATTCTTCTTTGATCTTGGTGACGAGTACTTTATAGAACAGGTCAAGGTACCAACTCACAAGTATAACTATGAAGACGAAGAAGATGATCTCTATTGTGTGGAGTAAGTGGTGTGTTCGTTGATTTCAATGTTCTTAATTCGTTCTAAATGTAACGATTAAAGCACTGGCTTGGTTGCTGCTAGTCTAACAATACCCTAAATCCCACAGGTAAGTGATGTAAAGTCGACAGTGTGGATCGTGGCTCGACAGGTGCTCTCCCTCGCAGCCCTCTGGTTCACTATCGGCCTGGGAATCTTCATGGGTCTCGGATACGATGAACATCCCTCTGAAGTTGCAATATGCGAGTGGTCGGCAGTGCTGTGTGCTGAACTCTACATATTAACCTTCTACTTTGATCTAGGCGACACATATTTCGTTGAAAATGTCCAGGAAGTCGATAACTGTAATCAACTGAATTTTGATGATGAATGTGAGGGAAAGTGTCACCTTCTCTCCGTTTAGAATGTACTGCAGGGAACATTTTGATTGTCTTTTAAGAAGTTGTGACTTGTGTGGCCGGTGTGTAATTTTTCTGATAATTAGTTCATGTTGCAAAAATAAATAATCCTGAGTTAATTAATTCGTAAAACCTATCAACTGGAAACACAAATGTCCTAATGGGTTTTCCCATCATTGCCGGCAGTGGCGAGTACATCTGGCTATTACTGTTCTTTGAAAATCATAGTCTCATCTTGCGCTGAAACTATGCTAATAACCTCCCACAATCGTAGTAAAATGAGATATTCTACATATATTCGTCAAAGTATCTTTGTTTTGGCAATATTACTCCTGAATATGGTTACAGTTCGCTTCAGTAGACTGTTCAATACTTAGTGCAAGAACCAAGTTTAAAATGTCCCTAGACACGGCCTCCTTTTCAACTGGTGGTGGTTCCAAAACAACTTGAGATTTTCTCTTTACCTCTAGCAGGGTGTCTCCTGTTCTCCCGACTCTACAGGATTATCTGCCGCTCTGTAGACTAGTCATTGTTTCTGTCGGAGCATCTCCAGCTTCATTATACTCTCCTTGATGGTCTCGTATTGGAAGCTGTAGATAGTTGGGCAGGAGAGGACTGGCAGAAAGGACATGAACAGGGATACCCACCTGGAGAGGGAGGGTGTGTTACTGTGTTAGTTTTGAGAGGGAGGGTGTGTTAGTTTTGTTGTCTGTTAGAATTAGATCGGACATGGAATAAGTGTTAGTTCTGGCACTAAGGAGCTGTTACCCACCGTATAGTTGCGTTGGATTCTGGTGCTGTGGTTGATCCTGGCTTTACCATCTCCTGCAGCTGCAGAACAATCTGAGAGAAAGAGAGAGATGGAGATTGGAGAGAGAGAATAATCAAGCATTTCAACATAATGATGTTAGTATCTTTAAGAGCTGTATTTTCACTATCAGAATCCAGTACAATAGCTGAGTCTGACTCTTGACAACATGCTCTCAACAAGTCAGTTAAAACACACTGTCATACCAGGGGAGCGTATCCGAGGATGAAAGTGAGAACAAGAGCGTAAATCACAACTTCTGTCTGTTTGTCGGACCGTGCTGACAAGCTGTATTCTGTGTAGCTGGAACTTCCCCTACGTTGTATGTTGTTCTCAGCCGACTCAATGGGTGGTAGTTGATCTGAAAAGAGTTAATGTTTAGACTTGAAAACAGTTAACCAGTTCATGGCATTGGTAATACATACCAGTAAGCTTATCATATGACCACGGAATTACCGGGCCGGTAATACATACAACTCTGAGAGCGATAACTTTACTATTCAGTTTGCCAATGACTTCCCCTGCCAAGTTGCTATACTCTCACTCCCACAATATAAGATATTGAGGCCAAATATCCGGCTTCTGCAGTAGATTAGAATTTGGAAGTTTGCTTTTAGTAACTACGGCTGACCGTATCTTTTCTCACACTCCTCTCTCTCTCTCTATCTCTCTCTCTCTCTCTCTCTCTCTCTCTCTCTCTCTCTCTCTCTCCCCTCTCTCTCTCTCTCTCTCTCTCTCTCTCTCTCTCTCTCTCTACCCCTATATTTCTCTGATCTCTATCTTTCTCAACAACATCAATTATATAAACTCTCTCTCTCTCTCTCTCACACACACACTCTCTCTCTCTCTCTCTCTCTCTCTCTCTCTCTCTCTCTCTCTCTCTCTCTCTCTCTCTCTCTCTCTCTCTGTCAGTGAGACTCGGACCCTCCCCTGTACTGCACACCTCACTAGCTCTCTCTCCATGGTTTCCCAGCGTTGTTGTTTGTAGTGCAGTTCCTCAACACCCAGACTATTCACCAGCTGCACTAGTTTTATTGTTTTTCCACATAATGGCCCATCACACAGCAGCTTGTGCTCAACCGGATTGGAGAATCCAGACACGCTCAGAATGGGAGAGACAATGAGTGAGTGTGTGCAGGAGTAGGGGTTGGAATACAAGAGAGCATCCATAGAGAGATGCTGCACAGGCGGCTAGAAGACGCTTTATCTTTCGCATTGCAGGATTATCTAAGATCTTTTCTATGCCGTGATGATTAATAGTTATATTATCATTCTGCCTTGGTTGTCCTTTCAAATTTAGCAGTTGTTGAACTTTCATAAAAAGAAAGAAAAAAGCTCGAACGTACAATATATTAGGTTGTCCAGTAAATATTTTCGTTTGGTGTTTATTAGGAAAATGGTTTGAGATAGAGCAAAATGGACTTCACCACAGTTTTTCTCACGTATTTTGGATCGGAATATCATGCCTGATATCGGTATATAGTTTTTCTGGGGTGCCAGCAAGCTATATTTTCTCTACCCCACTGTTGTTGCCGCTGCACGGGGTCACCAAAGTTTTTTAAAACGCTTCCCTAAGAAAACTGGTACAGTCTTTTTAGCTCCAATGGTGCTTAATCGATAGCAAATCGTCCAAGGATAAAATGTATACGCGATTTAGGTCTCTACGCGTTCGATAGTAACCACTAGAACAGTAAATGTAACATCAAAAATCGAAAAAGCGCAAAAAAATCTGGCCTGTTTTACGGGTGTGTTCGAAACGTCAATAACTCACTTTTTAAGTCAACCAATCACATAATTGGGTTCACTACGTCGTAGAACTGACTTAAAACTATCTTTTACTGCAGAGTTTTTGATTATGAGCCAATCCTGGTGAGACCCGGAAGTGAAAGTTTCTATTTTGACCAAAACTTTTTGGATGCCCATTGCTCAGTGACAAAATAAAGATAGAATCTTTTATTACATCTTAAACGATAGATAATTGTCCAATGAACAAGCTTGATGCAACAAAACATCACTCAGGTACCATTTTTAGGAAGTACAGCAGCTTTAGTACTAAAACTCGAAAATCGCGATTTTTCATATGCAGCAGCATCAAGAGTGGTGTAGAGTAAATAGCCTGGTGGGAACCGAGAACAGCCAAATACCGATATCAGGCATGATATTCCGATCCAAAATCGCGTGAGAAAAACTGTGGTAAAGTCCATTTTGCTCTATCTCAAACCATTTTCCCAATAAAAGCCAAACGAAAATATTTACTGGACAATCTAATATGTTGATTGTTGATCGATGCCTTTGTTTTTTATTAATCATACAATCTACAAGGTCCCCGTACTATTACGAATTAATCCACTTGCATATCTTTCGCCTCTCTCTCTCTCTCTCTCTCTCTCTCTCTCTCTCTCTCTCTCTCTCTCTCTCTCTCTCTCTCTCTCTCCTCTCTCTCTCTCTCTCTCTCTCTCTCTCTCTCTCTCTCTCTCTCTCTCTCCTCTCTCTCTCTCTCTCTCTCTCTCTCTCTCTCTCCTCTCTCTCTCCTCTCTCTCTCTCTCCTCTCTCTCTCTCTCTCTCTCTCTCTCTCTCTCTCTCTCTCTCTCTCTCTCTCTCTCTCTCTCTCTCTCTCTCTCTCCTCTCTCTCTCTCTCTCTCTCTCTCTCTCTCTCTCTCTCTCTCTCTCTCTCTCTCTCTCTCCTTCTTTCTTTCTTTCTGTCTCTCTCTCCATCTCTTTCTCTCTCTGTCCCTCTCTCTCTGTCACTTTCTCTCTCTCTCTGATCCTCTCCGTCTCTCTTTCTCTGTCTCTTTCTTTCTGTCCCTCTCTCTCTCTCTCTCTCTCTCTGTCCCTCGCTGTCTCTCTTCTTAGAATCAGGTATAAACACACCCATCTCGGTCCAGTACAATGTGCGAAATAAGTGCCTCATTACCTTAAACAAAGGACCGACCTAATCGCACCACTCGCTCTATCCCTCTGCTCGCTCTATGAAAGAGAGGGAGATCGAAGATACATCAAGCACTCCCCTCATCTCAATTTCTTGGATCCCTCATCCCATTCTTCACACGTGCGCACAGAAGACGGGAGATAAATCATCATGGTTCAGAGAGAGAGAGAGAGAGGGAGAGAGAGAGAGAGAGAGAAAAAGAGAGAGAAAGAGAGAGAGAAAGAGAGAGGTATAGCTTGGGATAAAGGTAGATTCCAGTATCCCTTTATTTTGTAGAGCTTAGAATCAGAGAGAGAGGGGGGGGGGGAGAGCCCAAGGAGGCTGCTTGCTGCAGCAATACTGGACAATCTTGATTCTAGGTGCATGTACATCTGCAAATTTTGATTTGCCAACTGTTATTTGTGGGCGCTATGTCTGATTACTGCCCCTTCTTTAATTACGTGGTTTGTCATGAGGTGTGCAGCCATGTGAATGAACTCTTTTGTGAGCCTGCTAATAATATTAACTCTCTGGATAGAGCCCTGGATAGACGTGCCTCTCTACAATCTCCCTGTTACAATCACTCTCACAACCATCTTGCCCACTAAGAATTATAGTCCTGGCTTGATAGATTTTGCACGGTATATCGGGGTGCCCGGTTCGTCGAGGTGAAATAAGGTAAATTCCCTATATATCGGGAAATTGGGCACGTCACGCCCCTCGTGTTCGCGCGATCCCCTCACACAGGGCAAATCGGGAAAATGTATATCCGTTCGGTAAATCGAGGTTCCGGTAAATCGGTGTTGTCATGATTCATGATAGGCCCTAGCCATATTGTATACAGGAACTACTACAGCATGTTGGCCATGCGATACAGTCAATTGATCGAATTGCTTGTGAGGACACACACTGATCTCACTGTATTACACATTTAGAGATAATTATCTGACGAATATTCGGAAATAATTCGACTATGTCACTCTCACGATCTCTCTCCATCTCTCTGCCGTAGTTTTGACCATCGGTATTTTTCTATACTCTATCGAATGCTCAGCATTATGGATGTTCAGCCTGTGCATTACACATTATACAAGAAGCTATAAACCACAGACACTACCAATTACCACTACTCTTCGCGAATTGAGACTATTAAAATCTTTACTTCAGTTAACGATTGAAAACAAGATGATCAGGTTTGAGTAATGTTTTGGTTTGTTTCTAAGGGCGTTAGTTGCTGCGACATAATGACTTGATCAGAGTTTTGGGATCACTGAGGTTGCACCTGGGTTGCTGATCTGATCAGGGTACAGGGTGTAAGATGCCAAGATGTAATCTTTAGGATTATTTTTCAGGGTATAGTATCGTCCTATACAGTTAGGTAGAAGTCTCCATGTCTCTTGCATATTCCGAAAGATTGCGACACGAAATCAATTCTGACACGTGCTAGTCTGATTAATGAGCATTTCAGAGAGAGAGAGAGAGGGTGCCGTTGTAGTGGGGTTTCAGCGAGAGATAGGGGGTGCATCTGCCATCTGGAGAGAAGTCTCAGATTCCGAAAAGGGATAAAGATGCCAGAACGTTTTGATCAAATTAATGGTGTACTGAACGGACATTGATTGACCTGGACGGTTAATTCTGAACGCCTTGTTTTTCTTTAACTTTCTGGATGAACCAATTGAAGCAGAGCAGTATAGAGAAGTTGTGTGTGTGTGTGTGTGTGTGTGTGTATGGCATAAAGAGTGGTCGGATGGCTGTATATGACAAGCTGTCTATACCTAGTCCTCATTAGCTGATTATAAATTATAGGCCCATACTGCTGCAGTAGTGCTCTATTTCTGCAGCACCTCCCCCTCTATATCCCCCTCTCAAAGTCTGTCTCTCCCGCTTTTTGTCATAAAGAAGTGCCTCTCGCCTCCTTCAATTCTCCTGCTTTTAGATGTTATCAATTATGATGGTTTTGGTTCTTTTGCTGTTAGGATTTGCATTTATGTTCGTTTATGTTCATCAGTATTCTGCACTCTCACGTGCAGCCCGCTGAGTCCCCTGATTATGTTGTTAGGAAATTAAAATTAAAGGATTGAACAGGTAACATATTGCTTTATATTTGCGTCTATGTACACATGTACATCTATCAAGTGTTGTCACCAGCTTGTGTCCACGTGTGTCCACTGGGAATTATATGCATGGATCGATCAAGGCTTATTGTAGTGGCCTCTCTAGAGAGAGAGTGAGAGAGTGTGTTCCACTAACACAGTATGTGATGAATCTGGCGATTCAGTTTGTGCTATGCCTATTATATTCCATCCAGGGCCCCCGACTCAGTCTCTATATCATTCTCTCCAATACACCCTCCCCAATACATTCATTCATGACGCTGTTTCCCGATCTACCCACCTGTATTCTTACTCTGTAATTGGCCTGACTGTGGTTTTGTGATCGTTCTACAACTGTTATAGTTACTATAACAGCTTGTTCTACAGCCTGTTTACGTTATGAAGTTAATTAGTAGCACCCATGAAATTAATTAGTAGCACCCATGCTTAACGTGACACCAATGTTTCAGTGGCACATAACATTCAGAGCACATGTCGACTTAGTGTCGTCTGTACGTAACTCTTGTAAAAATTTGCACACAGTTATGACCTGTCTTGCTCTTTTTACCGCACATCTCGTTATCTCTCCCTATCTCGCTCTTCTCTCTCTCTCTCTCTCTCTCTCTCTCTCTCTCTCTCTCTCTCTCTCTCTCTATCTCTCTCTCTCTCTCTCTCTCTCTCTCTCTCTCTCTCTCTCTCTCTCTCTCTCTCTCTCTCTCTCTATCTCTCTCTCTCCGTAACCCGGAAATTGAGGAACATTTACTAAGCACTGGGGTGATGATCGGATAGAGGATAGTTGAGGATAAATTGACCAGCACTTTTGCACACTAACGAACATCAGCTCACTTCGTCATGATTCCTCCACAGTCTCACTATCCTGATTCCTGATATCTAGGGTTCTTTTTCTAGTTATTCATAGCTAAAAGTTGCTCAGTTATATTACAACATTTGGCCCTGTCTTCCTATGGTTAGCCCCACCCGTCTAATGAAGACAATACGTCATAACCATTAGATATGGCTGGTATACTGTGCCAACACGTTCAGAGTTAATAGTACAGTGTGAAAACCTTCCTGTGTTATAGCTTACCTAGTTGTACAGTGCAGTACACCCCTCTCACGGTCGAATTGTACTCTGTAGATCTGAAGGATCCGATCTTATACACGCTGTTGGAAAACCTAAAGTAGAATTAAGGATACTACATGGTTTAGATGTATGTACTTTTCCTAGCATATATTATATCCTCTTTATCCATGGATAATACCAGTATGGGAATAGAGAGCGAGCAAACTCTGTATATAATGTGCGTCATTGTATTTGCCCGACTCTATAATTCCTTATTAGCGCCATAATCTGCATCACTTAAACGCCGCTTTTCCGTGATGCATCCCAATATCCATTATACTAGGGAAGATTTCATCTTATAACTTACTACTAGTATAGCGTGCCCTAAATGAGATACATGAGGGCTAATGGGCTATGAATAGCGATCTATATCTCACCGCAGCTACTATATATAACTGCACATGTAGTATGGAGCCTGTTAGTCCACCGGGGAGCCTCGGACTAAATTTAATCTCCCATTGTGCACAAAGCCTGGCCTGTATTTTGGAGAGCATTTACAGAACGCTTTTATGCTGCAAATCCGAAAGTAATAACATATTCAGTTTTAGATCACTGCTTTTTGAAGTACAGGCAAATGTGCTCCCACACTCACCAGAGGAGCATTGTTGTAATATTTTGCTGTTTTAATCCTCCCTGGCCTTGTTACACGATATATTATGTGCGATATAGCTCCATTCTCTCATACAGGATAATGATCTGAGTTGCATTGCATGGTGAGTGATGCGGTGGTTGGTACCTCTCCTTTTCTACCTGTGTCACCAGGGGCAGCCCATCGCACGAAGGAAGACTGACATCGCTGCCAGTACAATCGCAGACCAGCTCCGGAAGAACATGTCATATTGGTTTAACAAGGAGAAAATAACGGCTGTTTATGATACCCAGACATACAATGATTACACAGGTACTATAGCTTCCCCTGCTAGACACAAGGTATTAGTATCCTTCCCCTGCTAAAATGATCATGCGAAATAGTTGCAGGTACCTTGGTACAGTTCACAATTGTTGAATGTGTTTTAGGTAAGCAGATACTGGATAAACTGAAGGTGAATGTCAGTAGTCAGTTCTCCAAGTCACAAAACAGCCTGGAAGCCATCCGGAAGAGTGCTCTGAACAGTTACTACCAATATACAGGGGATACTAAGGAGTTTGATTTCTTAGAACGATTCAAAAACAGGTATATTGATCACGGGGTACATGTAAGTTACTTCATCTCGGCGCCTTTGATATCTCTTTGTTTTAAGTACTTAACGTAAAATAGTTTATGAATAATCAATGTTACCAAAGAACCCTGGTCGGCAAGAAATCCAACTCTTTAGTCTAAAGTCTAGAACTATATGTAAAACATAGCTTCAACCCAGGCTCATTCTTGTATAGTAATTGTAGTAGGGGCGGCAACCAGGGCTCCTCCTTTTGGCCCCTTGATATACTAGTCACCAGTGAAGAAACTCTCCACCAGATCTCCCCCACTCAGCACTCTCTCTCCCTCCAATCCACTAGCTCTCTCACTTACTCTCACTCTCTCTCACTCAGCACTCTCTCTCTCTCTCTCTCTCTCTCTCTCTCTCTCTCTCACTCACTCGACTCTCCCCTCCACTCCACTAGCTCTCACTCTCTTCTTCTTCTTCAGAACGAACAATGACCGGGCGATAACCTACCAAAAGACAGCCAACTTTAAAAGGAATGTTTCCATAGTAACCTCTAGTTTGGTGCTACCTATTGACGTCTACTACAACTGGACTTCAGTTAGGGAGACTATTCTCTGGACGAAGGGCATGGATGATACATTTAAGAAGAACTGGTCACCTAACTTGGTAAATTAATTTGGTGTTAAAATTAATTATTATAGCGCTTCGCGAGCTAGATAACCGATATTGTAATGTATCAATGTGGTGTCAATATTATTTGCTAAAAACTCTTCACCTGCTACCATGTATAGACAGCAATTCCCTGCTTCGAAGACTTCTCAGATGCTGAGCTTTGCTGGATCCCACAGACTCTTGATCCGCTGGATAAGCAGCAGAAATACGTAATCTCACATTACATTCAGTGTGGATTTGGCATCCCTCACATGTATAATAATAGCCCTACAACAATGATCTTTATCAGATCTCTGATTTTGTTTGCTAAATCGTTATCCGACATGCTGTGTGGACTGTAGAGAGTTTCAAAGCGTGATTTGCAATGTGTTGGGATTGTGATTTGATCAGAGTTCAATACACAATAAACTCAGATCGCTCAAGATTTAATTCTCCCCCCTCTCCCCTCCATGTAGACGGGTTCAGCGACATTGCTCCAGTACATTGGAACCCCTCACGGTGTAATGCGGGTTTACCCCTCCTACTACACACCACGAGTTGGGAAGTGGGTCACTTACGATCACCGCTTTCGTATCTGGTAAGGATCAACCCACTTTTCAGACGTGTGTCTGGTGTATAATATGTCTGTATTGTATCTGAATTACTACACCTTATAATTGTAATAATTACTGATCATTGTCCCGCCTCACACTAATCAATACACTAATCAATACACTGCTTTATGTTGTGACGTCATTCCTTATAGATAATAACCATCCCATGAACCCCCTGTAGGAACTGTGCCAACCCCCACCCCTGGTAACCAGGACAACCCCCACCCCTGGTAACCATGACAACCCCAACCCCTGG
Organism: Hormiphora californensis; assembly: GCA_020137815.1. Taxonomy (NCBI): domain Eukaryota; kingdom Metazoa; phylum Ctenophora; class Tentaculata; order Cydippida; family Pleurobrachiidae; genus Hormiphora; species Hormiphora californensis. The sequence continues at coordinate 9,060,921 of CM035351.1, forward strand.
TCACCATGACAACCCCCATCCCTGGTAACTATGCCAACCCCCACCCCTGGTAACCATGCCAACCCCCACCCCTGGTAACCATGCCAACCCCCACCCCTGGTAACCAGGACAACCCCCAGGTATGCAGTAGGTGCGATGGAGTCTAACAAGATCGTGTTCCTCATGGACAAGAGCGGTACCCTGGTGGGAGAGCCAGTGAAGCTAATGAGGGAGACTGCAATTAACATTATCAAGACTATGGTGTCAGATGAGGATTATATAGCCGTCCTAACTTACAACCAAGTTGTAGAGAGCCTAGGGTGAGTGACTTACAACCAAGTTGTAGAGAGCCTTGGGTGAGTGAATTACAACCAAGTTGTAGAGAGCCTGGGGTATGTGACTTTAGTAAGTGATGGAGAGGAGACGCGACGTAATTAGTAATTACAAAGGAGTGGTCAAATCCCCGGCAAACTATGTAGTTGCCACCAAAATCCCAGCCTCAGATGATATAGTTGCCCTCATTGGCATTTACCTTGTCTGCAGCAGTGGTTAGGCATTTTGTTGTCGACAACTCGACTTAACCATGATCAATTTACTACTACTACTGTTAATGAAATAGCGGAGAGTTCTCTGTTAAAAGGGTTTTAAATTTACTGCAGCGACTTTACGAAGGCGGCTTCGTAGCACATTCCTTGCAGTTGATTGAGTTATTTAACATACGTATAGTGTCAGCGACTCAAGTAATTTAGTGGTTTAACAATCGCCAAAATTGAAAATTAACCAGGATAATTTAGGAAGTTTTGCCTGTCATGATTTTGCAAATTATGTCGCACCGGATTATGTCTCAAAGATTATCCTTGGCAGGTGTGGGAACCGACTAGTAAGAGCCCGGTCACGTGTGAAGACGATCCTGGCAAAGCAGATACGAGAAATAAAACCGAACGGAGCAGGAAACTTCACCGTGGGACTAATCAAGGCACTTGAAGTTCTGTACAACCATAGGTAACAAATTTAGTTGCTGTTAGGGTCCTATAATAATCAGAGGAAAGGGGGTACTTGGAAAACTACCGAGACACTGGTGAATCATCATTCTCCTAAACACATTGTACAGGTCAGAAAGGACGTGTCACTCCACACTAATCTGGTTCACTGATTACACCCAAGTTGACGTGATGGCAGTGCTGAAACATGTCTCCAACACCTTCCCTAACCTTGGTGAAAGCCTGAGGAATATAAAGCTTGTCATACTCCAGGTACATACTGTTTAGAGAGAGAGAGGTACTACCGGTACTACACTGTTTAGAGAGTCGATCAGGGTCTCCATGTTGAAATATACCTATTTAAAGGACATCTACAGACCAGAAGCGAACTGCAAACTACACATTTCCCAGCAGATCTCTCACTGCACTAACTCAATGCAGGTCGGTAGTGATATCATGTTTGCTACGAACCTGGAAGAGATAGCACTGAGGGTGAATGGTATCTATAACAAGATAGAGGATCTATCTGATATATCACCCACCATACTAAACCTAACTGGAGAGTATACCAGTCTAGTGGATGATGATGATCTACAGGTATAGTGTATATTACTAGATTCTGCAGGCATATATCTCACTTGGTGTATGCTAACTTGTATCCTTGAACCCCATTAATTTGACGAAGAAGACTTTGATATCGTAAAGTGTTGCTATATTGCGTCCACCTAAATGTCGTCAAGTAATCTAAGTCTCTAATGATTCACTTTATCCCCGACGAGATAATCCCTTTATTATTTTCATTTCCTCCCTATCTAGCTACCGATGAACTCAGGTGTATCTGGGAAGGTAAACACGCTCTTACCTTGAACACATATTCTCTTGAACCCAACTAGCCCGAACTCTATCGATTGATTGCTGAATAAATTCATGAAATGCACAGCAGCTGGTGCCCTATAATTATATATACATGGCCTATACAAACAGCAGAAATACACACACTAACACTATCCGTGATTCGAGAACTACACGTTTTTACAAAGGCCAATACCAGATGAATCCTGTTTCTGTACTCTCAAAAAGCAGCTGAAATCTTCCTTCTGATTGCTGATGTTTCTAATTATTATTTCTATACATTCTCCCCACACGCTGTTCACTAGGTGAAGACCACGCCGATGTATAAAGATGCCTCGACGGAGGAGTATATCACCACCCTGGTGTTGCCAGTAGTCACTGATAAAGTTAGTGAGGGAGAGAGAGGGGAGAAGTTAAACTGGGAGAAATTACATCTCACCACCATTTAGTGTCGGCATGATTAGTGCACATAAATTATACAGAGCGTGGGGGATCATGCAGTATCGTGATAGTGAGAATTAGTGAGCTGCATGCTGTAACCACAGTTACTGAATGTTACCATGACACTCATTTTAGGACGCACCCTGGAACTGGACTGGCTCAAACCCGAGTTCTCTACAACAGGACCGGGGTTCCTTCCTAGGGGTTGCAGCAGTGGATATTGAAGCAAAGAGTCTGGGACAGTATCCTCTGGCTAATGCCCGGGGTTGCTATTCCATAACTGTGGATCAGAAGGGCAGTGTGTTGTACCATCCGGTACTGTACAAAAGTACGGGTAACATTGAGTTTGATCAGAAACTTCATCTTTACTCGTTCTTGGATAATGGGAGTACAATGCAGTATGTAGAGAAGAGCTTGGTGTTCCAGAACCTATCAGAAACAGTCAAACTACCTTATCTAGAAGTAGGTGTTGAGCAGGAATTGTGTAACGGTATGTGGAATGTGCTATTGTATTGGTTACCATGGTAACACTAAATGACTCCCACTCTTTCCTAGTTACAAGATTCGACCGTATCTAAGGGACTGAAGAGTTTTGTAAACGACTATTACTTTACTGTTGTGGTAGCGGTAAAGGAGAAGACATCTCTACTGCATGTGTGCAACACTAAAAAACTATCATGTAAGTTCCAAAACAAATCAATCACAGAGAGATTATACAATACAGGGACAATCTTTCTCAGTACTACAAAAACCAAAAAACCTTATCAACAATCAAACTAAAGACAGGAAGTGTTATTAAAATTCCACCAAATTGACATCATCCTCCCATTCTAATAGACTGCACCCTGTCAGATCTTGCTCAGTTAGCTCATTACCGCTCATCCACAGTTCCCTATCCAAACTATACTCCCCCTCCATCCTCTCCTCCTCCTCCTCCCCCATCCAGGGCATCCATGTGTTGTTAAAGTTAGCTGGGTTAGACGCCGGATCCTTCTTTCTGTTGCCCATAGCAACCACTGTAGCCTTGTAACCATCTATCTTTTCCGTCAGCATTTTAACTATCTCCGGGTATTTGTTACTCACGTTTTTTGTCTCCGAGGGGTCAAGTACTATGTTATACAGCTCGATATAACTGGCAGGTTTTGTAGTCATATTACCACCACCAGCACTACACGATCCAGACACCTCGGGGGCGGGGTACCATCCATTAGGTGGACCACCAGCTCCAATAATCAGCTTCCAATCACCCCATCTGATACCAGCAGTGGGGACTTGGTGTCCACACGACACAGGTTTAGGATCAATGTTGATCAGAAACTCGGTCCTGTTGCTAGGGAGGCCCTGACTGATTGGCAACCACTGATCCACCCCATCTAGGGGCAGTGTCTTGATGGGCCTATTGGGCGGTATTGTCCCACCTAAACTGGCCATATGCCAGAACGTTGGCAGCCAATCAGTAACGTGTATCATGGCACGTGATCGTCCCGGATCCAGAATGCCTGGTCCCCAGATGAAGGAGGGAGATCTAACACCACCCTCGTATAGAGCCCTCTTGCCTCCCCTGAAGGGGTAGTTACTGGATGTAACATGACCCACACAGTTCACATTACCACCGTTATCTGAGCTGAATACAACCACCGTGTTATCTGTTAGACCCACCTCATCCAGGGTCTCTGTGATGTTACCTATCGCCTCGTCCATTGCACTCACCATGGCTGCAAAGGTGCGCTCTTTTTTATCCGCAATGTGGCTGGCGTACTGGTCAATATACCTCTGTGGCACCATATGAGGATCATGCACGTTCTGGAGGGCCAGGTAGATGAAGAATGGCTCTTCCTGCTCTCTTAGTTGACCCCGCAGGAGATCCTGGACATAGGAAGCGTATAGCTCAGTACTGTACTGTCCGGATAGATCGTATCTAACGTCATCAACAAAGTTCCCTTTCCCGTCAATGTAATCGTGTCTCAGATCATATCCCTTACCGTTGATATGGGTGTCATAGTTCTGGGCGCCCATGTAGAACCCAAAGAAGTTGTCAAAACCTCGGTGGACTGGGGTATATGACCATTTGTGCATTCCTAGATGCCACTTACCCACAGCGTGAGTGGAGTAGTCATACTCTTTCAATACTTGAGGGATGATGGTTTCATTGAGTGGTAGACCCCATGGCTCACCGGGGTATATCACCTGGTGATGTAGCCCCGTGTGTATCGGGTATCGGCCTGACATTAGAGCGCCTCGGGTAGGAGTGCATACTTGCTGCACATAGTGTTGGTCTAGTTGGATGCCTGGAGGAGGAAGTTATTTTTACTCCTTCATAAAGTTATCCCTTCCGTAATACTCCTTCATAAATAAAAACATTGGCTGTTTACCTTGGTGAGCGAGTCTATTGAGTACGGGTGTTTCCACGAATCCATTAGTAAACCCCACATCTGCATGTCCCAAATCATCGCTCAAGATGTAAATGATGTTGGGCTGTCGTTTGAGGGTTCCTTTTGAACTTTCAGTGGCTAGCGTAGTCACCGTGAACAGAAGAAGGAAACAAAGTATCATGATTTCAGAAATATGCAGTGGGCGTTATAATATGATATGGAATCCATATAATATATAATTGCAAAGCAAAATAAACTGGCGAAAGGAAATAGAATCTCCTTCCTGCTTGATCAACAGGGACAAATGAAATTACGGTGTTTTATTTGTCCTTGTTGACCAAGCCGGAAGGAGATACCATCTCTTCAAACTATTATCATGCGGCTCATAAACAGTTTTCCGATACTTATCCTGGGAAATAGAATCATTAAGGAAATAGTACCACTGGGCAAATGCAATTCCTGAATAATACAAAATACACGCAGGGCTCACGCCATAAATTATAAATATTATCTAAATATTGGTTTTCGAAGAGGCTGAAGAGTTTTGTAAACGACTATTTCTTTACTGTTGTGGTAGCTGTTGTGGAGAAGACATCTCTACTGCATGCGTGCAACACTAAAACACTATCATGTAAGTTTCAAAACAAATCACGATCACAGGGTCCAGGGAGATTATACAATTTAAGCATGAGTAATCTTTCTCAGCACTACATTAAAACATTATCAACAATAATTCAAACTAGACGTGTTATTAAAATTCCACCAAATTGACATCATCCTCCCATTCTAATAGACTGCACCCTGTCAGATCTTGCTCAGTTAGCTCATTACCGCTCATCCACAGTTCCCTATCCAAACTATACTCCCCCTCCATCCTCTCCTCCTCCTCCTCCCCCATCCAGGGCATCCATGTGTTGTTAAAGTTAGCTGGGTTAGACGCCGGATCCTTCTTTCTGTTGCCCATAGCAACCACTGTAGCCTTGTAACCATCTATCTTTTCCGTCAGCATTTTAACTATCTCCGGGTATTTGTTACTCACGTTTTTTGTCTCCGAGGGGTCAAGTACTATGTTATACAGCTCGATATAACTGGCAGGTTTTGTAGTCATATTACCACCACCAGCACTACACGATCCAGACACCTCGGGGGCGGGGTACCATCCATTAGGTGGACCACCAGCTCCAATAATCAGCTTCCAATCACCCCATCTGATGCCAGCATGAGGGACTTGGTGTCCACACGCCACTGGTTTAGGATCAATGTTGATCAGAAACTCGGTCCTGTTGCTAGGGAGGCCCTGACTGATTGGCAACCACTGATCCACCCCATCTAGAGGCAGTGTCTTGATGGGCCTATTGGGCGGTATTGTCCCACCTAAACTGGCCATATGCCAGAACGTTGGCAGCCAATCAGTAACGTGTATCATGGCACGTGATCGTCCCGGATCCAGAATGCCTGGTCCCCAGATGAAGGAGGGAGATCTAACACCACCCTCGTATAGAGCCCTCTTGCCTCCCCTGAAGGGGTAGTTACTGGATGTAACATGACCCACACAGTTCACATTACCACCGTTATCTGAGCTGAATACAACCACCGTGTTATCTGTTAGACCCACCTCATTCAGGGTCTCTGTGATGTTACCTATCGCCTCGTCCATTGCACTCACCATGGCTGCAAAGGTGCGCTCTTTTTTATCCACAATGTGGCTGGCGTACTGGTCAATATACCTCTGTGGCACCATATGGGGAGCATGCACGTTCTGGAAGGCCAGGTAGATGAAAAAATGGCTCTTCCTGCTCTCTTAGTTGACCCCGCAGGAGATCCTGGACATAGGAAGCGTATAGCTCAGTACTGTACTGTCCGGATAGATCGTATCTAACGTCATCAACAAAGTTCCCTTTCCCGTCGATGTAATCGTGTCTCAGATCATATCCCTTACCGTTGATATGGGTGTCATAGTTCTGGGCACCCAAGTAGAACCCAAAAAAGTCATCAAAACCTCGGTGGACTGGGGTGTAGGACCATTTGTGCATTCCTAAATGCCACTTACCCACAGCGTGAGTGGAGTAGTCATACTCTTTCAATACTTGAGGGATGATGGTTTCATTGAGTGGTAGACCCCATGGCTGACCAGGGTATATCACCTCGTGGTGTAGCCCCGTGTGTATCGGGTATCGGCCTGACATTAGAGCGCCTCGGGTAGGAGTGCATACCTGCTGCACATAGTGTTGGTCTAGTTGGATACCTGGAGGAGGAAGTTATTTTTACTCCTTCATAAAGTAATCCCTTCCGTAATACTCCTTCATAAATAAAAACATTAGCTGTTTACCTTGGTGAGCGAGTCTATTGAGTACGGGTGTTTCCACGAATCCATTAGTAAACCCCACATCTGCATGTCCCAAATCATCGCTCAAGATGTAAATGATGTTGGGCTGTCGTTTGAGGGTTCCTTTTGAGCTTTCAGTGGCTAGCGTAGTCGCCGTGAACAGAAGAAGGAAACAAAGTATCATGATTTCAGAAATGTGCAGCGGTTTCATATTGCAAAGCAAGATAAACCGGAGAAAAGGAAATAGAATCAACAAGGACACTGGGCAAATGCAATTCCTGAATAATACAACATACACCGTGTATTACACGTAGGGCCCACGTCATATATAAATCTAAATATTGGTTTTGAGTTGTATCTTCCCAGTTCCCCTACGAAACAATGTGGAGAACCTGAGAGTGAAGGAGCTAGCTGACAACAAGACGATATATGCTTCTAATGGACACGTTGAAAAGAATAGGGATACAGCCTACTGTGATTTCTCCAGTAAGTTTGTTTAGCAAGCTGAGCTACATTGCATGCTACATTGTACTGTATGTACCGTAAGTTGGGGTAACTTTGTACCACTTTTTAGCATTCTCCTAAAATAACTCCTTGCCAGAACCACACTCGAAAATTTTTGAACCAAATAATCCCGTTCCAGACCTAGTACACCAGATATAACTAGTGAAATTTTTGGTCCCCTCTCATTTAATTACATTAATTAACGTGTATTTTAGTGTAAGTGGGGTTTTAGGGCATGGGGTAACTTTGGAAAGAGGGTGGGGTAACTTTGGACACCCGTCCAAAGTAACCCCACGATAGTAATATTGGAACAAACATAAATCCGAACATTTTGCAACGATAAATAAATGAACCTAAAATGTTTAAATGGGGTTTAAATGGGTCAATAAATTAAAAAAGAACAATAGGGTTAGCCAAACCCCATGATTTAAAATTTTTTTGTTGATGTCGACTCTACTTTTTTGGGCGTGAGGAATGATAAAACTAGCCACCAAATAAAATTTCAGCTCAATCGGACTTGATTTAGAGGTTGCCACATCCGGCCTGAAACCCATCAAACTTCAGTAATCTGGGGTCCCTCATCCACCCAGTAGTTTGTTAGATGGTATTGGATCTCTAGGCGAGTGTGTTAGTTATTTTCGCTGAAATTTGATAGACAGGAAGTGGTATACTTATGGGTACTGGCTAAATAAAGGAGTTTTGGTACCTGTGCTCCTGCATAGATTGTCTACAAGAACTAGAACACTCGCCTAGAGATCCAATACCATCTAACAAGCTACAGGATGGATGAGGAAGCCCAAATTATTGAAGTTTGATGGGTTTCAGGCCGTATTTCTGTGATTTAGCTCCATAAAATAGTCCAACTCCTAGTTTTTCACTAACCTATCGAATAGATGGATGGAAATGGGCGTGGAGTGGGCTGAATCTTGGTTTTATGGCCCTAAACAATTCAGAGAGGGTCTAAGGTAACTCTACAGACACCAAAAGTTCAAAACCTGTAGTGTGGGGTAACTTTGGCACCCCGTCCAAAGTTACCCCAAAATTCAAAAAATGGTGGGGTAACATTAGCCACCCCTATTAGTCTCAATTAAAGTAATTGATCGGGTTTGAAAAATGGTGCCCCGAATTATTTGATCGAAACCCTTCCACTCTATGGAGCAAACTTGATTCGGTCATTAGCCCGGTCAAATCTATGGTACCCATTTTGATTTGAACATTTTTAGCGATTTTGACATCAATTATGTTTGCCCCTAATTAGGAGCTAATTAGCATAGAATTGAAAAAAATAATTGTACCGTTAGTTAGACATTTGTGAGTCAATTACTTGTACACCCAAAAATTATGCCTAATCTGTCGTTATCTGTTGGTAATTTTGGACTAAAGCCAAATTTTGAAAGTGTCCAAAGTTACCCTGCAAAACAAAGTTACCCCAGATTACGGTACTATACTGTCATGTATTGGAGGAGATCAAAGATGTAAACGTGATCTCATCTAGAGCTTTTCACTTCTGGTTATGTTCTTACCCTCCTTTACGTGCGAAAGAGAGTCTAGCTAGGTAATTCACTTCTGGTTCTTGTCTTTACTCCTCTCCCTCTCCCCAGCTATGACGAAAGAGAACTTCCAAGACGCGTATGAGAATGAGACTGTAAAAGAGTACATCTCAAGAAAACTTCAATTTCCTGAATGTCACGATTACGCCTATGAAACGTTCGATGATATGTACATGATACAAAACAAAACGGACATCCTGACCAATTACCTCAAAGTAGCCAGACTTAATTCCAGATTCTTGGAGGATAAGGCTGAACTGAGTGTTACAACTGCCGCTGGAAACAGATTCGAGGTAGGAGGGGTTTGGTGTTTTTGGGTGCTAATAGTAATATGGAAGGTCTTTTTGAATTGCTGATCACATTTTAACTCTTCCTTCTTCAACACAATACACCACTTTTCAGCTAAACAAAGGGCAAGGTCTGCTCCGACGGACAAATAACGCGGTAACACGGGAGCAATACGCCAGGAATGATCACCCTGGTAACCAGTAGTAAAAACAATGACATGATCGCCATTACCAATGTTACCAAGAGGGTCAGGGCACGCCGGGAGACACCCACTGACATGTTTGAGATGAGTCAGGTTCATCTACCACAAGACAAGTGGGTCCTATCCAGTGATGTTATCTGTGAAACTTAGCAGCACACAGCTCCTCAACATCATAAAGGTAGATATGTTATAGGAAAACCGTTATAGATCATATCGGTAGTTTCATAACTTCAACCAGTGTCTAATTCCTGACTGTCGACTGATATATTCTTCCCCTAGGAAACGGTTAAACCTCTGTCTAACTATTGGTATTTGATTGACGAGAATGGATTCATACTGCTCTCCAGTAGCCCCAAATCTGCCGGCCAACATATTGGTCATGGTGAGTTATAGACACCTCATGGTTTCAAGACCACCACTACCACACAATACTCAATTTCATCTTATTATTGGACTATTCTTTGTTTTATTCTAATTACCACACTATTCCAGAGGACCAGCACCCTCTACTGCTGGAACGGTTCGTAACAGAGGGAATATTCGGCCACTACAACCATACCGAGTGTTACTTTACCTGTGAAAACGCATACCCTCTAGATGCTAACCTATCGAAAAGAAGCAGCGCTTTCTCACGTTAGTAAACACTTCTGTACTATAACTATTGACGTTTTAGTCTAGACTGGTACCTTTAGGTAATTATAAGTATACTACTGTAATAAGAGCTAGATGAGGAATAACGATACTACCACAATTATACTACCACGTAGTAGAACTTCATCCCTTCAAATATAATATAATCCCCTGATCAGTGCCAAGAATTCTACTTCAACCGAGTATCGAGCTCCTCGTCTCCTTCTTAAGTTACCTAACTGTATATCTAAAGACAACCCTCGGATACCTCGCTCTCTTCCTCTCCAATCATCCCCTAGTATACGGGTACGTGTTATAGTAGAGGTATCACGTGTTATATTTTGTGTCAAACAGGACATAACCACTTCCTCGATCAGTTTAACTGACGTTGGGAGACATGAGCTAACGATGACACGTGACCCACATCTTACTTCCTCTTCTATTAAAATTTAATATCCCTTAGGTAATCTTTAACAACAGCAGTTCTGTAACCACTATAATAACACCAGTGTAGGTCCCCATCGGAAGATGAGATATCGGAGTCTGATGATAATTGGTGGGTAGTGAGTCTAAACCTGACCTGCTGTCAGATACACCCCTTCTGGAGTAGGAACTTCACAGTGCCCATATTCAATGGGTCTAGTATTGATACCAATAATCAATGTCTCAAGAGTTACAAGTGAGTGGAACCTCTCCCTGTACTTTAGGTTTAGGGAACCTCTCTCAGCTGGGAGTTATTAATAAAATAAACCCGCTATGATTTATAAAATAGGTGCCCTATTTGAACTGTCACTTGTCACATCAAAGACGCAAAGAATAGTTGGTTCCGAGAATCATTTATGTCCATCATTTAACCGCATAATGATAAAGTTTAAATATTCGAATTTCAAGACAACTTTAACACCTAGTTGTTGTTAAGGGTTAAGTTATTCGCCCGTTATTCGGCTATGTGGTTGTCAAAAATTTATCAAAAATTTATCCAATCAATGAGTGAATACTACCCGACTTGTTATTTGTTGAATTTTAACAAATCCTCATCTACAGGTACGCTGCAGTCCCGGGTACCAACCTCATCTTAGTGACAGCTAGTTGTCAGGACGAACACTGCAAATGTAAGGAACCTACCTTCCGTTTACACCCTTACGTCGCTCAAATCCAGGACCCATGCAATAAAATGTATGATCAGAACTATAACAGTCAGTTACACTGCAGCCCCAACCTAGTAAAAGACGCTACCATTTTAAGTTCGGGCAGGAGAGAAACTGCAGTGACATTACCACTTTTGTTGGGATTTGTGGTTCGGTGGATTGCGTTTTAGAGATCAGGGATCTTTATGTGTATGTGTGCAGAATGAGAGCTAGAGAGAGAGAGAGAGAGAGAGAGAGCTAGAGAGAGTGAGAGAGAGAAAAGAGAGAAGAGAGAGAGAGAAAGAGAGCTGTGATGCGAGAACTTGTTTTATCTTTTGGTTTATGTGCAACATTTTCAGTATTACATCTTTACAAAACTGAGACCCTTTCACTTTTCCAACGTTCAGAGGACGGGGGCGCTTTCGTAAATGAGACGTTAGAAAAACCCAATCAATCCCTCATTTCCTATTCTCAATGTTCTCCAATTCTCTCTCTTTATACCAACAAACATCCCCTCATTGCCCCAAAAAATACTGCCTACCTTCTGGAACGGAGTTTTCCCCTCGAATAGTGCTGCCCCGCACTTTGTTGACCCTCCTGGATGCCACCAACTTGATGAGGTAAATAAAGAGTCCCACCATCACACAGTACGGGATCACGAAACCAATTATCGTCTGGAAATAGAGGGATAAATGGGTTTTAGTTAATTTTTCGGGAGCACGAACACAGTGTCAGGCGACTCAAGGTTTTAGAGAGAAGAATGAGTTGGTGTAAATGAATTCTGTAATGCTCCTGGGGCTAGTCATTTGTGCTTCTTGACATGTTAACAACCTGGTTTGAAGAGGAATGACCTAGAGGAGAATAGGAGAAGTGAGATGGGGAGGAGAAATAATAAATTGCACTAACAACCATTCCACGGTGATGGTTACTCGTCCTGTCAATCTTAAATGATACCAGCTGCCCCAGAACGGGGGTGTGTGAGAGAGAGAGAGAGAGAGAGAGAGAGAGAGAGAGAGAGAGAGAGAGAGAGAGAGAGAGAGAGAGAGAGAGAGAGAGAGAGAGAGAGAGAGAGAGAGAGAGAGAGAGAGAGAGAGAGAGAGAGAGAGAGAGAGAGAGAGAGAGAGAGAGAGAGAGAGAGAGAGAGAGAGAAGAGAGAGAGCCGAAGTGGCACAAGTGAAGCAGATAGGGATGTCTCGTGCTAACGTCAGATTGTTGTTACCCACCAGATGTGACGTGTGGGGCCTGGGGGTGTAGGGCGGAACATAGAAATGGGGCAGATGTGAAGGATTTGATGTGACATGTAGGGCCAATAATCTATACCTCGAATGCCTTGAAAACATGGTAAGAAGTCCTGAGAGAGGTATCGGTAGTGCCAGTTGGATTTAGATCCACTACACATTCTCCAAGGGACCCATAATCCACCACAATACGTGTTACATTGCCCTTCTTCAAGAAATACTGAAAAATACTGAGTTGAAGAGCTAAATGACATCCTTAAAACACGTGCAGTTAAAAACCAGTTCCAATAATCAAGAACCGTTTATTGATATGCCTTCCTTTGACAGGTCACGAATACCTCGAAACCAGAACACCCTCACCGATGGCTGGCTGGTTTTAATGATTTGTGATCATCATGCCTCATGGTAATTTAGATTTTGGTTAATGCGAAAAGTCTGAACAGAATTCAAACACATCCAGCCTAACAGTATAACATTGCTGCAATGTTACCTACCAGGGCCAGAGGAAGGAAGATGATGAAGGGGGCAACTACAAGCAGGGGAGGCAACCAGAAAGAGGTCAGGAGATGACGGCGTGTTGGGCGCTGTTTCGCCGTTATGATAGTGTACACTAGTAACATTATCATCAGAAGTAACAGACCCATCTGGAAGAGGGAACATAGATTATAGTCAACGAAATACGATTAGATCGTGAGAAAGGTTCCTTTGTGGAGATTTTGAGGCTATGCTAATTTTATGTATAACTCCCCACCTACCTCAGTGTATCGGTAGATGAACGGATATGCTTGACACATCGCACTTCCAAGGGGTAAAGCCTCATTCTTACTAACTCTCACCCCCGCTATTCCGGCAGGTAAAATACAGAACAGTGATTGTAACATACCCATCTTGGAGAGAGGGATGTAGTTTAGAGGAAGGTAGAACATTCTTTGATTATCTTATCGGAGCTGTCAGAGCTCGCTCTGTCAGGCCAATGCTCGAGAATTGGCCGGACAGTATCGGTTCTAATGTCAACAAAATTATGGGTTTATCCGGGAGAAAGAGTGATATGGTATCAATGTAAAATGTTACCACAGAGATGGCGAGTAGAGCCCTGTTGATGAGGGTCCACAGGTAGTTTTGATAAAGGAGGGCAGATAGGAACATGTTCATTGCTATACCCACAGCAGCACATAGAATCATAATCCCTCCTGTCATCTCGGTGTACGGAGACTCATCCCCAATAGTCTCTTCCCCATACATCATTAGCTGCAGTTTTGAAGGGTACTTTATAATTTAATCAGTTTATTAGTTAACTTGGTCCCCTGCAGTCTACGATGCAAATCAGCTAGCTACCTAAATTAGCTAGCTATCTAAATTAGTCGCCTGTCTGTCAATTGCTCAGTGTTCTAGAACGCGTCTAGTCTAGACGATAGTTCCCTTCAAACTGCTAAATATATCTTGAGGTACATTACCCACCACGTGTCAAGATATGCTATCCGGGGTGACAAATTTTTATAATCGGTCTCGTGAAATATTAATACTAAAGACCAGACGTAACAGAGTAAAGAAAGAATACGACTACAAGGAAAGCTAATGCAAATGTACTACTCTAATTTGCCTGGCAAGTACAGGCGGAATGTAGGATGTAATTGTAATATGCACCACTAGTAGGCCAATATAATTATACATGGCAGATACAGATATAATACAAAAACCAAGCAATGCACTTCAGCCAATGAAGGTCCGAAACAGATGAAGTATATATTTTCAAGTGAGCCGATACTGAAGGATCATCTGTATCAGATAACATGTGAAGCGTTTAACGTAATGGACCCTCCCCAAACATGCTTGATGTTGATGCTGCAGATACGTCCTAGGAGAGAGCAGAGCAGAGCAGAGCAGAGAGAGAGAGAGAGAGAGAGAGAGAGAGAGAGAGAGAGAGAGAGAGAGAGAGAGAGAGAGAGAGAGAGAGAGAGAGAGAGAGAGAGAGAGAGAGAGAGAGAGAGGATATTTGGACACTTAAACTTGTGCATACTATACTCAGTGACACATATTAAACAGAGCATCATTCATTCGTGCAGAATGACGTTAGAACTATGACGCTGCACGGTGTGCTTCCTAGAATGTCCTATGGAAACAGGCCGAAGGATTATTTGAAAATTTTCGTAACCTGACACCAGCTAATCATTAGAATTCCCAGCTGAAAGAAGATCCATCTAATCAGTATCATGTATGATCCATCTAATCAGTATCATGTATGTATGTGTGTTTTCACTAATTTCAGATACTACTGCTGTTGTGTGAGCAACTCATTACAAATTTCAACTTGCATTACAATAATGAGTGACCACTACAAGAACGCTACCTCAAAAGTTAGAAAACAATGAAATGGGCAATGAAATGAAAATGGTACGAGTAGGACGTAGGTATAAAGTGTGAAGTATTGAGATACTACAAAATCTGCCAATAAAGAAGAACAAAGGGTGTACTGCAGCAGTGAGTGTGTGCAGGGTTGACTGAGATGACAGATTCCCAGAGAGAGAGATAGAGAGAGAGAGATTGTATGAGATTCTAGGTGTACCCTGTCGATGTAACCTGATCTGGCATGTATCATGTCCTCTGACGCCGTAGTATTTGTTGCCATTTTATTTCCTGGCAAACATCTGTGCAGTGCCATGGCAACAGATTCAACTCTTTGAATCCAGGGCTACTGTTTTTAATCAATGACTAATGAGTCGATATATGTGACGATGGGATTAGTTATAAATCAATTATTATGAGTTTAGAGTTTAGACCCGGATGGTTACCGGTTGGGGGATTCGTGGGAAGAAACAAAAGGATAGTATCATTATTTTAGTCTGAAACAAAAAGCACGATATTTGACAGATTATATGCAGCAGAAAAAAAGCACACACAGACACACATGGTTTACGCAAGTCCCGTTAAGTGTTTTAATCGCAATACCGGTTTAGGTCAAATGGTTTACGCAGGGAGGGAGGGAGGTATAGCCAGGGTGGACGGAGGGAGGAGAGGTAGGATGATGTGGAGAGGTCACATTGTGTGGCGAGGAGGGTGTGAAGAAGGAGGAGGGGAGAGGTCCATTACCAGACACAGGAGTAACCTCCACCCCAGATATTGCACTTCATGTTGTAGGTTGAGCACCGCTGTAGGGAGAGGAAGGGGGTTAGTAGGGAGCTGGAGGTTGGAAGTTGAATAATTTAATTAATGCTTGAGTTTTTCAAACTTAAGCCAAATTTAGGAACTAGGAAGAGTTTTTGCCTGCCAGGCATCGTATTGACGACTGAGACTGGTCAAGTCACAACTTTAAATATTTGACAATGGTGTAGTGTTACTCACAGAGATAGCAGCGGCAGAACACGATGTCAGTCCTCGTTTTACTCGTTCAGCTCCATCCTTTAACTCAAAATATATCGTCTCTGAGGGAATATAGTGATGTAAGTGATAACTAGCAAATCAAGCATCTATAATAATTATACAGAACAACAACTTCACTTTACAGCTAGACAGTACAAACCATTCAGAGTAAGGGGTGCAGGAGAGGGAAGACCCCTTACTAAACATTAAATCCTCACTTACCAACATCGTCCAGTTCGTCTACAGAGGAGGCGTGGCTGACAACAAATAGGGCGGCACAGATAGCCACTATCACTAAACACGTTCTCATGGTATTGCTGTGGTGGCTATGGCAACTATAAATTGGGAAGGTTATGGGTTATCACACTTCTAGATAGTACAGCACAAGTTGGGGGGGGGGGTTGAGTAACAACAAGGCGCCCTAGTCAGAATATAATACGTATTATTTTCAACAATAGGTATTAAATACGCGCGCAAATATGTATTTAATACGTATTAAATACGTATTATATGCCGAAAATACAGAAAAGCCGCGCATTTAGCAAGTGCTACCATCGCGAGCCGCACAACTTCCGACCCAATTTTAGGTCAAAAGCGCGTTACAGATACGACATACAGCCTCACCCTGCCACATGTCCCAATACAGCTCTGCCGCGAAGTGCTACTGTGTTCCTCCGTCTTCTAAAACAGGTCCCTGTCCCAATACAGCTCTGCCCGCGGGGGTTATAAGGGCTCTTCTCCAAACAGGTGTGATTATAACTACTGGCTAACGACAAACAAAAGTAGTCTAATTTGGACCATGTAACAGGTCCCAGCTAGGACGATCCGATCTGGGAGACAGGTGTGTGGCGCTTCCTGTATCAGGAGGGTAAAATCAGGCAGATCATTCTCCACACACACCCCCCCCCCCCTTTAACAACAGACAAAAGATAGGCTCTGATCTGTGTGTGTGCTAAATCCGAGTCCCGCAGATGTTCACAGCTCTACATGATACAATATATCGTCTAGAGGATCAGGAGATTCAATATAGACGTGGTTGGTAAGGTGGTGGGGGGGGGGGCGGTGTCCGATTATCCAGAGAGTCAGATACCAATATTATTGTATCCATATGTTTTTAATATCTAATATGCTAAGTCATAAAGAGGGCTGCTGCTATCATGTAGTCGACTAGTACCTCTATAATCTGATAATTAGAATCTGCAGTCCAGCACGAACTTGAATGAGTTTCTCACTCGCCAATGACAGGGGATCTCATGTGTTATAATCCAAACTCATCGGTAATAAAAAACAGGGAGAATGGAGTTGTCAATTAAATACCGTGTGGTGAATGCTGTAGTTCTAAGTTAGTATCTAGCCTTGCTCATTGAGGATGTGTACTTAGAACTTCCTCCATCCCCTACCCTTCTAGCCCATCGAATGTGATATCCCATAGGATGTCAGGCCTTCTGTTGGGAACCTAATATAGCCATGTAAAGCACACTAGAATGCACAACTTGTGTATCCTAGCATTCATCCTGACCTATTAATCTAACAAGATCATGTAATTTTAAACCAGGTCATTGAATTTACAAGCTAGGACACATCACAAAAGGCAACTGTTTTGTGGATCATTCATGGCTGTGATGAGCTACTGTGAACTGACACACTGTAACTATTATATTGTAGGATTCAATATTCATCACAGTCACACCCTCTTTTAATTAAAAAAGTATGGACAATAAGAAGTGATGCATGTATGTCAACACAAAGTTTCTTTGCAGCCTGCTACCTGCTCAACTCACCATGAACCCTATACTACTGTGTAACTCAACAATCGTGTAATAAAACGAATTGTGTGTGAT
Source organism: Hormiphora californensis (assembly GCA_020137815.1). NCBI lineage: Eukaryota > Metazoa > Ctenophora > Tentaculata > Cydippida > Pleurobrachiidae > Hormiphora > Hormiphora californensis. The sequence goes on from CM035351.1 coordinate 9,078,608, forward strand.
TGGGGTGGAGTAGTAGTGTACGTATAATGTCCTCTAGATCTAGGAGCATAGGATACTTTCTATAGTATCTACGTATCTAACCCATCCTATAATAGTTGATGGTTCTATAGCACAAGCTTGTACGCAACAACTGCAGCAAGCCCGTACTGCAGTGTATGGGCCATCTACACCGTTGGATATTATTATTATGTGAGAATGATTCAATAACGACGCAGAGTGAGATTAGAATTGATGATATAAGGCCGATGGAGGGGTCTAATTCTAAACAGAGTGCAGAGCGGTTCAGCGATTTCTCAAACAATTCAGTAATTGCCACACACATGTTTGAAGGTCAATAAAGATATTGGGAAAGCTCACCAAATGACCTGCATAATGGGAAGGAGAGGTTTTTGCGGCATTATTCTGACAGATTTGCTGGGCGCAGATATAAGAGAGCTGCTTTTAAAGCTTGCGGTCTTTGTTTAGGAAAGTCACTAGTATTATAGGACAAAAGGAAAGGGCAATCTTCGAACCCAGCTACCCCTTTCTCTTTTCACCCCCTCGCTGAGTGGCGCAATAATTGACCCTCAGATCTCCCTTCTATGATCTCTCCCCGCTCCCACCCTCTATTGATATTTCTCTTTATCTCACTCTCTCTATTAATTCTCACTATATTTCTCCTCATTCGTTTAGTCTTGCAGGAATTATTCCCCCAACATACTCTAAGAAATAGTACACAATGTAGGAAAGTTTCAGCAAGTCACAAGTCTAACTCGGATTAGAGAGAAGTGGTGTCTCTGATCTTAGGGAGGAGGGGGAGCGTTAGAGCACCATATGGGGGGACGCGTCACTCTGACTACTATGTTGTTGGGGGGCACTACCACTAAATAACGCAGCAACACCGCCACCAAATACGGATACCCTCCACGTACAAATGGCACGTGGTAATGAGATATTTATAACTTGTGGACATGTGTGCCCTAAATAGGAAGTCAGATCTAGTTGTTGAAATAGCAAGGCGGGTGAGTGACGAAAGAGTGCCCAATTAAGAAGTTGAAGGCGATATAACCATCACTATCAGTTGATTATAGTTGTCAGGTGGTGTTAAAATTACAAGACCGGCAAGTGGTGAGTGGTGGGAAAGTCGGAGAGTGCCCGGGTGAAAGCGAAAACTATCAGTAATTGTCGGTTTGGTGGTGACGATAAACCCGGAATAAACCCTCTGTCTGGAAGCACTAATTTTTACCCTATTTAAAGAATTTCGATTTTTTGCATTAGATTCTGTCAAAACCCTTAAGGTAAGAGAGATACTGGGGGATATGCGCATTGAATAACCGCATTGAAAGTGACGGCTCAATGGTGGTGCTGTTCTGAAACAAGGTTCAATCTGGCGGCATGAGTTAAACTTCTGTCGTTATTGGTGACATAGACACCGTGCGCGACCAAGATTGACCGGGGGTCGCGCCAGGTGTCTATATGTCACCAACTGTCGTTAATGTCTGGCCAATTAACTCGGATAATGCCGCGAGATTTTACCTGTCTACTGAGTACTGCTCGTATACTGAATAATCTTGTTGAGTAATTCAACAAGATTAATCTGTCAGGCCAATGCTCTGACCACAGTTCTCGCGTATATTTGAGAGAAACGAGAATGGGCCAGGCCAATGCTCTGACAGAGAATAATCAGTACCAGTGAGGCTGTACTAGCAGTACAAACTGAAGTTACTAGCTACACTGGCTGGTAACTTCAGTTTGTGCTGTCTGGCACGCTATTTGTTAACTACCACAGTACAACTATCTCTGAACATAGACATGCAACTTGCAAGGGTACCCAAGTGAAAACTTCAAACTACCCCTGTCTACCAACTGAATAGCGATACGAAAATTAAATTAAATTTGACAACCGAGCCGGGACTGAGACCTAACGATCAGATCACGCAGCCGAACGATTTAATTGTAGAAATGCAAAATATGGATCACATGACCTTATTCTCACGAAATAGTTAAATGATAAATCGGTATCTCTAGACTAGACGGTAACCTAATAACTAGCGAGAGGAAATACCATGGGACTCCTAGGATAGGAGCAACTGATGATTGAAATAAGTTGGCGCAACTGCTGATAACTTTTAATGACCTGGAAGATCTGGAGCGGTCAATGTCATCAGGAGGCCCTTAGTGATCTGAGCAGAAAATGGAAATAATGAGCTGTTAAATACCCGGGCTGGTCCTCACCATGCATATAATCCACATAGCTCTCCCCTCTCTCTCTCCCCTCTCTCTCTCTCTCTCTCTCTCTCTCTCTCTCTCTCTCTCTCTCTCTCTCTCTCTCTCTCTCTCTCTCTCTCTCTCTCTCTCTCTCTCTCCCCTCTCTCTCTCTCTCTCTCTCTCTCTCTCTCTCTCTCTCTCTCTCTCTCTCTCTCTCTCTCTCTCTATCTCTCTCTCTCTCTCTCTCTCTCCCTCCCGGCAGGACATGGGCTGATTGTATGCAGCTGTCGACCATCTCTTTCTTAATGACACGCGTGTCCCGTGATGTGCTGTTTGTGTCAATCGAACTGGTGATGAGGGCGTGGGGGATGTGACAGCTTAAATGCACATCTGCTGCTGCTCCAGGCCTTCTCTCTCTGCTCCAGGCCCCCCAACCTTGGGGTAAAGAGCAGGCACAGAAATGGGGAGGAGAGAGAGAGAGAGAGAAAGGTTAAATGGCATGCCCATTAGGCGCAAACCAACCTCTGTCTCGTGCTGTCAAATGCTGATCGAATTGTAAACCCGTTATCATTTGACAAGGTGGGGCAAGGGAGAGATAGGGCGATAGAATGGGAAGGGAGAGACACAACCATATATTCTTCAAATGTTAATCCTTTAGTCGCGACTCAAGTTTTTACCGGCAGCATTTTTGTAGAGACAGTGCAAAATTGTCTGGTGGCACCGCAGCCTGTCTGTTGGCACCGCAGCCTCGTTTTGATCAACGACAGTGCACTCAGATGTTTTTGGGTGGTGGATGATTCTCTCATCCCCTACTCAACAACTTCTCCAGCGCCAGGCATAATGACAACAGACAGAACAGGGATATAAGAGACTTTAACAGACAGACATTGGTTCGTGGTGTAGAACGTCAAGCTACAAGATGTCTCTCCAGATGAAAAGGAAGGGAGGTCAATAGAGGTATTATAGTAGCTTGACGATGGGTACAAAGTTCCAAAGAATCGAGTTGAAGTTGTGTAAGTTAAAAAGTAAAAAAAAAAACATTACAAAGAATAAAGTTAATCAAGTAATCAACTCTCTCAGTTTGAACTCGTTTGAGTGAAAAAGAAGTCGAAATTAATCGTGTATTAATATGAATAATAATAATGCTTTCTCCCCTAATCATAATGCAATGACAAATTTACAAGGTCTTTCAACAACGTCTCTTATTAAGTGTCTAAAACTATTGAGTTCCAAATGTACCCGACGGGCCGGGTACTAAAGAATACCCGATACAATCTTTATAATAATCAGCTGATAAATGAACACCCTCTCAGAAACAATCATTATGACAAAACAACGCTTCTTTCTTCGTATTAAACAATATCAATTCTCAACAACTATATTATTAGTGTGAGCCAAAACAAATCTCTAATTTTCTGAAAAATAATAACCCCTGCCAGTCCTGAGCTGCCCAACTATAAGTCCTATACTGTGTCACAGGGCGGGGGTTCCACCAGGGGCGGTACAGGAGGGTTGTTGGATAGAAGTCCTATCCTCTCATACTCATGTACACTAGGGGCATCTTCCTCTGCCTCTGGTTCAGCGACATGTGGTAGTTGCTCCTGTTCAGGCTGGGCTGGGCTGGAGCTGGCACTGTTACTGGACGGCTCGCTTCCTGCCTGCCTGCGGAAATGAGGGTTAGTTGAGGGGTTGAGAACTGGGGGTAAGTGTTGGGGGGCAGTTGGAATTAGGAGCAAAATTGGGATAACATGGGAATTCTTCAAGTCCTACAGGATGATAGAAAAGTCACGTTCGAAGGATCACGACTGAAGGCAATAAGATAATTTCAACATCACCTTCAATATAATATCTTTGTCTCACCGCTAAGAAATCAGTCCTTATTGGATAACTTTACCGATTTAAAGAGGTCATCATGGTAATATTAATATCAATCTTGATGCAATCAACTACATGACAACCTCACTAGACTTACTACCGGTTACCGAGTTTTTTTTGAAGTTCAACACTACAAAATTAATTTTGCTTTGTCAGGCACTATAATAACTGTAACATCGCGTACGACCTCCTGCTTCGGAAAGGACAGTCTTAAGACAAATTTCCCAATAACCCCAAACGGTGAACTACATACTACAATCATTTAATTCTTTAAATTTTGAGATATAAAGAGGGTAGAAGTAAGGAATGTAAGTAAGGAAGGGGTGAACTCTACTAACGTGTTTCTGGATCCAGCATTGGACCGGGGTGGTGGTGTTGGACCCCGTACCAAGGGCGTGCTGTGGTCTGGAGCTGGGGTAGGTCTATCTGGTGACATTTGGAGGGGCATGAAGAAATGCTCTTGGGGGGACGCTCTTGGAAGCGGGCACAACTCTGAAAGGAAACAATGGGTTAGACAAGCTACATCTGCGAACCATTTTCAAACTCTGGTGACTGGCGCGAGAATTGGACCAGACGCGGACGCCGAATCAGTCCTGTCTGGATAAAGTACTAATTGGTCGCGCGCGTGTGTACAATGTACACTCGATTTGAACATTGTATTGTACGCGGGCTCGCTCCCTAACATACTGAAGTGTTTTACAATTTAAAAGTACGATTGTCTTCATGCCATACCTATATCAGCGTGATAAGGCAGGTGGGGGTTCCTCCTCCAATATGGGTCTACTTGTCGGCATCAGATATGCCAGAGATGAGGGTCCAGGTTGACCCCATTCAAAAGGGCTCTGCTGAAAGGGGAGGGAGGTGAGGGCGGGGGAGGGAGGGAGAAGGGGGAGAGATAGAGTCGTGCGGATCAGCATAGTATGTTGTTTTCTCTTTAAAAAAGAAAAGAAAACTGCTGCGGCCATGCCCTGCAAAATGAAGAGGCAGCTTGTTCAAAATCAATTCTTTGTTTTTCCCTTTTCAGACCAAGATATAAGATATAAAAGTGTCTCATGCAGCGTTCATCCTTTGGCTCCTCGGAGATTTAGACCAGCATTTAGTGTTTAGTAAGAAAAGAGAGGAAGAGATAATGACGGTAAGAGAAGGGGTAGCAAATATGTCACAATTAAGTGAAAAATTTAGCGCAATTAGCATTTAGCAGAAGGAGAGCTGTTGAAGCGGTTATAATACCTCTCTCATTATTGGGCTTACTAATTTTCCAACATAGCCGTATCTAAACAGCGGGTTCTGTGGAGGGGGATATGGGTCATTCTCATGAAATTGACACCAAAATTTCAAACTTGTCCGATTTCGATAAAACTTATATCATCTGAAAGCACGTAATGGACTTAGTATTTCTGTATACGTGGACTTCATAATTATTGCATAATTAAATAATTATGAGTAATTAAAGCCGCGTACGTTACGCAACGACCGTTACGTGATGGACGTTACAATGCAATTTAATTACAATTGCATGTAAAGTGGTCGTAACGACCATAACGTCTATGGTCGTTACAAATTTAACGACCGTTACGTGATGGTCGTTATTCCGTAACGTCCATAACGTTACGGACGTTACAGGTGTAATGTCCGTGCAAATAACTTTGTGGCGGAGTCAAATTCATGACCTTATAAGGTCTGTCACGGTCATTACATCTTGAATTTTGTAACGTCCATAACGTCATGGTCGTTACTTTCGTAGCGACCATAACGTTACGGACGTTACAAATTTACCGACCGTTACGTGATGGTCGTTACATTTTTAACGACCGTTACGTTACGGTCGAATGTCACGGTCGTTACAATCATTACATTTTTCACTATCAAAGCAATTTAAATCCAAATTAGTTACAAGTATGCTTTCATATTTCCCAATCAGACAGATCTCTTTGAGAGCTACCGCTGGATACCCATTTTTACGTCGTACGACAACCATAACTGATTTTATGAGCGATTTTATGAGCGTCACGGTCGTCATGGTCATTACGTCCACGCCGAAAATCGGTCATTTTTAGCATATTATGCGTCATTATTCATTCCTATGATACATAATTGTACCATACTGTTCATTTTTCGTTAATTTAGACATTTTTCTACATTCTGGTACCAAAATTACCAAAGTTGACCAATGTTAAGATGCTCTAAAGGCAGGACCAAAATCTCTCATCTCGAAGTGTCAATTTTATGAGAATGACCCATATAGTAGGAGGAGGAACTCTTTGAGAGTGAGATAGAGAGAGAGATATTTCATTTGAGAGTGAGATAGAGAGAGAGATATTTCATTTGAGAGTGAGATAGAGAGAGAGATATTTCATTTGAGAGTGAGATAGAGAGAGATATTTCATTTGAGAGTGAGATAGAGAGAGAGATATTTCATTTGAGAGTGAGATAGAGAGAGAGATATTTCATTTGAGAGTGAGATAGAGAGAGAGATATTTCATTTGAGAGTGAGATAGAGAGAGATATCTCATTTGAGAGTGAGGGTGAGATAGTAACATTGTTGCTGCAACAATGGATTCTAGATAGTCGACCTTGATTCTTGAACGGAATGTATCGGAAAATTTCAATATTTTACCATGACCTCATTCTATAAATATTAAATAGTACACCATTGGGCAATCTATTGTCAAGTTGATTAAATAACTTGTTGGTGGTCAACTGTATGACGCTGATAGAGTGCTGGACAATGGAGTGAGAGGATGATAGCTGTATACATGGTTAACAAGTTACAAAAATAGAGGTTTTTGTAACAAAAAGAGGTCTCGATGGGTCCACCTGTTATACTGAGTGACATCAATATTCAATATCAATATTCAGTGTGTGGAGTACAGTATTAAGGACTAAATGGATCTCGTTGGGCAACTACTACACATGCCACCCTCCAATTGTTATAGACTACTAAGAGGGGTCATTGTCGCACACTTCATTTACCTGTTCTTCAAGGAATTCAACAGGTTGATGGTGATGGTGGTGAGAAGGGGGAGGGAGAACCTGCTCGTGGTACACCTGGTATCCTGGATCTCTCTGTAAAGGGGGGGGGGGGTAGATAAGGGGGGCATTAGATGGGGGGGGGGGTGGAGGCATTATATAAGGGGGGGGGGGGGTGGAGGCATTATATAAGGGGGGGGGGGAGGCATTAGATAAGGGGGGGGGGTGGAGGCATTATAGATAATGGGGGCCCGGGGGGGGGGGGGGGGGGTTATAATATTGAGAGACATAGAACAGCAGAAGGTGTATTACTTATCCCGGTGGCTACAAACTACTACTGAGGATTTCAATTTCTTACCTTTCGTATCCTATTTCTGCGTTTAACATAACAGTGTGTAGCTATCACTACTACTATAATAAGTGCCACTGCCACTGCTACCACTAACAACAGGGTATGATAGTCGAATGGGTTACCCATGTCAGTTGTTGCGTTACTGTCTGGTCCCCGATCTGAAACAAAGGGTATTGTGTGGCATGGAATAAAGAATAGTTGTGGCTATGAGCTAGTCAAGATATCACACTTTGTTAGATCAAGACATTGGATAATAATTGTAACATACCACCGACAGAGATAATGAAATCATGACTGGCTATCGGTGGACCAATTCCATTTTCAACTTTACAGAAGTATCTCCCTTCGTCTGCTACCATAGCGCGAATCAACTTGAGTTCACCTGAGAAGTATAAAACTAATTATTTGGCTAATTTTTATGGGCATTTGTAGCATAGTATAACATATGGTAACAATATCTAACAACAACACTATGTGTCTTCAGTGAGGACTCTTCACTTACCGCCCTCGATTTTAGCGCCATTAGGAAGTGGGTCACCACTCTTTAGGTGCCATGTTATGTCAGGTCGAGGGTTCCCATCCGCCTCACAAATCATTAGTACATCTTCACCTGTGGGGGGGGGGGGGGGTCATGTGCTGTTCAGGGGGCAACTTCAAACCATTGAATATTGTATTTTGCATTAAGACAATTTGATTTACAAGTACAATACTCACCTTCAGATACAGTGACATTAGAGGGAGATGTCCGGGTGAGGGTTGGGGCAACAAACACAGTTATACTCGCTGTAGCCTCAATAACTCCCGCCTCGTTCTACAAGAATCAGATAATTACATTATAATACCTCTGGATATACTATCCGATATAGTAACAATACCGCCCCCCCCCTTGTATTTGTGTTTGTATTCATTGGATAGATCACTCACCTGTAGACTGCATATGTAGACCCCAGCATCCGTGTATTGTCCAATGTGAATTACAAGATCATTACCACCATTTTCCAGCCTTGCTGAGCTCGGGATCTGGCCACTGAAAATACGTAATACGTATATATTTACTCAGTTGGTAGATCAACCAGTGACAGCTTCATATATCATGCTGATATTATCACAACAAGATTGTGACGTGTATAACTATTTGGCGTGAGATACCCCCCCCCCTCCCCCCGTGGGATACTGCTGTATGAGTAACTTAACTTGTTGAGTAACTTAACAAGCTGTAGTGCAGCAAGATTTTACTGAAACTTTATCAGTTTAATTTAAAAGCACTTTCTTTAACTGATCAAATGGTATCTCAGGGAGCTACAGAGTGATAAAAATTTTAAAACGTTTTACTCTTAAACGACCCTGAGAAATCTGTACTATATAATCTTTGCACTACGTTGCCATTCAACCAAAGACACCAGAGCTTCATTGAGGATGGATGAGGGCTGAGGAGAGAGGACTGAAGAGAGGGGTGAAGGGTCGGATAACTACTGATCGTTGTCCAATAACCATCCTTAACTAATTCTACTCGTCTTATAGGCCATACGGTAGTTTAATAGTTTAACAAGATTAGAAGAACTCATCCCCGCCTGTCGCAGGGAGATAGAGTCAAAGATCCAAGACTCATAGGAAAGAAGAATCATTATCCTGCGACTTTCGAAGGAGTTAACCATCCCGAACCCGACACCTATAATGCGAACCTGCCTGTGGTAGTTCCTGATGGTGGGAGGGGAGGGGGGCTATTCTCCTAGTGCCGGCGATATCGCTTTGCGATATAGTCCCCTGTGGGCTTGCCGTTGGCAAGCCCAGGCACTCCGTAGATAGACGGTAGTTTAGTTGTTCCCGGCCCTGTCTGCTACCTTGAGACCCCGTTTTTGTATCTCCCGTGGGAGGCGGTACTATAATTCAGGTACCTGGAAGACTTCTTGGCAGATATTTTATGCTCTGTATTTAACTTGAACTAATCAGACGATTCATGCACAGATCGTGAAAGTCGAAATGGTCCATTATAAAACAGCCGTATCATGGTTTGTAAAATGTCGGTCCAGCTGCTACTAGCCTTTACCCCTACGAATGAAAATTAATTTTTTCCGTACCCCGGCCGAGATACTAAACATCACAATTGAGCTGGCGTATTTTCCGAATCTTATTTTCTTCAAGATAAGATCACAGTGCGAATCAGGAGGGGGATGATGTAACGAGCATCAAATAAATCATATATTATATACTCTCTTTCAGCTGACCATCATGTTTGGTAAGCACCTCCCAGTTTATCACAAACCACATTACCACAACACAACTAACATATGACATTGGTAATGAAATTACCCCTCTGTTATATGCAATAAAAGTTAAGGGGTGACTTCGTAACCAACATCTGACATGTATCTGTAGTACTAATTGAAGATTACCTGCGTCTACTCCAGATAGGCTGGAGGCCTTTAGTGTCTGCCTCACATTTTAGTGTCACGATGCTCTCAGGTGTTTTCTCCGTCAAGTGAATGGTCTGGTCGGTGGGCTGGATTTTAAAGGCCACCAGGGCAGGGCAGGTATCATAGGGGGCCATCCAAGAAGAGCACAGTGAGGCGTTGGTACAGGTATACCTACCACCATCCCTACACCACCCACAATAGGGAAATCCTTGCTGTAGGGGGGAAGGGAGATTAATATGGTGCTGGTGAATGGTGTCTGGTGATACACCGTGATTACAGTTATTGGGGTGAAAGATTCCCGTCGTGACGTCATTAATTACGTCACAAACCTGACAGTCCTGGCAAGTCTTGTGTATGGCACATGGCATCTTGAGGGGGACACTGTAAACCCAGTTGTTGCTCATCATGTAGGTATGTGCAGCATTATCTTGTACACTCACAGCAGTTATTGCAGCTCCCCGTTCTGGGAAACTAAACTCTCGAAACCAACCCACCCCTATTCCTGTAGAAGGGAGGTGTTGAAATGCGGGGGGGAAGTTTCTTTTAAAATTGGGGGTTGGACCGAAAACGAAATTCTATGGTAAAATTAATTTTGACCCTCCATGTACGGGTAAAACTCGGGTTTTAACGGCTTATGCCAACGTTTCCTCCCAAATTTTTGAAAAACGAGTCGGTGGGGGAAGGGGAGAATGTTAATGGGGAAAATTGAAGGCAAGGGGGCATGAAGGGAAATTTTGAAAAGAAGTGAAAGAAAATTTTTAATGATTTTTAATTATATGTTACAAATTTCAGTTTTAATGCTTTTCCCCCCCAATGTAAAACCCTACTTTTGTTTAAAGAACCTTTTAAAGGGTAGTAAAACAATTCCACTAAGTTACCCAACAGAGCCGGGGAGAAGAAGGGAGAGAAGGGAGAGATGGGAGAGAAAAGGAGAAGGGAAAGGGGAAAGGGGCGGGGCGGAGACTAAGAGAGAGCAGAGAGAGCAAGAGGAAAAAGGGGGGGGGGGGGGAGGGGGGCTGAAAGGGGGAAAAAAGGGAAAATCGAGCTTTTCCCCGGGTTTTGGGTTTGGTGGTGGCCTCCCACCCCCTTCCCCCCTCCTCTTCCCCTCGCTGTTCCCGGGGTTTTTTTTTTTATCTTTCTTTAAACGTTGCATTTTTGCGAGGCCGGGAAAAAGGGATTTTTGTAAAAAAAGCCGAAAAAACAAAAGGTGGAAGGAATGCTCAAAAAAGAGGTAAAAAATTGCCGGAAAAACAGGAGAATTAAGAATAAGAAATTAATGGAGATTTTGAAAAGGGGGGGCTTGGGGGAAAGGGAATAAAGGAAAACGTTTTGCCCCTTAGGAAAAAAAATTTTAAAATTTTTTAAATTTGTAAAAATTTGGGGTTTTTTTCCCTCCCCTAGGCGGGGGGAAAAACCCCGGGGCCGCCCCCCCAAATTCCCCCAAATCTAACCCCCCCAACTGCTAATTTACCGGCCTAAGAGGGGAAATTTTAGCGGGACATTGAAGGGAAAGGTCTTAAAGTGGAAAAGATTGATAAGACGGTTATTTTAAGTACGGATTGTGAATGGGTGGAAGAGACCCCCTATGTATAATTAGGTAATGTGAGTTGGTACATCATTGAAGCCCAGTAAAAATTGTAACCGAGAGGTTTTAGAGCGAATGAGAAGGAGGAGTAGAAGAGAGAATGAGCGGGAGAGGTTTCAAGGTCTCAACGGGAGATTCGAGCAATGAAGGAAAGGAAGCGACAGACAGAGGTTCAAAGAGGACCCGAAGAGGAAAGTGGGCTCGCCCTAGGAGAGAGGCCATCCCCGGGGCCCCTGCCCCAAACGAGAATGAGGAGGAGGGAACCCGTTTTCCCGCGGGGGGAGAAGCTGAGGGAAGGGGAAGAAGAGCGCGCCGGGGGTTCGCAGTTTTTTCCCCGGGGAGGCGGATATAGGGACTATCTTAAAAATTTGTCGTAAGGCTGTGGAAGGAAGATGTCGAATTTATAGAGTTTATGTTTGAGAGAGGGGCCTGCAATTTAATTGAAGGGCGAGACACATATATAGAAGGAGGGTTTTTGCTGTCATAAAACAATGTTCCCCGTCAAAGAATCAATTCATTAATGCCGCCAAGAATGCCACTCTAAGTCTATAGCAAGGAGTTTAAAAGTTGCTCCGGAAGATAGCACGAGGGAACGTCTAGGCGATCACAGACCCTTATTCCACATGAAGCAAGGATCCTACCTGTAATATAATGGGTTGCTGGAGGTGATAGAGGATGACATTAGAATACGTCTCAATACCGTGTTTACATCTCTCGCCTCGTCACATGTGAACGGGTCTGCAACTTTCTCTTCCAAGTATATACCTGGGAATTGGGTAAGGGTTGAGCTGCTTGCATGGAAATAGAGGGCAACTAGTTTTGTCAGATTTAGGAGACTTTCTGCTCACGGAATACATCCTTTCAATCTTTAAATTGAGGCACTTTAAGCCGGCAAGCTGTCAATAATCCTGTCCAATACTGTCTCTAGATGATTGGGTATTGTTTGTTCAGGCGGGAACATAATTAAACAACCAGCTCTTGTGAGATCAATGTGCAGCAAATGACAAATGTGACAAGTGAACCTTGTTAGACTACGGAAATGTCTACTCTCTCTTAGAGACACTACTCACCATTTTGGAGGTATTTAGCACGGCCATTGAAGACCCTATTCAGTTCCTCCATTGGGTAAGAACACACAATAGAGCCAGTCTCGATCACACTACTTGGCCCCGAGAAATGTGCATACAGTACACCGTCTAGAAAATACGCCCCACCTAGGAGGGAAGATATTGAACATCGCGGGAGACATTATAAATACTATTACTTGGAAATATTTCTTACCAATTTCATTGAACTTGAAAGGGGATTGTCCGGGTTTTGTGTAGGAGCAATATATTCTGGCCTTGATAAACGTCATGAAATTGTTTTCCATAAACGGTTTTGATCCTCCGTAGTCATTCTTACAAATACGGGCCACTCGAGAGTAGATTTTCTGAAAATTATCAAGAGTCAGTTGACTCAAATTCCCGCCGGTGCTTCTCCCCCTCCCTCACGTGGTTGAAGAGGTGTTGAGTGCGCGGCGCGCCTTCTCCCAGTTCAACGCATGTCTCATCAGAACAAGTGTTCCGCGCGCTACGTATATTCAGTTTGTTGGTGATGTCCCCTTTGCCCCACAACACATCCCCCCTGGCCGACTATAAAACACACTGCCCCCAGCTCATGAGTCGAGGCAGCTTCAGCAGTGCTTTACCGTTCACACATTATCGGGAGGGAATAAAATTATAAATAAACACCTCTCTCAGGGACAGGTGTCAAAATTCATAAAAAAATTAAAACGCATACCACCAATGGGGGGCACTCATTTCTAGTTATCGGTACTTCGAATGGAAACTCAAAGCTTTTGTTTCAAGCACTGCACAGTATAACTGCTGGTTAACCCCAAGCATAACAATAGTCTAGACTAATGGAAGTGAAAGAGATGGCCCCTCTCTCACTAGACAAATGGGAATAATATTCCAATCTCAGCCCCCCCCCTTATATCACCCCCCTCTTATATCACCCCCCCCCCCCCCTTATATCATCACACGTGTAAATCCTGCTTGTAATTTAGTTTAGAGAACGGTCCCCTGTCAATATTCCTTACCTCAGTGTTCATAACTTCAACTGCAATTTCACGGAAGATAAAATAAACATAATCCCCGTCCTCAAAGGAATAGATGAACTGGGGCCCTGAAAAAGGAGGTGGGGTTTCAAATTTTGGTCCTAAAAAATAATGACTTGGAGAGAGAAATGAGTCTTTGTGATTCTATTGCATTATACAATGGAACCTAACATATTATGGACTGCTATTTTTCCCGTTCCCCTCTCTCACTAAACTCTTTTACTTTCTCTCTCGGACCCCATCTCTCTTTCTCATTTTTACTCACTCTTTCTCAGTATGATGATCATTTCTAGGCGCGGGTCTGCTCCTTAAATTAGATCAGAGGTATTATTTCCCCTTCTTTGCATTTATCTCTCCCCCTCTCACACGCACACTATCTATATCACTCTCTCTAGCTCCCTCTATCTCTATTTCTCTCTCTCTCTCTCTCTCTCTCTCTCTCTCTCTCTCTCTCTCTCACCCCCCCCCCCAACCACCACCCCCCTCTCTCTCTCTCTCTCTCTCTTCTCTCTTTCTCTCTCTCAACAGTCCCTCCTCTCCTTCTATCTCTCAGTCTCTCTCTCCTCTCTCTCTCTCATCGCTCTCTCTCTCTCTCTCTCTCTCTCTCTCTCTCTCTCTCTCTTTCTCTCTCTCACACAGTCCCCCTCTCTCATTCTGTATTTCTCCCTAAATGCAACATTGTAACGATCGGATGGGCAAACCTGAGGGCTGAATGGTCGAATAGAAGTGATACACAGAGAAAGGGAGAGAGGAGAGAGAGAGAGAGAGAAAGAGAAAGAGAGAGAGAGAGAGAGAGAGAGAGAGAGAGAGAGAGAGAAATGATGAAGAAAATAAATAAGTGAGTGGAAATGACAGACTAAAAAGATTCAGACAATGAATGAAAAATGCTCTTGAATTATCGTCTTGGGAACGGGCACGACAAAAAACTAAATCGAATAATTTATTGATACCCCTCTGTGCAGCACTGATCGGAACAATAGACCATTTTACAAAACTCCCACTTCCTCTAGTTATCTCCCTCTCCGTCTCTCTGTCTCTCTCCCTCTCCTCTAAAACGAATCAAAATGTCAGTAAAACTTACTTTTTAACCATTGATCCTCGATTTTTACAGAGGACTCGACTTTGTAACTGTCGTATCGAAGATTTATCAGGGAGATTGAGAACTGGGAACTCGTCGCGTGCTCTACCCCGGCAAAACCGTATGACGCTGAAGAGAAAAGAAAGGGGTTTAAAAAGGTTTAAAGAAGAAGTAAAGAAGTTATTGGGTACAAAAACCAATTGAGATAGAACAGCTGAGGAAAATGTAAAATATTATATGGCCCCCGCCCTTATATAGATGAGAAATCCTAATAACCAGGTAACGATGTAACTGATTGCATTTCTCTATCATTTCTTTATCGTTGCCTTCCCTCTCGCAACTATTATAATCATCTTACTATCTAGTTATGTTACTATCCGAATATTGGTATTATTAATAAATACTGCCCCTATGTTCACAAATTCTAACTCACTAATACTCAAAATTCTCTCTTTATAATTCTCTCACCTGCTGCAGCGACATAACGTCTGAGTTGTGTAGGAGGGTAGAGAGAGAGAGAGAGAGAGAGAGAGTAGAGAGAGAGAAGAGAGAAGGAGAGAGAAGAGAGAGAGAGAGAGAGAGAGAGAGAGAGAGAGAGAGAGAGAGAGAGAGAGAGAGAGAGAGAGAGAGAGAGAGAGGGAAGGAGAGAGAGAAGAGAGATGAGAGAAGAGAGAGAGAGAGAGAGAGAGAGAGAAGAGGAAGAGGGAGAGAAAAAGAGAGAGGAGAGGTAGAGAGAGAGAGAGAGAGAGAGAGAGAGAGGAGAGAAAGAATGAGAATTGTTCCTTGGGGGAGCAGCTGGTATTGTTACAGACGAACAGACACAGACCTTGTTAACTGTATTATAGAACTCTCTGGTAACAGATTCAAGGATCAGGTTACCATGGAGTTGAGAAGATCTCTCCTCGAAATCTATATTCTTACTCTTCAATCTCTCTTCTTTCCCAATTTATTCTCTTCGTTACTTTCTCCACAACGTCTGCCTCAACAGACCCGCAGCATAATTTACTGGTCACACGGGGGGCACACATGGCAACACAACTTTCATCATTCTATCTCTCTCCCTCTGCCTTTCTTTTTCTATCCTTATCTCTCTCTCTCTCTCTCAATTCCGATCACGCTTCGTCTTCATCTATTTATCGTCAGCAACGTTGTCTCTTGTCATTAGCCAATGTAATAAGAGCCCTCGTTTGAAGATACGAGATCGATCCTTATAGCAATATAGTCAATTGAGAAACTTAATAATTCTCGTAGTGATGATTTATCTACTTCTCTGACTACTTTCTCCCTCTTCTTCTTCTTGGAGCATCTTGGAGTCTGTCGTCACAACGTCAACAGTAATGCAAAGACAGCCGACGTATCGGCTAGAGTTTTTAACATTTGGTAGAAGTAAAAAAGAGAGGATGCGGGGGAAATATATGGCGGAGAGAGGTGGTCAAGGAATAGATAGGTGCAACTTTTGGCCATTACATGATCCGATAAACAGCAAGATTAGTCAGCCAAATTACTCAACTATGACGAGAGCGGAGAGAGGGAGGGAGAACCTCCCGGGGTGTTGGAGGGAGGGGAATTCTATGAGAATTAAAACATAACTATGGGAAAATTTATTTTATGCACTGTTCGGTTTTTCCAAATTGAGCCTACTCATTTTCAAGTTTGCTTACATCCATTATGGTAACGGTAACAACCACCCCTCATCATGTTGGGAGGTCGTTACAAGAAGACATCTGGAGTTCATTATTTCAGTACTCGCTTAAGGGTTGCATTGGCCGACACGCCCTTCAAATGAAGGCTGATGAAGCTGATAATATTATGTGTATACCATCATCTAATGAAATGGGCTTGTGTATAGAGATGGCGCTCAATGCCCGCCCCTTCTCTCCCTATCTCTCTTCATCATCTCTTGTAATATGGTGATTGCATTATTTTCTTAAACATATACAGTACAAAGATAGAAGCAGCTTAGCTTAGAGAGAGAGAGAAGAGAGGGAGAGAGAGGGAGGGAGAGAGAGAGAGAGAGAGAGAGAGAGAGAGAGGAGAGAGAAAAGAGAGAGAGAGAGAGAGAGTGAGAGATAGAGAGAGAGAGATATCGACTGAAATGAGTAAAGAAACCAGGGTCCCGCACTAGATGAGATGAGTGGACCTGCATCTTTGGGGATGCACTCAGCACTTTATTATCTTCATCTCTATCCCCCATCTCTCTCTCTCTCTCTCTGTCTCTCTCTCTTCCTCTGTCTCTCTCTCTCTCTCTCTCTCTTTCCTCCCTCTTTCTCCCTCTCCCCTCCCCTCTCATCTTTTTACTCATCACAATCTACTAATCAGGACCATGATCCAAGAACGTCTCTGGGTAACAAGATTCGTCTTGGAAGACAAAGTTCAGACAGGTTTGGAGAGGATTAACACTGATTAAGAGAGAAAAGAGAGAAAGAGGGAAGAAGAGAGGAGAAAGAGAGAATGATTGAGAAAGCGATATAACAGAGGAGACACCGTTGACAAGACGCAATTAGCGTCGAGCCACGTTTAACGTTCTCGTTTTAACAACACACTCCAGACGCACATCCCCCCATCTCAATCGGTCTCTCTCTCTCTCTCTCGGTTCTCTCTCTCTCTCTCTCGTCTCTCTCTCTCTCTCTCTCTCTCTCTCTCTCTCTCTCTCTCAATATACGTCTTTTCTCTCTTCTCATCTCTCTCTCTCTCTCTATCTCTCCTCTCCTCTTCTCTCTCTCTCTCTCATCTCGCCTCTTCCCTCCGTTCGCTCTCCTCCTCGATCTTCTCGTCTCATCTCTCTCTCTCTCTCTCTCTCTCTCTCTCTCTCTCTCTCTCTCGCCCTCGTCTCCAAGTCTCAGAAGAGCATGATGCATAAGCATAAGTTAGTATGGGTATATGCTTTGCATTTATTACGGGGTTCAATATAAAGGTTCTGATATTCTGATATAGGAGAGAATATTCGTGAAAAAGATCTCTGGGCATTTTATATTGTTTAAAAAAAGAGAGTCGCAAAAGACTCTATTCAGGCGTTCGTCGAAGTGGGATTATCTGGAGTATATTATTACGCAGGAAATGATCTAAGAGAGCATTTGTCAAAACTCTATCCACCCTCTCCCCCAGCTCCCATTCTTTTGAACTCAAGATCCGGCTCCAATTTTTCACGTTCGTTCGTATCATGACATGAATTTATGGGCGTGTGGGCCAATGTGATATATCTACCCTATCTCTCTCATTTCTCCTCCTATCTCTATCTATCTATCTCTCTCAATGTGCCTTATCATGAAGATTATGACGTACTGCGGACGGGATCAAAGATAATTGTGAACTGCAACATTGTCACAAAACCAACAATCCTCGTCATTTTCTTACTTTACTTTAACAGTATCTTTTATTGTAATTCATTAATCTCTCTTCAAGTGACTTATGTCACTCTATATAAAGGTCATGGTGGACAGCTTGTAAGTGCTTCTAAGACAGAGAAACAGGGAGAGAGAGAGAGACAGAGAGAGAGAGAGAGAGAGAGAGAGAGAGAGAGAGAGAGAGAGAGAGAGAGAGAGAGAGAGAGCGAGAGAGAGAGAGAGAGAGAGAGAGAGAAGAGAGAGAGAGTAGAGAGAGAGGGTAGAGCTAGAGAGCTGAGATAGAGAGAGATAGAGGAGAGAGAGAGAGAGAGAGGAGGAGAGAGAGAGAGAGAGAGAGAGAGAGAGAGAGAGAGAGAGACAGGGAGAGAGACAGGGAGAGAGAGAGAGAGAGAGAAAGCCCCGATGATTCTCTAAACATACGCTTCAAGACTTTGCATTTTGCAAAGATTCTTCTGACCATCGAGACAAATACTGAAAGTCTATGTACACTCTTGGGTACAGTCTGCAGCAGCACTTAGGCGTAAAATGATGTCTCATAGACGCCATCAGCATCTCTATCTCTCTCTCTCTCTATCTCTCTCTCTCTCTCTCTCTCTCTCTCTCTCTCTCTCTCTCTCTCTCTCTCTCTTTCTCACACAAAGTACTACACTTACATGTCGTTGTCTATGCACTCGGTGGCCCCGAATATTATGTGGCAGTGTGTAGTCCCTACAACATCATATGCCCTTCTAGAACACATTAATGGATAAATATGTACACTATCAATTATCGGATAATTATTTTACACCCGTTTATTGAAACACTGAAATATTCTCCTTGAGTCTTGTTTTGTTCAAACCCGGGAGCCAGCGTGGTGAAACAGGGTCTAACAAGGCAACTTGAGCCTAAATACAGGGAATTACTTTGGTATTGGTCATTGGTCTAATGAAGTGCCAGTTATATAACTCCCCATTATATCCCCTCCTATAACATGTGGTGGTTATTTAGCATAGCAGTGCTAACTCTTCCGTCTCAAAGTGCAGAACTCTATCACACCTCCAAGAAGAGATGTGGAGGAAAGGGGATCTAATGTTTTAGAACCATCTGCTGTTCATTCATCGTGACACGCGATATTATTGAGAAAATAAAAAGGTGTAAGGAGACTAAAAGTGTGTGAGTTATAGGGGGGGGGGGGGTCAATTGCCGAATATTCGTATTCATTCTTCTCTGTGTAAACTAATTTCTCTGGAGGGGTCAATGCGACGTTGATTTATCCCATTGTCCCGTCTTAACAATGGCTATAATAAAGGGCTCAAGATTGGAGGAGGGAAGGACGATTAGTTAGAATTAAAATGCAGAGAGATAATCATAGGACGTTTAAGAAAAATCTGCGAGAGAGGGTCTGTATTAGAGATGAGAAACAGACACTATTATAGTGAGGGGGGAGGGGGTTGTTGCACAGCTTATCCACACCGTCTAGTGATCTATCTAATCCTTATTCTCTCTCTCTCTAGTTTTACATCCCTTGATCTATCCCCTCACACCTTGATCAATCTGGTAGGTACTCCCCCCCCTCCCAAAAATTCCCCTTTGAGGTCAGTGTATACGTAAACTATATTAATTTTTTGCCAAATTTTCCCCTTAGGGGGGTTGTTTTTACATAAGAAAAGGCCCGGGTATTTAGGTTCGAATTCTGTCTTCCCCCTTCCCTCTCATCCCTTTTCCCCCTCTTTTCCCCCCGGAAAGGACTGGTTGAAACATCGGAATTCCCTTTTGGATCAACTCTAAAAGTTTTGATTTTTAAAAGACCTTGCTTTAATTTTCCCGTTTTTTTTTTTCCCCCTTTTATAAGGAGGGGGTTTTGGTTTGGGGGGTTTTTTTTTGTTAAGTTTGTTTGTTTTTTTTGGTTTTTCCCAAAATAATGATACAGGTCCAAACCTCCCCCCCCCCCATTTTGCAGAGTTTCAGTCTGTGTTCTCACTGGCAACAGATATATCGCAAATTATATATGCTTTCTGAACCTGCAGTGAACCCCTCCCCGATTCATCAGACATTTTTAACCCTTATAATACCATGGGCGTCGTTTTAAAATGTTAAAAGACAATGTGATTCGAAGTGTAAATTCCCAACTTCGTCTTATAGTTGGAAATTGAACTTGCCACCCCTAGTATAATAATCTGCCAGGGTAATCAGGGTGGCCCAAAGAGGGCGCCAGAGCTCCCCTTTGGGGTGTATTTTTCTAAGAAATATTTTGGGGGTACGTGTAGAGGTTCATTCGAGGGCGGGCCTTTAACAAAGACCTGTCGGCTGTGAGAGGGGCAGGAGGGGGTACACATGTAAATAATGGAGCTCCTAGTAGTGCAGCATCTGTTGTTATGTACATACAGTCTCTCTCTCTTTAGCCCCCCCCTTTAAAAGAGAAGGAGAAGGGGGGAAAAAAATGGACGGAGGGATAAAGAAAGGGACGAAAAAGGGGTTTCCCCCTATTTGGGGCTAGGGGGGGGGGGGGGGGCTTATCTTTAGGCTACCTCGATTTTCACTACTAAGAGATTCTTTCATTTTAAAAGGAACCCTTTTTTTTTTTCCCTTTACCCCTTTTCCCTTCTTTCCATCGCCCGGATTTTTCCCTTTTTCCCCCCTTTTTCTTTCTCTCCTTCCTCTCCTCTCTCCTCCTCTCTCTTCTCTCTCCCCCCCCTTTTTCCCCCCTTTCCCCTTTTTTCCCCTCTTTTTTTTCCGGGTTTTTTTTCCCTGTCACTAATTTTTCCCCCTCCCCTCCTTTTCCTTTTTACCCCTTTTCCCCTTTTTCTCCCCCGGCCCCCTCCACTTAAGGGTGGGGGGGGGGGAAAATATTAAAAAGGGGGGGGAAAAAGGGGGAAAGGGGGGAAAAAATGGGGGTTTGGGGGCGGGGGGAAAACCCCTTTTCCCCCCCAACGGGTTTTTGTTTTTTAAAAAAATTTTTAACAAAACTAAAACCCTTTTCCCCTTTTCACTGGTTCCAAACCCCCAATTTATAAAATCCCCCCCGGATTTTTAAAATTTGGCCGGGGGATTTCCCTCACCTTTTTTGGGGCTCTTTCCCCACCCTCAAAAAAAAATTGGAAAAAATTAAAACCCTTTTAACCCCCCCGGTAGGTCGGTTGTGGGTTTATCTCACCCACCTTTTACCCGGGGGCCTGCCCCAAAAAAAAGGGGGCCCGGGGGGGAATTAGGGGAGAGGGGGGGAAAAAAATAGGTCATCTTTAAAATTTAAAAACAAGCGGGGGGGAAAGTAAATTTAAAAAGGGAAATGGGAAAAAAAAAGGGGGGGGGGAAAAAAAAATAGGTCTGGGGAAAAAGGGGGGGGAAAAGAAAAAGGGGGGGGGGGAAAGGGGGGGGGGGGAAAAAGGGGGGGGGGGGAAAAAGGGGGGAAAAGGGTTTGGGGGAAAGGGGGGGGGAAAAAGGGGGGGTCAAAAATTTAAAAATTTTGGGGGTTTTTGGGTATTTTTTTTTCGCATTTCCCCTTATTTTCACGATTTTTTCTCCCCTCCCTCCCTTTTTTTCACCCCCCACCCTCGTTTTAAAACCCCCCTTTTTAAAAATATTTCCCCCCTCCCGCCCTTCCCCCCAACTTTCCTGTTTACTGGGGAATTCTTTTTTAACTATTATTTCTTATTGACCTTTAATTTTTAACTTCTTCTCTCTTGGGGTAATCCCCTTTTTACACCCTTTAAAAGGGGTATTTTTCCTTTGTTTTTTTTTTAAAACCCTTAAAAATTTTTTCCCCTCCTCTCCCCTTTTCCCTCTCCCGCCCTCCGCCCTCCCCCCTCCTTTCTCCTCTCCCCCCCTCCCCCTTCCCCCCCCTTTTCTCATCTCTCCCCCCTTTCCCTTTCCCCTTTTTTTTTTCCCCCTTCCCTCTCTCCCTTTTTCCCCCCTTTCTTCCCCAAAAAAATTTTTCCTTTTATTTTCCCCCCCTTTTTTGCCTCCCCTTTCCCCCCTCTCCTTCTCTCTCCCTCTCTCTCCACCTCTCTCCCTCTTACTGTTAACTGTCTCCCTTCCCTGTCTTGAAGGGTGGTAGTACATCCTCATATATAATGGACCCATTGTGTACATGAACTGTAAAACAATGGAAACAGGACTGGTTAAAAGGACCGACCAGGCTGGTTTGTTTTTTTTTCACCCGGTCTGGTTTTAATCCCCCTTACTAAACTAATAACTGGTCATCTGAATTAGAAACCACCACGGCTCGATATAATATTACCCCCCCCCCCATATAGTGCTCTTGTTGCCCTGAAAAACTGAATACATTAAACTAAAAATCTGAATGTGAGCTGGAGGGGATAGATTGGGCAAGAAGAGGGGGAAAGAGGGGGAGAGAAACTGGAAAAAAGAATTTGTAGCCGGTAGGAAGCTAATGTTTACAAAACTGCCTCTTTCTGAGAGGGAGGTCAGTAAACTTTTTACAATGATTTATCTCAATATCTATCTTTCTCGTTCTCCCCCCTCTCCCTGTACGTATCACATTTATAGACTCTGCAGCAGTGCTTGCATTTGACGCCACCCAGTAGCATATATTGATACCTACGATATATATCATACCTCTCGGACACCACACTTGGGACTGAACGCACTCGTCCCACAAATGAACAAATCTGCGTCGTTCAGCCGGAGTATCACTTTGTAGTAGTTCTGACAGTCTTCAGGGAGACGACCCTCTTGTACACAGTCATCAAAACCCCGCAATTCTTTCTGAGGGAGATATCGAGGATCAAGGAGAGAGGATAGATTAGATAGAAAGAATCTGGTGTTGAGACAATTATAATGAATGAAAGTTTTACTTTGTAACAGTAAATCGTGGGAAGTGATGATTAGACAAACAGAATCGCCGGGGTTTAGTTCTTTCATCATGCTCTGTGAGGATCCTGTGAGGACAATGTCTCTGATAGTCTAATCGTCTCTTTTGTCTCAGTGAAAATGAATGTCATTAGCTATCCGCTCTCCCTCTTTCTCTCTCCTTCTCTATTTTCCCACCATCACTTTGCCATTCCCCGCGGCCAGTGGATAGCGGCGGCGGGAGATCAATTATTACTGTCACCATCATCATCACCATCACAACTTGTTGTCTGGTGTTCTCTCTATCCCTCTCTCTTTCTCTCTCTCTCCTTTCTCTCTCTCTCTCTCTCTCTCTCTCTCTCTCTCTCTCTCTCTCTCTCTCTCTCTCTCTCTCTCTCTCTCTCTATTTTCATCTCACCGCTCTATTGTCGAGACAAGCTAAAGAGTTGGTGAGCGATTAAAGTAAATGATGAGAAAAGAAAGAAAGCAAATGATACGAACGCTTCTTGTTAGATATTTGGTGACAAAAAGAATAGAAGGGGATGAGATAATAGAGATCATAATCTTTAGTGAGTTTGTGTAAAATGACAGTGTTTTTCTTCCGGTTAAAGAATGAACTACGGGGGGGGGGGGGGGGGGGGGGGGGCAGTCAAACTACTACTCACCTTATCATGATACGCTCTGCACGTTTCTTCAATGAAACTTATCTCGTATAAACTATTCCTGAAATTGTGTGACTGTCCGATTGTGTCGGAGAAAGAAAGCAAAAGTGGTCAACTCAGGAGCCTGTTAAGCTGGTTGGAAAGTGTAAAGTCTTGCTGGGGTTGAAGGTTCGTGAAGGTTGGGGGATTTTGGAATGGGTATTGTTGTCCGGGGGTGGGGAAACTTCGTTTAGAAGGCACGTGTGCGGCATAATGGAGACTGGAGAGAGAAAGGGGGAGAATGAGAAAGATAGAGGGTGAGAAAGAGAGAAAGGGAGAGAAAAAGGATTAGTGTTAAACTTACTTAGCACCGAGAAGGACCTTTGATTCAAAGGATAGAATAGCTGTAAAGTTCGTGTTCAGTGATAGCAGAACACACCCTGGACAACCTATATGAGGAAAAACGGTCAGGAGGATGATTTGAAATTCATTTAGAATGTCTAAAACTCGGTGCCTGGCGTATTTGAATTGTTCGCTGCCAAGACATGATGATGATGATGATGCATCTCTTTCTATATTATATGTATCTTCCAATTCTCTCTCTCCCACTCACTCACTATTCATTCTCAGCTCCCTCACTCGCTCTATCTCTATCTCTCCCTCTCCCTCTCCCTCTCACGCTCTCTCCATTCTCTCTCTCCCCTCTCCTGGAGAGAGGTTATCCCGGTTTGTCTCTACACAAGGGGGACCCAGTGTGAATGTTACCCTGTCTCCCGTGAGGCTCCTCGTAACAATGGCCCCCTCTCCCCCACAGCAGATAAGACACAGAGGAGGAGAAGGAGTGAGGGGATTATTTGAAATTGAATTAAATATCCCTTGTAGAGCAGACTATGACAAATAATGGTGCAGTGTCACGTGTGAGAGAGAGGGAGAGAGAGAGAGAGAGAGAGAGAGAGAGAGAGAGAAAGAGAGAGGACGTGTTGAGAGAGTGATGATTGCTGTCAGTGTCTTGTTAATGGTCTGAGTGACCAACGTCCAATAGGAGAAGCGCTGGAAGATGCGAGAGGTGAGAGAGACATGGTGCACAAATATGTAGCAGGTAAAAGGGCCACACTTTTTTCTATTTGTTAATTTGAAAATCCGGCATATTTTAGAAACTACCCGGTGAATATGTGTGTGCGCAATGTAGTGGGTACTCGCTCCCTCTCTCTCTCTCTCTCTCTCTCTCTCTCTCTCTCTCTCTCTCATCTTACAACTGCTAGGAAACATTCCCCAAGAAATAGTTTAAGTGAGTTTATATAAGTCCGAAATGGCTCTTGAAAGTTCTGGAGAACTAAGATAACTATAGGTTACAAGATAGGTTACCTCACCACGAGTGGACATGTTATCTATCATGTGGTATGGTGGGTGAGGCTGTAATTGTTATCCCGTGATCGCTCCTACCCGCATGGAGACGAGAAGTTACCTGACTCGTTGTACCGAAACCATTCAGAGGCACCGTCAGTAGCGGCACAGATAACAACTGTAGCCCAGTTTAGAAGTAGGAGGAGTGACAGAGGTGGCATAGTGTTAGGGCCGCTAGGAGGGATGACAACTCAGCTACATATCCAAAACGACATGGTACCTGCTCGGGATATTTCGGGATAATTCGTCCTGTAGAGCTGATATGATCAACAGTTTGGATTGCTAGCAAAACTAGAATGTTTAAACCCCAGGGAAGGCAGTCAGATTGTAGATGGTTTTGTGCTGCATAAATCAGAAATAAACAGCAATAAAACTAAGACGCCATGTCCGAACAGGAGTAGAATAATACTAATCAATAATTGATTCAGTACCGTTATATCGTTGTTTATCTGTTAAGGAGTATATATTATAGGTTTACAAGTTTACAAATAAAGTTTATATTGTGTTACACAACAGATCTTCCCTTTATGGGTCCAACTAAATAAGAATTAAAAACAAATTTATCTCTCAAGTCTCAGTTCTTACACTACAAAGTGAAACTCTTTACCACGACGGGTACCGGCTCGATTATTCGAAAGCAGAAACACAAATGTCAAGCGAGTTCTCAAATAGCTAACAATCTCGCTTGGCCGAGGCTGCAGTCCCCTGTATCAGGTGGTCGTCAAACACGTGTACCAGGGGATTGCGAAGCAGTCCAACAACTTTTTTCACCACGTACGTTATGGGGGTGCGTGCATGAGAGGGCTGCAGTGCATTCCAAGGGGCAAATCTGGGTGCCTTCCATTGCTAACAATTCATCGATTTTGGCGGTCGACACGAATTAGGGATGTTGTTTGGGCCGGGTTAGGGTTTTGTTTAGGGTTATCGGTTAGTGCTATCGATTCTCTACCAGATACCGTTTAGTTTACTCAAATCGGCCATGTGGTTAAGTTTAAAGTTTAAGTTTAATCACTATTTATCACAAAGTCAATATAAAAATATTGAAACCTTCTCCCGCTCTTACACCAAACATATTTAATATAACTACAACATAGATATAAAAAATAAGCGTGGCTATAGCCGTTTGAAAAAAGTCGGTCTTGAAAATAAAAGTGGACTCTTTTTGCTAGCGCGCTAACAAAAAGAGTCCACACCTGTAAACAGGCCCCAAGGCACCCATGACCCAGATTACAATCGCGCCCCATTCCAAGCTGGGCCGCGGCCGAGCGGCGAGCTGGAAATTTTAATTTTTTTGTCAGACACAAAATAAAATAAAATAAAAAGGATGCGCTCATATCAGCAATAACGCGCGCAGCAATAACGCGCAAAAACATTACGCGCACTAACTTTCTAAACCTTATATTACCACTTGGTAAGTAATGAAGGGCGTAAAGTTAAACATTACTGTTACAGCCAGTTTTTGGGTAGACAATGATATCCAAAAATGACTTTCAATTGACTTTAAATTAATTTAATTCAATTAATTAGACTTAACTAACAAGACTTAACTAACAAAGTTAACAAAGTAAACGCGCGTTAATTCTTTGCGCGTTAGTAATGCGCGCATCCTCCTAGCTTTTTTCACAGTTCAGATTTTTCAAAATGCTTTTTTACTTTTTTACTTTTCAGATTATTTTCATGCGATAGCCGAGACTCGACTGAGACAGCTTGGGTGCTATAACACAAGCAAATCCATGTTAATTGTTTACTCTTGATATGAGAAATATTTTTTGTTTCGTTTTTGTCAAACATCTAATGTCCATTTTTTTTTCAACTGTTCATCCGCTTCTACCAGAATCATCGTCTCGGAAAGCGTGCGGAGGTGCCAACATGCCCAACCCAATCATCGGTAGCTACGAAGTTTCAAAATTCCTTTGCTTCTAGAGCGACCCGACTGTGGAATACCCTCCCAAGTGATGTGAATTCAGCAAAAGACCTAGCTGGGTTCAAAATACTTCTTGGGGAATGGTTGAAGAGGATGCCGGATCGTCCACCGGTGCCTGGATATACCAGACAGAATAACAACTCAATTCTGGACTGGATACCACTGGTATCCAGGGAGGGGGAGGCTCTGTGAGGAACTGACACCTGTACAACATCTGTACGAAGAACATTACAAGATTACAAGATTACAAGATCACCCCCCAAAGTCGTGCGCGGAATTGTTTTGCGCGTTTATCACATGTTAACGTGTAGCGCGCAGCGTAAATTAAAATATCGCACGCGCACGAGTTGAGGGGTGAACAGTTGAATAAAAATGGACTTTATCATTTACTGGACCTCCATTTACCGAAATATCCGGACGGCTACGGGCTAGATTCTCTAATCTCTAATATCCCCGACATTGCAATTGGAAATAAATATTTCACTTCTATTAACTGTTGTTGTTGTTGTTGTATGCGCCTCCGCTTCCAATCCTCTACTTGTGATTTTATCCCGTCCGGCAGCCAGTTCCTCACGCCCGAGAAGGACGGAGCTCAGGTTCCAGAGTTTCCTCTTTCCCCCGGGAGAGTTTTCTTCCTCCGTCTTATGTCCATGGTTTTGGAGATAAGGGTGGAATCGTCTCCCATAACTATCTTAACAGGTCCCATGAAGAGGACCGCACCAGCACTGTTTTCACATTGTGCCAGTCTCGGATATCTCCAGCGACCCTTGGTGAGTGGCATCTCAGCATTGATCGCTCTAGATGTGGCCTTGGCTAGGACAATTCGGACGCTCCATTGACTATGGCACCTTTGTAGATTTTGCGCTGCCAACCTCTGATTTGTAATCAGTACTCCATGTGGGTTCATGGAACATCACTTTTTGTTCGTGATGCAGATGCAGCGTCCGGCCGTTCATGGGGTAGTTAGGGCAGGTTCCTTCCCAATTAACGGAACTCTGGCGTGTGAAATGTTTAGTGGGTTAGGTATCTATGTGCGTCACTCATAGAAATTTGTTTTGTAGCATGGGATAGTGGTTTGTTCTGTTTGTTGATCAGGTTTTTGTGGAGGCTTGTTTGTTGGTAGAGAGTGATGATGTTGGTTTGTTACCTTCATCGTTTGGGGGGTAATCGCCATTTGGGAATCTCCTACGCTTCTCATGGACTTTTGAAGAAGCGTAGGTAGTAGCGAGGCTACTGGTTAGTGTAGTTTCTCCCTGTTGGGCTACGGAAACACCCCTTGAGTTTATCTCAACCTCGGCGTGGGAATTTTGCCGAGAGTCGGTGGTAGCTAACCAGTTATGACCTAGCTTGTTAGACCTTTTATACCTGTCCAGAGGCTAGGTGGACAGAAGGTAGAGGGGGGCCAGTTGAGATTAGACCTCCTCCAGCCTGGACTTTTGCTGGAGGACGGGTTTTGGCCGGTATTTAGCCATCTACTTTGGCCCAGTGCACAAGGCTGGGGAGATGGTGTAATACCGGCCGGGGGGTATCTCTATTCAGAGAGAGATGAGTCATGAGCGGATTAGAGAAAGGAAGAGAGAAAAACACACCACCCAAGGAGGGCAGCTCTGTTTCCTTGGAGTGGTATGTGAGATGCTCCAGGCAGTTCAAGAGCTTCATGGTTTACCCCGGGGTATGCCGGGTCACCCCTGAAGATTCCCTGCCTGGTCTGTAGGACACTATTGCTATCTAAAAAAAAATAGACATTAGCCGCGGCCTGCATCTCAAGGGCGTGGGAAGGAATCTCACCCTCCATTCTCTCTATTCTATTAACTGTGCACTTGGATAGATGTTTAGATATTCTTAGATGTTAAGTTCTAATGTTAAAAAACATCTTCATGCGGCAATAACCGAGCCCCGATGGGCAGTGCAGTGTGCACCGCCCTGGGCACTGTGCAACTCCGTATTGATTACCTGATTTCAGCTCCCCCGAAGCGGCGGATTTTATATGACTGTGACAGATGTATTCTCATCTTACTTTTCGGAACAGCCGCTATTTCACCGTCACAACTCATTATATTCACAGATTTTCCTAATACCCTTATCAGTCGTTCCCACTTCTTGGTTCAATAAAGTTACAAAAACGAGTTGACATTTTTAATCGAGTTAATAATGCCTTGTTCAACTAAACACCAAGAATTCGATTCGTTCTCTGCCGACGACAGTAAATGTTCTCCCATCGGATCACATTACCGCTGCCACCATATCATGTTCTTCTCTCTGCACATTATCGACACACGGCACTCCTTCTTCCCCAAGTAGCGAAAGGAGAGGTAATAATCTCTATGCGAGCCATTAGTCTTAGTATAATTATAATTCAGGAGGTTCATCTATTTGTTAAGTCTAGTTTGGGTGTCTCAACGATATTCATTTATTGCATTTATTCTCTGTTTGTACCTAGTTCACTACTGTTTAAATTCAATTCTCCATTAAATAGTTTGCAGGCTGTTATGCCGTCCTCTTTATTATCAAAATGTGTTGACATACTGTTTCTCTCTTTCTGTTTTTATTTGTTAAAAGCAGGCCGCAAGCAGTCATGGGTGAGAGTAAGGGCCGTCGTGAGATTATTCTTTTTTTTTGTGAGAATGTTTTGATTTCTTGGAAACTAACCGCCACACTACACACTAGGAATTGTCCCATGATTATACCGATATTACTGCTCCTTGGTCTGAGCACTGCTCAACAATATCGACCACACAAGACACCGATCAACTATGAAGTCCCCCATGAATGTAAGTACAGATTCTAAATACGGATAAAGTTTTTAATTCATTCCGGCTTTTTAGTTTGTTATACTACTTGATCTAGACATGTTAGCAGTGTTTAATTGTTTTAGTCTGCAGATTCGCATCCTTGACCGATCACTTATTCCACTCATGCCAATCATAATAAGTAGCTACATCCGTGTTTTCTGCATAGATTTATTTTAATCAGTTTTATAATTCCTGAAAACACTCTATATCTTTCTCTCTCTCTCTCCCTCCCTCTATCTATCTCGCTCTCTCTCCCTCCCTCTCTCATGTCTCTTATACAACATAGTAGTAGCTCAGGTCCGATTTGTATCGTCCTTCTCTATCTCTCTAGGGTAACGAGCCCTGGTACTTTTCTGTAATGGTTTCCGGTTGTCTGACCACACACCACCCTCCTCTCTCTCCACCGATTGTAAAGAGAGGGAAAGAGAAGGAGAGATAGAGAGAGGGAGAAGGAGAGAGAGAGAGAGAAGAAAAATAATGAAAAGGGGGCAACTTGGGGAAAGAGCGGGTTTCATGGGTTTTAGATCAACAGAAGAAGGGGTGGGGAAGAGGGGATACATTTCCGGTCAGTTGGACAGTACACCGCTTACACACAAAAAACACGCACACACGTAAGTGGTAAGGCTAAATAATCCACTTGGCACTGACAGGGTGGTTTTGTGACAGATTGAACGAGTGAAAAAAAGAGAGATAGAAAGAGGGAGAGATAGAAAGATCAGAAAGAGAGAGAGAGAGAGAGAGAGAGAGAGAGAGAGAGAGAGAGAGAGAGAGAGAGAGAGAGAGAGAAGAGAGAGCGAGAGAGAGAGAGAGAGATAGAGAGTGACATCGCTTTAAGGAATGCACGTGTGGGCTTTGTGTCCCTTGTGCCTACTTTCCTATCGTCACCTTGAAATCTCTCACTGTGCGTTTCGGGGGAAGATACTAATCACCGAGAGAGAGAAAGGGGATTAAAATAGCAGTGGATGTGAAACGGGAGAGAGGTAGAGAAGTGGAGATATTTAGTTTGAAATATACCTTTTAGTTCTCAGAAGGGATAATTTGGGGGATAGATTTGGGATAGATTTGGTTGTGAAATGTGTGGCTACAGGGGCCGTAGTAAAATCTCAACGAACGTATTCGTTGCTCACTGTTCCATAGACGTAGAGGGAAGGAAATTGAAAGTGTATATTTGAGATGATCTTCCCTGATCTTCCTATGAGTAGCCCGATTGGTGACGGTGCCACCTTGACGTACCCTCGCACATGATTTGATTTCCAATTCACATCCTTTTCAATGTCACACACATCCTTTTCAATGTCACACCTTTTTTTCTAGAAATAAAACGATTTAGAAAATTCCGTTGATAGTGGTAGTACCGGCGGCATGACTTTTTTCTTGTTAGAACCGGAGTAATTTAAACTTTTTTCTCGGAGGCGGCGAAATACTGAGATTAATGGGAAAGGTCATGTCACATCATGCGTCACTGCAGCGGGGGGCTATCTTAAGAGATAACGCACACACACACACATATTACTGCATGGGGTGTCAGCGCCTCTCTTGGCACATACACCATATGTTATTAAAATTACACATGACAATGGAGAGGGAGAGAGAGGGATGACAGACTCTCGTCACGAGAGTAATGGTAAAATTCGGTTTTAAATAAATGCCAGATAGTTTGAATCGAAGAGGTTGGGGTGTCATGTAACTTTGTTACGCACAAACAATATATATCTGTTACAAGTTTCAAACAGTTACATGACACCCCTTACAGGGAAGGGAGACATTAAGAAAGACATTCAGTCTGAGGGGGGGGGGGTAGCGGAAGGAGTACTAGAACCACATATATTATACATTACAGTGTGCGTGGGATGGTATAGTAAGAAGGGAAGTACACGGACAAATTGGGGTGCACCAATATTCTATTTATGTGCTTGAATCGGGGGGGTCATTCCTGGTGTGTCTCGTTGTCTGAAGCTTGTAGTGGTTACCCCCGGTTAGGTCACATTGTATTATGATGATGTATGATGATGTTATGCCACCTGGTGCACACACTGAATGAGTAGCGGGTTCCTGGGGAGGAGGGGTTGCCCATATATGGTGTTAATCTTATCATCCCTAATAAGGGTTAATGTGTTGCTAATTGCTGTGTACACAGCCCTGGGCGTTGCTAGGTTCCCCCTGTCAACATGCAATTGTAAACCGAGTTAGAGCGGGCTGTGTGGGTGAGATACTACCGTGGAGTATTGGATTTGTTGGGTTCTCATGAGAGAGAGGGGGGGGGGGGCAAATAGATATATTTCAGACATTTTGGGGAGAGAGAAATACAGAGAGAAGAGAGAGGAGGATAGATCCGGGAAAGTTAGAGGGGTGACGTTGATATGATGATTACATCATTTAACTTCTGCCCCCTCTATCTTGGATAATGTCACATCTGTGTGAGAGAATTGTATCAAGTAGCACCATGCTTCCCCCTCTCTCTCTCTCTCCCTCTCTCTCTCTCTCTCTCTCTTCTCTCTCTCTCTCTCTCTCTCTCTCTCTCTCTCTCTCTCTCTCTCTCTCTCTCTCCCCGTCTTTGTTTCTCTCTTCGCTCGCATGCACAATTTAAATTAGCCCAAACAAGCGTAATTCTTAGGCAATACGTATTGTATCGAACTACTGCTACTGCGGCTCAGGAGACACCTTGTTCTGCACTCAAGCAGAGAGTGAGACACACAGAGAGATGGAGGAAGAGAGAGAGGAAGAGAGATAGATAATGTAGGTTGGTTATTGGTCAAGTTAGTGGACTCTATTATTTAGCTCATGCATACATCGGCTGTCGCTCTCTTACCCAAGACATTAGCCGTTACTGCATTGTCCTACAATGGCCTACCATAGGGTGGAGACAGATAAAGGGAGAGTGAGCGAGAGAGTGAGATAGAGGTAGAGAGGGTGAGTGAGATAGAGATAGAGTTAGAGAGTGAGATTGAGAGAGATGCAGTAGTAATGAAGATATACAGTGAGGTTGAATGGTGGAATATACAACTAGGGAGAATCCCCTCTTATCAGAACTCAGTACACCCGTGTTGCTACACAGTACACAAACCGATCGTTGAGAAGGACGGGAACTATCGAGGGGGGATATGGAGTAAGAGAGGGGGATAGAGAGATGAAAAATAGAAAAGAGGAAAGTGAGTTCCCTAGCTATAAATAAATCTTGGGTAGCTGCAGCTCTTAAAGTACTTATTTTAGAATGGGGAAAGTCCATTTGTGAGCCAGTGTAAAATGGTGAAAGTTACACCATTAAATGCCCCCATTGCACAAGGCTCTCCCTTTTAGAATCAAACCAGCGGTGTACACAAAAAGTATGACCCGTGTTAAAATAAATAGAGAAATTAAAATAAGATCCATATTTCTGAGAGATTGCAAAAAAGAATGACTGGTGTTTCTGGAGAATTTAAAATGTTGTTATGAAAGTAAGTAGCGTGTACATTATTAAGCCTCGTGTTATGACTTGTATGAATCTGGTTTAAGATAACTATGTGTATGTTTCAATTACATATAATATATATTCCTTAGTTACATGCTTACACAGAGAGAGAGAGATCGCCACGCCCGGTCTTTGGGATAGCGGTAAAGAGAGAGAGAGAGAGAGGGAGAGGTAGACAGAGAGGGAATATTATTAGTACGGAATACTGAAGGAAACCTCCAATTATTCTAGAATCAAGTAGTCGTTCTAGATTGTTTATTAAATATCATTTGGTCTTGTTCCAGCTCGATTAGCTTTCTAACCCTTCTTATTGTTCTTTAAAAACATACAGTTCCACGAGTAGGTGGTGGTCCGAGTTCCGTTATGTTCTAGAAAGAGAAGGAAGAGAAGATTCATTTAGAGTTCATTACATGACCCATTAGTCATGCAGTGGAACTAAGAAGGCAGTGGTTTAGAAACATTATACACTAAAAGGTTTTCCAGGTATCCAGAGCAGAACACTCAATTCTAGATATGTATAATGATTCAGTTCTCTAAGAAATTCCCAGAATTAATATTATTTTCTCTGGGGTATGGTTGGCTTGA
This sequence comes from Hormiphora californensis, assembly GCA_020137815.1. Lineage (NCBI taxonomy): Eukaryota > Metazoa > Ctenophora > Tentaculata > Cydippida > Pleurobrachiidae > Hormiphora > Hormiphora californensis. The sequence continues at coordinate 9,112,096 of CM035351.1, forward strand.
TAAATCATAATGCTAATAACAGTTTTCTCAGCCTTTTTAGTTGTCTCCCTCACCATCATATTATTGGTATGTTCCACTTCTCTTTCTCTCTCTATGATCCCTGACCTTGGTGGTGACCAATAGATCTTGAACCATTAACTATTAACTATAAGAGTTCTAGAGAAAAGATATCTCTTGTAGAGGTAACCAACGAATATAGCATAGAGTGAGGGGGGTACAAACACGGAAACGTATGGTGGGAACGGGTTATTTGTTGATGTTATAGGGGGGTCAGGTGTTGGGAAAATGTCATTGTTTATCTTATGACTTATGCAATGTTCTATAATACTGTCGAATTAATATATCTCTTATTTTCCTGTCTCTTCCTATTCTCTCTCTCTCTATGGTAAATGTGTTGTCTGTTAGTGTAATACTGCTTCTTTTCCGTCTTCTCTCTCGGGAATTGGGAAGTTCTAACAGCATTTGTGTTAATGCTTCTTCAGTTAAACATGTCATGATAGGAACTGATCTGGGTCTAGTGATATGTAGTGGAGATGGTGGTTAGACCCAATCATGTGAAGTGGGAAACGTGCTGCACTCCGAACCATGATACTCTTTGGTGGTGGCGTGTGTGCAGAATTGATGATACGGGGGATCAGTGTCTGCATGAGAAACACTCGGTTCATCTCTCTCTCTCTCTCTCTCTCTCTCTCTCTCTCTCTCTCTCTCTCTCTCTCTCTCTCTCTCCTCTCTCTCTCTCTCTCTCTCTCTCCTCTCTCTCCTCTCTCTCTCTCTCTCTCTCTCTCTCTCTCTCTCTCTCTCTCTCTCTCTCTCTCTCTCTCTCTCTCTCTCTCTCTCTCTCTCTCTCTCTTCCTCCCTTTCTCTCACTCAATCTCACTTGAATGTACACATGTTGAATGTACATGATCTCCAAAGATTAATTAGAGGGAAGGATAATGAGAGAGACAGAAAGAGAGAGAGACAGAAAAAGAGAAGGAGAGATAGAGAGAGTGGGAGAGACCCGCTGGATCCTGTCATGCAAGGTCCATTAGTGGCTCCCTTTCAAACCCAATCCCCACTTCATTGGGCCACCATTTATCAACATGCAACTTGGTTTCATGTGGGGCTCTACAATATAATTACTTTTTATCTTTTATTTGGAAAAACTAAAGTGGGAGTATTTCGGTAGTACAACCTGGTGATATTAGGCTTGCTACTCAAATAAAGAAGCGCCCTAGAGGCGCCGCTTACTGCCTTCTGAATAGGCAGAACACTCTCCATAACACGTTGACAATGAGTTCTTCCACTTCTCTCTAATACCTAATTCAATATCTCTCTGCTTGGCGATTTGCCTTTTCTACTCCTTCTACACACAGTACCCATTCTTTTCTTGGCCCGATTCATCTCCCCGCTCTCTCTCTCTCTCTAATGTACATTTTCACCCATACACCCCTGTCTATAACACATCCCTTACTGTCTCTCACATTAATCTCTCCTCCCCTAATATGGCTCATTAATGTGCCCCCTATTTCCCCCTCTCTCCATGTAATCAATATCTCTTTGTGCGGCTTTGTGCCCCCCTGACAACTATTTCCCTCTCAAGTACTGAACTATGTGAGACCCTCCTTCTTGTCCTCTCTTTCTTCTCCGAACTTTCTCTCCCTCCTCTCAGACTCTCTCTCTCCCTCTCTCTCTTTCTCTCTCTCTCCCAACAGAAATAGTTGTATCAAGATATATATCATGTTATCTATGCGGGCTGTGGTTTATCCTCTCTCTATTGTGGACTCTTTATGTGCCCACCCGACCTTTAAGTAAAGTAGTGTACTTTTCTAATGGTTTATAACTAAGATGTGGTCTTGCTAGTAAATGCATGCGGTGTGCCCCTCGATAGAAATATACAACATCGTATGGGCTGTGGTTTTTACTCGAAATAAATGTGGACATGCTCCACAAAAAAAGCTAAAACTGTGGTCTAGATACGCATTGTGACGTGGCTTGGACTCACGACCGCGAAAGGCAATTGTTTCCCATGTAATTCAGTACAACAATGGTAACCGCAATACATGCTACATGCTCCATCACTTGTTTTTCTTATCCGGACCCCAAAGGCTATTTTTGTTTTTACCCCCGCAACATACAGACATGCATAAAGTCACGATTATAGGGTGATAAAGGAAGTTAACACAAGGTTATTACGAAAAGGACGTAGTACTTCTTCTCTCTAAGATAAATTCATCTGGAGTGATGATCCACCATTCCAACTCAAACTTTCTCAATTCCACCCTGTTTTTCCACCCCCCCTAGTCCTTTGCCCTTGCTTCAATGCCCAATGAATAACTGATTACCATCTTAATTTGAATTCAATGCCCAACGATTACCATTTGAATTCAATGAATCTCATTCCCTCCCTGAGAGCCCATATATTTCCCACGGGGAGGGGGCGAGGAATCGGGGAAGCTGCGTGGGAGAGTTAGGTCCGATACCATGGTGTGTGTGTGTGTGTGTGAGGTACCACACTAGTGTTATACACATCCTGACAGGAGGTGTGAGTGCAGCACGCCCGGTAACAACACAGCCTGTCTGCCACAACATCTAGAAGGAGGAAGAGGAAGCAAGACAGCTAAAATCACGTTTTAATCGGGAAAAACCGGCCTTTTACTAAAATTATCGGGTGTTTTTTTGAGGGGGTAGTGCCCGTGGGGGTGTAGTTTATTCCTTAAAAATGTGAGGGGTTTTGTAACACATTAAATATGGAGGGAAGATAGGGAATAGATGTGGCGGGAAAAGACAAAGAGATGAGAGGGGTATAATTATTCAAGTTGACGATTTGGAGGAAAAGGGGGCCCAAAAAAGGGAAAAAAATGATTGCTAAAAATGATTATAAATTCCCCGTTCCCCAAATAAAAAATACTTCCATCCCTTTTATCCCTCTATTGTCCTAGGCTAGACGCATCGGAATAGGAGTGGAGAGAGGAAAGGAGGGGAGGGGAAAGGAGGGGGGTAGGAGAGAGAGAGGGGGGGGGGGAGGGGAGGAGAAAAGGGAGAAAGGGAAAAAAGAAGAGAGAAAGGGGGAAAGTTTTTACGTTTTTAAAAAATTGCCGGGGGAAAGTAATGAGGAATTTTTAATCCCCCGGGTTCTTTCTAACCCTTCATTCCTTTTCTCTCTCTTCCCCGACATCCCCCGCTACTTCAAACTGATTGCCAAACAATCCCCGGTCCTCTTCCCCCTCCCTCCCCCCCTCTCCCTCCCCTCCCTCCTTCCCCCCTTTTTCTCAAAACCCTCTTTTTCTCTCCCTTCCCCTCTTCCCCCTTCTCGTCCTTCCCTTTTCCCCCCCCTTGCCCCCTTTTCTCCCCCTTCCTTTTCCCTCCTCCTCTCCCCTATCCCCCTTCCTTCCCTTTCTTGGGGCGTCTCTTTCTTCTCTTGCTTCTCTCCCTTTCTCCTTCTTTTTTTTCCTCTCTCTCTCTTTCCCCCTGCGGGGGGTGGGGGGGAAAAGATTGCCACAGAGCTGCCCGCGGTTGCAGGGAGTAAAGGCGAGGGGGGGGGAATTGGCCAATTTAAAAGAACCCCCCGACCCTCTCCCCCTCACAACCCCCTCTCCCCCTTCTTCCTTCTTCTTCTCTTTTCCTCTCTCTCTCCCCTCCTCTCTCCCTCTTCTCTCCCCCCCCTGTCTATTGCCCCCACTATCTTATTCTCTTTTTTCCCCTCGGGGACTTTGTGACGAGAAGGTTCCCGACAATTACAACCCATATGTTTGTCTGTCCACTCACACCCCCACATAGTTTAGTAAAAAGGGATAATATTTGGTAAGTAGGAAGGGGGGGCTCGGTGAAGTGAGAATTTTAGACATGCTACTTGAAATGCATGCATGTGAGATGAATATTACGTGGTCACACTAGCACTTGAAGGTGGAAGTGTGTAGTACACTCCCAGGGTCTTCCCATTGTCTAGGCATTGTAGGGTGCAAGAGTTTAAATAATGAAGGAGCAGATCTGTGTGGAGGGCTAGACGGGCACATCCGGGCTACTGCAGCAGAACATGTGTCTCCCGTCTCGTTAAGATCGCTTTATGGAACGCGCCGACACTCTCACATAGAATGAATCGCGCGCGTTTTGTAGATTTAACCGCGCGCGCGCGCTCAACATAGAGAGGTCCTCTCAGAGTCTCAACCGGTTTTTCCAAGAATTGCAGCGACACGGGGAAGAAAGGTCGATTCTCAGAAGCTCATCTAAGATGCCGTTCTTCGATTCAATGTGTACTGTCATTTCGTGTGGAGACCTTTAGTGTGTGAGTTGTGTGTGTTGCTCGTGTTTCTTGTTTTGTTGAGGTATGGGGGTTTGGGCCCAAAGGGAAACGGTTAAAAACCGATCCTGGGGTTTCTGGAAAAAAGAACCTTCAGTTCATAGGTATGAGGTATAATACCCCTTTATTTGAATTTCAAGTGTCGGTTTTTTTCCCCAATTTACCGTCGGGAAACTAGAAGCCTCGTAATTCTACCTAAAGTTTAAAAATGTTAAAAAAGTTACTGTGCCACGTAGTTCACTGATAATTCTGGGTACTTTTTGTTAGTACAGTGGTGCGACAAGGTTTACAAATTTGGACGAGAAAAAAAAGTTCCCAAAAAAGGGAAAAGAGCCTCCCCTCCCCAAACCCTTGGCCCAGTGTATTAGGAGACTTTTTGGAAAGGGGGCGGGAAAGGGGGGGGGGGGGGGGGGGGGGCAAAAAAAAAAAAAAAACAAAAAAAAAGTAAGGGTGGGGGGTTTTGAGATTTACGGGGAAAAAAAAAAAAAAAAAAAAAAAAATTTTTCCAAAAAAACCCACAAACCAGGGGAAAGGGGTGGGGGGGGGGGGGGCTGGTTTTTTAGGGTTTTGGGGGGGTAGTGGGGGGGGAAAGGGGGGCCCGGGGGGGGGGGGGGGGGGGGGGGGGGGGTTTAAGTGGTTTTTGGGGAAAAAAAAACCCCAAAAAAACCACAAAACAAAAAAACACCAACAAAAAAAACCCCCACAAAAAGGGAGAAAAAAAAGGGGAAAGGGAAAAGGAAAAGTCCCCCCCCCCCCAAAAAAACCCCCCCACAAAACCCCCCAAAGGAATTTTTTTCCTTTGACGGTTTTTATTCCCCTTATACCCCCCCCCCCCCCCCCAAAAAGCCCCGGGGGTAAGTAAAAAAATTTTTTTTTTGTGGTCCCTTTTTTCTCCAGTTTTAGGGTTTTTTTAAAAAAATTTCTTTTTTTAAAATTTAAAATAAAATTTTTAAAAAAATTTTTTTTCACAAATCCCGGGATCGGCCCCCCGGGAAAAAGGGGCCCAAACCCTTTTTTTTTATTTTTTTTTTGATTAAATTAAAAACAAAAAAAAATTTTAAGAGAGCCAAAAAGTTTTTTTTTTTTGTGTTCATGTTAAACAACCCCCCCCTCCACTATAATAATTGTCTTTGAAGGCCCCTTCATTGGGCCAGGGCTGCGACTTGTGAAGTTATCTGTCACGGACAGATCTTATGTTTTCCTTTATTCAGTTCATGTTATTTATCGTTTCCCTTTTTTGTCCTCAAGTTTAATGACACATTCCAGGAGATCATTGTAGCTCGCCGTGATACCTCTCTGTCTGAGAGGGTGGGAAGGGTGTGTTAGGATATCATTAGAGACGATATTTTAGCCAGGTATCTGGGCTACTGATCATGGTTTATTATTATGATCAGCTCTAGTGAAGGGTGATTGGAAACATTAGCCAAACATTACTAAACTAACCTAATGGCATCGTTAGCCAGCTGTCTCCAGTTACTGTATCCCAACCTTTGGCAGTATGACTCGAATCGCTCCCTCTTGTGTCGACTGGAAAGGAATTGTGTTAGATGGGACAGGAGACAGGACATGAGATAGTAACTTGGTAGTTTAAACACAGATGTACACACGTGTACATTATCACGTGTACATTATCACGTGTACATTATTGCATGTGTTATACTTACTCTGATTGGCATGCTCTATCATGGTTCTTCTTATCACTTTCATTAGAAAACCTCTTACCGCAGAATCGACAATCAATCATTGTAGTATTATAGCTGTGAAACGGATGGACATATTAGTTATTATGTTACATTTTTAGCTTAATTTAATTAGGGAATTACTTCAACAACAAAAACAATAACTTCATATTTTATCAATGATTACAACGCTATTAGGTCGCAGGCTAAAATTGTACCCCTCTCTCTCTCTATCTATCTTGCCCTCTCTTTCTATCCCTCTCTCTCTCCCTCTCTGTCTCTCCTGCCCCCTCTGCATCATAGAGTACACACACGTTACAATTCATCCTCACGATGCGATGGCCACACCGCTAACGGACTCTATTTTCAGTGATATTTGGAGATCAGAGATGCTGGTCAAATATAAAGGGAGACGAGATGGTCGTACCATCAAACTGCACCGCTAATTATTGTTCCCGGTGCTATTACAATAAGAATGTTAGGGACTACCGGACCAAATACATGTCCTATAATGACAACAGGTCAGTACATAAACCGGGGGTTTAAAAAAATGCTTTACAATTCAACCCCGGGGTGGGGGCCCCCAAAAAAATTTGGAATAAAACAGCAGTATTTGAAGCACGTTAACCGGGTCCCAAGTAAAACCCCAGCAGTGAAAGGAAAATTTTTTTATAGGGTAGCCCATTGTTTTAAAAGAAGGGTCAAAAAACAAAGATAAACCCCCCGATGAAGTTTTTGGGAGGGGTTTTTGTTCTTTTTTGCATTGTTTTTAATTGAAAATTTAAAAAGTTAATTTTTCCTATCATAAACCCATGTTTCCTTTTATTTGGACCCTAAGATATTGTTTATCATCAAATAATGTTTGGAAATTCATGAATAGTTTTGCATTTGTTGGCCCCAGCACTAAACTTTTTAATTTTTTATTTTGTTCAAAACCCTCCTTTAAAAGAAAATGGGGTTGAGCAAGGCCGGAATTTAATATTTTTTCTTTTTGGGAAAAAGAAAAGTTGACCCAAAGGAAAAGTAGCATATTTCGGGGGGGAAATATTATAGAATTCATCAATGAATGGGTTCAAAGCTAATAAATTGAAAAAAATTTTGGGAAAGTTGATTTAAAAACAATAAAGAAATTTAAAAAAAAGAATTACCAGATTAAAAATGTTTTCCATATTTTTAAATAATTAACAAATTTCACAAAAATTTATCACTTGTTTTGAGTTTACAGCTCGCAAAACCGTTATTTAAAATTTTCAATGGGCTAAAAATTTCAGGGGGTTAAAAACCCGGGTAGGGGGAAGAGGGGGAAAGGAAAAAAAAAGGTGGTTTTTGCCCAGTCGCCCGAAAGAGTAAAGTAAGGGCACAAAAACCTATTATAAAAAGTTTTCAAAAAAAAATTTCTTCATGGGGTTTGATATATGTCAATGTGGGGCCCAACATTCACGGACCCTTGAAAAAAAGGGGGGGGGTTTGGTTTGCTAGGGGAAAATATTCTTAGCATTTGTTTTGCCAGGGAAAAAAGATTTGCAAAGGGTAGTTTCAGGTAGAAAATATTGACGGCCCAAAAGAGAGCATTGGGGGGGGGGGGGGCGTTTCTACATCGGAAAGTTTGTAAGTTTTTTGGGGGGGGGAAAAAAAATTAATTTTCAGGATTCACATCACTTCCGGCCCTTTAAAACGAACTAAATTTCTTTACGAAAAAAACAAAAAACTAAAAATTTTAGAACTAAATTCTAAAATTTCTGAAAACCGGGATCAAATTATTTTTAAAAAGCTGGTTAACAGCAAACCAGCCGCCTCCCGGCCCATTTTTTAAAATGCTTTTTTCCCTCCCCTCCCCCCCTTTCCTTCTTTGTTTAAGCCCAAACTATCGTCTGGCCCGGATAATAGGACCCCCCGCCAACTTCAAATTTGAAGTTTAAATTTTAAAACCCTTCCCTTATAAACCAAATTTAGCCACCCCCCTTAAAAAGATTGTTTTTTTGAAAACCTGCGGATTTTTGTGGGAAACTACAACAGAGTTATGCTCTCCATTGAAGAGAGGCCGGGGTTTCATTTGGGTAAACAGCGACACTAAAAAACTACAAATTACAGGGGGTTGCCAGATCCGAAAGGTGAAAACTATTGAGTATTGATAGCTCGGTAGTTTTGATATATATTTTTTAAGTTTGGGAAAAAAGGGAAAATTTTAAAAAAATTTGGGGTTTTCACGGATTTAGCGCAGCTGCAAAAATGGGGAAAAAATGGGCATCCCTTTTGGGCCTACCGCCGCAAAAAAAACCCCATCCAAGCAGGGAAATTTTGATTTATTTTTTCCGGCCCCAAAAAGGGTTTTTAAAACACCCTCCCCCTCTTTTTAAGGTGAACAACCTAGGGCAAGGTCGAAGGATGGTAGGGCCCAGGGGTCTCCCGAATAAAGGAGGTGGAGCCCCGCTTTTTGGCCCGAACCCGGATTTTTGCGGGTTTTCTATGGTCGCCCCGAGAATCTAGCAATTTTTCTTTTATCATGAGGGGAAAAGGGGTTGGGGGAAAATACGATTGTGGGGTTTTTTGCCGCCAAGTAGAATCTAAGGAGGTGATTTAACAATAATTCCAACATCTCAGATCGGAAAGATAGAAGGAAAGGACGGGTTCTTCAAAGGCTTCACGAATGTAGTCCTAACTACCCAGGACTGGTTAAACAGAGCTAAATTTGTTGCCAGTTTTGACAGTGGCGACTATGCCTACTTCTTCTTCCAGGAAATTGAATACACAGCTCTCATAGCTGGGGACGACAAAAACGTAAGCAGTAAGGGTACAAATAAAAATGTCATTAAATCAAGTTTGCACAGCTTGTAAAAGAAAACTATTGTGTTTTTAGGACCGATAAAAAACTATTGCGTTTCTAGTACCCACTGGCCTGATATAAAACTATTTCGTTTCTAGTACCCACTGGCCTGATATAAAACTATTTCGTTTCTAGTACTCACAGGCCTGATATAAAACTATTTTAGGTGGTTGTGTCAAGGATAGCTAGGGTCTGTAAGGAGGACGGTGGGGCGGATGTTGGACCCGGACATCTTGGTATAAAGGATTTCAGTCGGCAATGGAGGACATTTGTGAAGGCCGAGATTTACTGCGAGAATAAGGTTGAGGACAGCACATTTGGCACCCAATCCTTTAAATACAAGCGAATAGGTAAATGTCGGACCCCGATTTAACGGCCCCCGATTTAGCGGCACCCCGATTTAACGGCAGGATAAATTTCCCCCAAAAATTTTTTGAACATTTTTTTTGAAATTCTTTTTTTTGAATTTTTTTTCAAAGGTGTATCAACCACGTCCGAATCGTGTTACGAATCGATGCATCTTATTGCATGTCTTACCAGTAATTAGACGGTTCAAAACAACAAATATGTGATCCCCATGGGGCCCATCGAATCGCAAGTTTACCAAGCGTCAAAATTACGATTCGATGGGGATCACGTATCGGTTCGTTTCTAATTAGCGACAGGACGTGCGATAAGATGCACTAATAATAATTCCAATCACGATTCGAACGTGGTCGATATATGTACCTTAGAAAAATTTTCACAACTTTTTTTAAATTAAAAAAAAATCTGTTTCTAATCAGAAATGATCATATAAACAATACATGGTCATTGCATTTAACACTTAGAGGTGTTTTAGTACAGCATTTTGGACAAAAATAGGGTTTTATGGGCCAAATATGCTCTACCCCGATTTAACGGACACCCCGATTTAACGGACAAAACCCTTTCCCCCGAGGGTGCCGTTAAATCGGGGTCCGACTGTACATAGACAATTTGATGAATGTGTATTACAGGGAGTAAAATCCGGGATTTAGGGCCGGGATTTTAAATCCTCCTCACTAAACCCAATAATTCGCCACATTTGTATCGGATAAAATGTATCCTTGGAAACCGGTTTTCGTGCTGTTGCTTTGAGTAGCCTAGCGGGATGTATAATCCCGGATAACCTGGATATTTGATGTTTTCTAGATACTTAGCCGGATAGTCAAGTTAGGATAAGCAAAAATATTAAGTCAGGATAACTGGGATATATCCCGGATAACTCGGATAATCGGCTATCGGGCTATCCATGTTATCCGGGATTATACATACCACCCACCGTGTCAACGCTACAAATTAAAAAATTAAGTATGAAAAATTCAACCGGTGCTGCACGGTGTCCAGTTACTTCAAATCCCCTGACAGATCCTATACCCCCTACACCCTACCTAACACCCTACACCCTACCTAACACCCCTTCCCAGGTGATGCAGTTCTAGACACCACTACCGGCAAGAAGATCCTCTACGCTTCCTTCTCTGCCGGTGACACCAGTGCTAGTGGCTCGGTAGTGTGCTCATACGATCTGGATACCATAGATGAGGGATTCAACTCCGACTACTACAAACAACCAACTGATGTGCCCATCCAGGAGCGGGCTAGAAGGCCCCCTACCTGCAAGGACATGGCCAATACTAGCAACACCGATCGGGTAAGAGCCATCTTTAACCGCTATATATAGCATATATATATAGGTAAAGTTGGGATTAGGCTGGCTAGGTCAACCAGGCTCAGACTGCCTAAAATACCTGGGTATGTTCGTTTTATAGTGTATCGTCATCTGCCTCACGCTGTTCCCCTCATCGCGAATCATTCACTCTTTCCGTTTCCTTAGATGGTCTCTCTCTAGCTCTCGTCTCTCGTAGCGCTCCATCTAAGCAAACGATATCTCTCATATCCTCTCCTTTCTCGACATATTGTCTATAGTGATGTCTCTCTCCTCTCTCCTCTCAATCATCCAGTCTCCTCTCTCCTCTCCCTCTTCCATCTCTCATCTTTCCCGCCCCTTCTTCTCGCGTCTCTCCCCCTCTTTCTCCTCGCTCCCTCATCCATCATCCTCCTCTCTCTCGTTCTCCTCCACCCTCAACCTCTCTCTCTCTCGTCTCTCGTGTCCTCTCTCGGATCTCTCGTCTCCATCGGAGCATGACGTCGTGATCCTTCCTCACCCCCCCCCCCCCCTTCTCAAGCGATTCCCTATGTAGTCCTCTCTCTCCACCCCATCGTCCACCACGTTCATCCGTCGTCGATGCGAGCATCTGTCTCATCTACGGCGTCCCCCCCTGTCCTCTCCCTCCCTCACCTCCAAGGTCTCGCATCTCACCTTTTTGGGGGTTTATTCTTCTCGACCCTTCTTCCTTCCTCTCGCTCTGTTTTATCCTCCCCTCTCACTCTCCTCTCTGATTCCTCTCTCATCTCAAGTCCCCTCTCCTCGTCTCTCTTCTCTCTCTCGTCTTTCTCTCTGCGTTCTCTGTATCGTCTCTCCTCTTCCTCGTCCGTTTCCTCTCCTTTAAAAACCTCTTCCCCTCTAATCTCCTCTCTCCTTCAGGTCTCCATCACTCCGGTGCCCCTACTCCCACCCACACATCCTATCTCATCTCTCCGTCCTCATTTCACCCTCTCATCAACTGCTCCACTCCCCTCCTCTCGGTTCTCTCTCTTCTCGATCCCATCAACTCTCCTAGTGACTCATCTCAGATCGTCTCTTCTCCCACTCTCAACCCAGTCCCCAGCATCCAATCGTGATCTTCTCTCTCCCAACGTTCTCACCCCCCCCTCCCCCCCCCCCCCCCTCTTCCTCACCTCATCTAACCCCGATGCTCTCTCTCTATCTCCATTCTCTCTATCCAGATCGTCTCGTAGCGCCAGTCGTATTCGGTAGGACCCTCCTCCCCGTCTCTACCCCTCGTCTCCCAACGTCCGGTCTCCTCCAACCCTCAGTCGAGGACTCGTGCCCTCTCCAATCACAGCGTATCGAGCACTCTCCTCTCACATCCTCCTTCCCCAACCGTCGGGTAACCAGTTCAGCGGTCGTCGACACTAGTCCATAAACCTCAGGGCCTCTCGCTCATCGAAAAAGGATAATCACGTACCCTCTCACCTCGTCCACCAACCTCAGGATCTCCTACTCGGTCTTCCGAGTCGTTCAATTTCCTCTCATCGACTCCTCTATCGAACAGCTCTAGTCGTGCTACCTCCCATCGCGAAGCGTCTGCTCAAGTCACTTCTCCCTTCTGCTCTCTATATCTCGCATAGCGAGACCTCTTAGATCTACGACTCGCGACTCTCTCTCTCTCTTGATTCTCGGCAGCCCCTCCGGATCTCCTCCTCCTATCCTTCCTTCGAATTGTGAAATCCTTCCTAATCTCATCCAATCTCTCAGGGCTCCGTTTCTCAAGTCTCCTCTCTCGTCGTCCTCTCCTCCCGTTCCAACAAAAGTCTATCTCACATCTCCATCTCCCCTCACTTTCCGAATCAGGCTACCCCCCTCTAGACTCTCTATCCAAACGCACTCGTCTCGCTCAGCCAAACGTAGCTCCTCCAGTCTCGTTCTCCAGGTCCTCATCTTCAGTCTTCTTCTCGTACAGCTCACTTCGTCCTCCAAAATACTCTCGCGTATCATCTCTCATCGGCCTCGTCCTGATCTTTTCAGGGGCTTCAACTCCTCTAAACTCATCAGCGGTCACGTCGTCGTTGTTCTCTTCGGACATCCCGCCTCTCTTCAGCTCCATACTATCCCAATATCATCTCTCGATCCTCTCTCCGCCTCTCTCTCTCAAGTCGTACTCTCCATTCTCTCTCTGTCTCTTCAAACGCCTCGACCTCAATACTCATCCTCTCTTCCACAACTCTCTCCTCCCTCTCTCACTCGCATTCTCGCCTCTAGCTCCTCCTCTCATATCAAAGTTTCGCTCCCACCCTTCCTCACCTCCGCCCCCCCCCCTCTCTATGCTCGGTCGCTCCCATTCTCCCCTCTCCGCACCACTGGTCGTTAGCTCTCTCTCGCGGAGTTAAACTCCAAGGTCTCCTTCTCTCCCTAAAATCTCTGTTCATCGTCTTCTCTCCCCCTCGTGGCTCGGGCCTCCTCTTCTCTCTCAATTCGCGCAGAAATCTCTCGCGGAAGTCATGTAACTTCTGTGCTGAACCCCTCGTTTCCACTCTCCTCCCTCTTCAGTCATACTTCTCATCCTCTCTCTCATCCCCTCAATCTCCCATCCTCCCCCCACCCTCCCCCCTCCCCCTTTTTCCCCCCCCCACACCGTCTCCTCATTCAGATTCAGCACCTCTCTCCTCTGTCTCCTCCGTCATCATACTGACCGGATACTTCTCGTCTAACCCGCCTCAGGGTCGGATCCAAACCCCGCCTCTCTCACTCGTTTCGGCTCTCTCGTCTCTCAGACTCTTCCACTCCTATCATACGAGTCCTCTCATCCCGCTCGCTCCCTCCCATAATTCGCGTCAGACTCCCAGACATCAATCCTCTCGTCCCTGTTCACTCTCTAACTCATTCTCGGCGTTCCCTCCTCCCCAGTTCGGCTGGGGCGAAAGATCTCGTTCTGTCATTCCCTCTCAGCTCATCAGTACCGGTCGTCACGTCCACTGCTGGCTTCTCGGATGTCGTGGCTCTCTTCATCTCCATCCTCTCCCTCAAGATCCAATACCTCTCTTCACGTCAACCCCAGCAGTTGTTTGACTCCTCCTCATTCCCTCCTTGACCCGGCTCCTCATCTCACATGTCCTCATTCAGCTCTATCTCGTCCTATTGGCTCCTCTCACGCGGTCCACCACCCTCTCCCTTGCTCTCTCTAGAGTTGTCCTCCCTCCGCTCATCGCCTCTCCCTCGTACTCTTCAACTCGCTCTCTATCACGTCGTCGAAGTCCGTCGTCAGTCTTCCACTCTCCTCAACGCTCATCTCCATGCAGGTACTATAGTCCTCCAGGCCTCCTCCCCCTCTCTCTCTCTCGTCTCTCATTTCTCACCTTACTCCCGTCGTTCCCTAACTCCTCTCATTCTCTCCCCATCCCAGCGTCTCGATCACCTTCTTCGCTCTCCGTGTCATCCCCTCGGCGTCTCTCCCCCCCGATTCTTCTCCTCTGCTCCATTCTTTTCCCTAACTCAACACATGCTAACTCCTCTCTCTAGTATTCCTCGTCCTCGACTCTCGGCGTCTTCTCTCTCAGCTTCTCCCTCCTGTCGTGTCCTCATCTACTTCTCACCCGTTCAGGGCTTCCTCGCAAGCTCGCCTTATCTTTTCGCTCCTCTCATTCCCCCCCCCTTATCGGATCAGTACACCTCTCTCCCACTCTCCTCGCGAATACCACTCTCATCTTCACCTGCTAACTCGATCTTACTCACTCTCTCCAACGAAACTGCTATCGTGGCTCCTCCATACTCTACCCTCTCATCATGGCTCTCTCGTACCATTTCCCTCCACTCTTCTCTCTCGCACAAATCTTTCTCCAGCTCCTGGCTCCTATCGCCTCTGCTCCTCTCTAGCCTTCGTCTCTTCATTCAAAGTCCTCTTCCCAGTCGAATTCTCGTAGATCTGATATAACAATAGACAGCTTCATCACTCTCTCCCTTCTCTCGTCGCGAGCAGATTCTCTCACCGCGAAGCTGCCCACGTCCATCCCCCTCGTCGACTCTTTCACGAAACATTTCATGCTCCGGTTATTCTTACATTATTGGTGCCTCCTTCAAGTGGGGTTCCTCGTACGTCCTCTCCTCTCTCTCACTCCTCGTCCTCTTCTCTCTCTCCTTCCTTATCTCCTTCACTCTTCTTCTCCCTCGCTCGTCAGCTCGTACCGCCACCTACTCTCCAATCTCTACGTCTCCTCGTCGCCTCTCTCTTAATTACCACATCGCTGTCCATCTATTCTGCACTCTTCGCTCAATTCTTCTCACGTCTAAGACTTCTTCTCCCGACCACTCTCCCATTCTGTCACCCTACGATCACGTACATCAACCTCTATCCTGGCTCTTGTTTACTCGCATCGCAGTATCCCGGTCTCCCTGTATTCACCCCTACCTCACCCCGTTCGCTTCGAATCTTCTCCGAGTTCACAATCGTCTCTCTCTTCCTGTCTCAAACCGTCCACTCTCAATCCGTCCTCGCCTCTTCTGCATGTCGCTCTCACCTATTCCTCGGTTTGCCTTCGGTCGTCTTCCACCTCTCCATTACCTCGGGGTCCGTGCAACTCTCATCTAAGTCATCACTCCTCTCTCAATCTCTCCGCTCAGACACCTGCTCAGTCAATCATTTCTCTCTCTCCTCTCGCGACCTTACCAGACTTGTTATTCTATACTTCTGCTGCGTGCGATCTCTCCTTCCTACTCTCGACCGGCTACTCGTCGTAACTAATGGGAGCCACTAACTTCCCCGTCTCCGAAGATGAAATAGTTACTTCTCGGCCGGAAAGCCGTCCTCAGAATCACCATCTTCCACGGCGCCCTCTCTTACCATCCCCTCCCTTCGTCACACTTGTTGTTCTCATAGTCTCGTCATCCGATCGTCCTCAGTCATCCGTGTACCCAGATAAATCTCGAATTTTCTAACTGTTTTAATCATAAACTCCCAAATCTGCTATTCTCGAAATCTCGGAATCACAGTGCAAAAAGTACTCGTCCCATCTCTCCATCTCAGTCACTCAATACTCACACTGCTCCTCCTTTACTCAGCCCCTCGTTCCTCTCTCATTCCCCTCTCTCCTCGTATCTACAGTCTTGGCATCTCCCTTCCCTCGGTCCCTCTCCATCTCATCTATCTCTCTCATCCCCCCCGCGTTTGAACAATCCGTAGTCTCTCGCTCCTCCTCATCTCTCCTCTAACCCTCTCTTCCAAACCCTCCAATATCACACTTCCACATTCTCCCTCTCTCGCCCTTCAGCCTCGTTTTCTCCATGCGCTTTGTCTCTATCCTTCTTCAATCTGCTTCTAATATGTTTCTGTCTTTTCCTCTTCTTGGGAGTTCGTATTCTCTTTCTTCTTCCTCCTTTCTTCTTCTTCTTCCTTTTCTCAGGTCTATCTATATGTTTCCTGTTTCTTCTTCCACATTTTTCCTAGTTCTTTTCTCCATCTTTTTTTTTTTTTTTTGTTTTTTTTTTTTTTCTATTCTATCCTCGTTCTTCGAGTCATATGTTTTCTTATCTTTCTTTCTTCATTTTCTCTCGCATGATTTCGACGTTCCTTTGTTTCTCCCGTTTTCTTTCTGTTTTCACTTCCTCTTCTCCCCCGTCACTTTCCTTCTAATGTTTCCTCCTCGTCTATCTGCTTTATATTTTTTTCTTCTCGGTTTCTTTTCTCTCTCCATTCCCTCGTCTTTCCTTCTTCTCATACAGTCCCGGTGTCGAGTTGTTCCGTTCCGATCTCTCTTCATCATTCTCATTCTCACTCTTTCCTCCTCCCATCATCATCTCTTTTCCTGTCCTTTCTCTCGATCCCAATCACCCAAGTACTCCACCAGTTTCCTATCTCACAGGCCCTCTAACACCTCGTCTAGTCATCATTCTCCTTCTTTCTAGTTTCTCTCTTGTCTCTCTCCTCCCTCGTCTTGAACGGTCCCTCCTTTCTTCCTCTCCACCTCCTCCGTGTTGTGTTCTCCTCTCCTCCTCTCAGTTCTCACTTCCTTCTCTCCGAATTGGTCTCTATGTCTGCCCTATCAAACGCCTCTAACGTCGCCACCATTTTCACTCTTTCTTTCTTCTCAATTTCGGCTACCTTCGTCTTCTGCCTTCAGAAGTCTTTCTCCTCATCTGTGCGTCTTGTCATCCCTCCATCTAAATGTGCACGTGACGGCCTCGACGTACCAGTCTTTCATTCATCCCTCCCTCTTCCGGTGCCTAGATCACTTCATCTCACTCATTCTCTCTAGAATTCTCAATTTCACTTCGTTTCTTCTCCATCTCTTCTCGTTCGCTATCATCTACCGTTCGTGTATCGATCGCGTGTCTTGATTCGCTCCTCCTCATCTCTCGTCCCTAAACTCCTAGTCTCGGACTTTCATGTTTCCCCCTTTCCCCCTTTACCCCTCCCCCTTTCTCCCCCCCTTTTTTTCTTTTCCCCCCCTTTTCCCCCCCTTTTTTTTTCCCCCCTCCCCCCCCCCCCCCCTTTTTTCCCTCCCTTCCCTCCCCCCTTTCTCCCTTCCCCCCCCCCCTTTTTCCCCTTTTTCCCCCTCCCCTTTTCCCCCCCCCCCCCCCCCCCCCCCTTTCCCCCCCCCTTTCCCCCTTTTCCCCCTCCCCCCCCCCCCTCTTTTTTTTCCCCCCCGTCCCTCTTTCTCCCTCCCCTTTTTTTCCCCTTTCCACCTTTTTTCCCCCCTTCCCCCTTTTTCCCCCCCTCTTTTCCCCCCCCTTTCCCCCCCCTCCCCCCCCATTCCCCCCTCTTCTCCCTTTCCTCTCTCCGTTTCCTTTCCCCTCCTTTCCCTTTTCCCTTTCCCTTAAACCCCTTTCTCCTCCTCTTGTTTTTCTTTTTTTCCCTTTCCTTCCCCCTTTTCCCTCCTTCGTCCCCTTTCTCCTTTTTCCCCCCCCCCTTTTCTCCGCTTCCTCCCTCCGGTTCCCCC
This sequence comes from Hormiphora californensis, assembly GCA_020137815.1. Taxonomy (NCBI): domain Eukaryota; kingdom Metazoa; phylum Ctenophora; class Tentaculata; order Cydippida; family Pleurobrachiidae; genus Hormiphora; species Hormiphora californensis. The sequence goes on from CM035351.1 coordinate 9,129,455, forward strand.
CTCTTCCCCTTTTTTTCTCTCCCCTTTCCCTCTCTCTAGGTCTTCATCCTCCTTACTCTTCTCCTCCCCCCCTTTCTCTCCTCTCCCTTTCTCTCTCCCTTCTCTCTCCGTCTTCCCTCCCTCTCTTCTCTCCCCCCTTCTCGTCCCTCCTCTTCATCTCCCTCTCTATTTCTTCGTTTTTTCCTCTTTCTCCCTCTTCCCTTTCTCTTTTCCCCCCTCCCCTCACCTCTTCCTCTCTGGGTCTCCTCTTCGCCCTCTTTCTCCTTTCTTCCCTCTTCTCTTCCCTTTCTTCTTCCTCTCTTCCTCCTCTCTCTTCCCTCCCTTCCTCTTTCCCTCTTCTCCCTCCTTCGCTCTTCCCTCTCTCTCTTTCCCCTTTCCCTCTTTCTCGTTTCTCTCCCTCCGGGTTTCTTTCCCTTCTCTCCCTCTCCTCTCTCCTTCTCTCCCCCTTTTCCCCCGCTCTCTCTCTCCTCCTTTCTTCCTCCTCTCTCTTCCCTTCTCCCCCTCTTCTTCCTCTTCCCTCTCTCCTTCTTCTCTTTTCTCTCTCCTTCCCCCCTTTCCTTCCTTCCCCTCCTCTCATTTCCTTCTTCTCTTCTCTCCTTCTTCCTTCTTTCTCTCTCTCTCTTTTCCTCTCTCCCCCTCCTCGCCTCTCTCCCTCTTTCTCCCTTCCCCCTTTTTCCTCCCTCTCTTCCCTCTCCCTCCTCCCCTCTCTCCTTCTCCCTCTTCTTCTCTCTCTCCCTCCCCCCTCTCTTCTTCTCCTCTTCTCCTCTCTTCCTCTTCCTTCTCTTCCTCCTCTTTCCCCTCGTCCTCCCCCTCCCATCCCTCTCTCTCCTTCTTCTCTCCCCTCTTCCTCCCGTCTCCTCCCTCCATTTTCTCTTCCTTTTCCCTTCTCTCTTTCTCTTCCTCCCTCTCTCCTTCTCTCTTCTTCCTCTCTTCTCTTCCCTCTCCTCTCCCCTTCCTCTCTCCTTCTCTCCCCTTCTTCCCTCTCCTTTCTCGTCCTCTCTTTTCCTACCTCTCTTTCCTCCCCTCTTCCCCCTTTTCCTCCTCCCCCTCTCTCTCTCCCCCTTTTTTCCTTCCCCTCCTCCCCTCTCTTTCCCCCTTTCCCTCTCCTCTCCCCCCTGTCCCTCGCTTCCCTCTCCTCTTCCCTCTCTCCCCCTTCTCTCTCTTCCGGTCTCTCTCTCCCCCTCCCCCTTTTCCCCTTTTCCCTTCTTCCCCCTCTCTCCTTCCCCTTCCTCCTTCCTCTCTTCCTTCTTTTTTTTCTCCTCTTCTCCCTCCTCCCGGTTTGTCCCCTTTCTCTCTTGTCCCCTTCTCTTCTCCCCCTTTCCTTGCTCTTCTCCCCCTTTCCTCCTCCTTCCACTCCTCCCCCTTTTCCTTTTCCTTCTTTTCTCTCTTTTCTTCTACCTCTTTCACTCTTTTCTTTCGTTTTCCCTTCTGTCTCTCGTCTCTCCTATTCCTAACTCTCGCTTCCCTCTTTCCTTTCCTTTTCTCGTTTCTCTCTTCTCCCTCTTTTCCCCTTCTCTTTTCCCTCTCTCTCCCCTCGTCCTTTTCTCCTCCCTCTTTTCCTTCCTTCTCACTCCACTTCCCTCCCCTTCTCCCTTTCACCCCCTTTCCTCTCCCTTTTCCCTTTCTTTTCCTCTTCTCCCTCCCTACCCCTCCTCTCCTCCCCCCCCTTTTCCTACCCCCTTCCTCTCTCTCTTTTAAAATTTATCCCCCTCTTTCCCTTCTCTTTCCTCCTTCCCCTCTCTCTCTATCTCTCCCTCCCTTCCTTCCCCCCTTTCCCTCCCCTCTCTTCTCTTTCCCTCTTCCCCTCCCTCCTCCCTCTTCTCCTTCCCCCCCTTCTCTCCCGGGTCTTCTCTTCTCCTCTCTTTCCCCCCCCCTCTCCTCTTCCCCCTTCCCCCTCTCTTCTCCCTCTCCTCTCCCTGCTCTTCCTTTTCTCTCCTCTCTTCCCCCTTTTCTTTCTCTTTCCGCCCTCTCCCTTTTTCTTTCCTTTTTGGCTCCTTCTTTCTTCATCTTATGGTTCTTTCTCCTTTTCCCCTTTTCTCTTTTCCTTTCCTCTTTCTCTCTCTGTCTGCTTTTCTTCCCCCTTTCTTTTTCCTCCCTTTTTTTCCTCCTCTCCTCCCGGTTTCCCCCCTTCTTGTCTCTTCCCCTTTTCCTCTTTCTCCCTTTTCTCCCCTCTCTCTTCTTCTCGTCTCTCTCTCCTCCCCCCCTTTCCTCCCCTTTCTCCCTTTCTTTTCCTTTCTCTCTTCCCTTTCTCCTCCCCCTCCCCTCCTTTCCTCCCCTCTTTCCTCTTCTCTTTCCTTTTCCCTTCTTCCGTCCCCCCCTTTTCCTCTTCCCCCCCTCCTCTTCTCTTTCTCGTTTTCTTTCCCCCCCCCCTCCTTTCCCTGGCTCTCCTCTTTCTGTCTTTCTCCCCCCTCTCCCCCTTTCCTCCCCCTGCCCCCCCCTCCTCTTCTTCTCCTTTCCCTCCTTCCCTTTGGGTTTTTTCCCAAACCCTCTTCCGTTTTTTCTTTTCTCCTCCCTCCCTTTCCTTGCCCCTCCTCCCTCCCTTCCTTCTCCGCTGGCCCCCCCCCTTCCCCCCCCCCCCTTTTCCCCCCCATTCCTTTCCCCTCTCTGTCTCCCCTTTTGGCGTCCTCCTTGCTTTCTTTTTTCCCCCCCTCCCCTTCTAATTTTTCCCCGGGCCCTCCCCTTCTCTTTCCTCTCCTTTGGGGTTCTCTTTTTTCCCCTTTTCTTTCCTCCCCCCCCTTTCTTCCTCTTTTCCTTTTTCCTCTCTCCTTTTTTTTTCCCCCTTTATTCCCTTTCTTCTTTTTTCCCTTTCTTTTTTTTCCCTTTTCCCCTTCTTTCTTTTCCCCTCTCTCTTCTCCTTCCTCCCTCCCTCTCCCCCCTTTTTTCCTCTCTCCTCCCCCCTTTTTGCCCTTTCCCTTTCCCCTCTCCCCCTCCCCTCTCCCCCCTCTCCCCCCCTCTCCTCTCTCCCTCTTTCCCCCCCCCCTTCTCTTTCTTCCTCCCCCCCTTTCCTTTTCCTCTCTCCCTTCTCCGCCCCCTCTTCTTCTTTCCTTTGTCTGTTTCCTTCTCTCTCCCCTTTTTCCCTTCTTTCTCTCTCCTCCCTCTTCTCCCCTTCTTTTCTCCCTCCTCTCCCCCCCCCCCTTCTCTCCCCCCCTCCCTCCCCCTTCCCCCCCTTCCCTTCTTCCCTCTCTCCTCTCCCTCCTTCTCCTCTCCCTCTTTTCTTCCCTCTCCCCCCTCCCCTCCCCCCCCCCTTTCCCCTCCTTTTCTCCTTCTCTCCCCCTCCTTTCCCCCTCTTTCCTCCCTCCCCCCTTTTCTCCCCCCCCCCCCCTCCTCCCCCCTCTTCTTTCTCCCCCTCTTCTTTTCCCTCCCCCCTCTCTCTCCTCCTTCTCCCTCCTCACTCCTCTTTTTCTTTTCCTCCCCTCCCTTCTCCTCTCCTTTTTCTTCCCCCTCCCTCTCCCCTTCCTCCTCTCCTCTTTTTCCTCCTCCTTCTCCCTCCTCTTCTTCCTCCTCTCTTCTCTCCTTTCTCTCCCCTTCCCTTTCCTGTCCCGGTTCTCCTCCTTCCACCCCCTTTGTTTTCTCCCTTCCTTCTTTCTCTCCCTCTTCCTCTCCTTCTCTTCCCCCCCTCTCTCTTTTCTTTCCTTCCCCCTTGTCTCTCTCTCCTCTCTCTCTTCCTCCCCTCTCTCCCCCCTTTTCCCTTTTCCCTCTCTCTTCCCCTCTCCTCCTTCTCCTTTCCCTCCCTTTTCCCCCTCCCTTCCCTCCCCCCCCCTCCTTTCCCCGTCTCTCTCTTCTTCCCCTTTGCCTCCCTCCTCCCCCTTCTCCCCTTCTCTCTCCCCCCCCTCTCTCTCCCCTTCTTCCCTCTTCTCTTCTCCTTCCCCTCTCCCCTTCTTCTCTCCCTCCTTCCCCTCCTTCTCTTTCCTCTCCTCTCTCCCCTTTTGCTCCTCCTCTCCTCTCTGCTCTCTTCCTCTTTCTCCCCTCTCCTCTCTCTTTGCGTCTCTCCTCTCTCTTTTTCCTTTTCCTCCCTCCTCTCTCTTCCTCTCTTCCTCTGTTCTTCCTCTTCTCTCTTCTTCCTCCTCTTCCCCTCTCCCCTCTCTCTTTTCCCCTTCTCTTCTTCTCCCCTCTTCTCCCCTCCCCCTCCCTCTCTCCCTCTCTCTCTTCTCTCTTCCTTCTCTCCCTCTCCTCTCCTTCTCCTCTTCTCTCTCTCTCGTCCCCCTCTCCCTCTCGCTCTCTCTTCCCTTTCCCTCCCCCTTCCCTGCTCTCTCTCTTTTCCTTTCCCTCTCTCTCCTCCCTCTCTCTCCTCCTCTCTCTCTCCCCTCCTCTCTTCTTCTCTCCTCCTTCTCTCTCTCCTCCCTTTTCTCCCTCTCTCTCCTCTCTTCCCTTGTCCCTCGCCCTCTCTTTTCTCTTCTCCCTCCTTCCTCTCTCGCTCGCTCTCTGTCTCCCTCCTCTCTTCTCTCCCCCCTCTCTCCCTCTTCCTCCCCTCTCCTTTCCTCCCTCCCTCTCCTCTCTCTCTCTCTCCTCGCCTCTCCTCCTCTCTCTTCTCCTTTTTCCTCCCTCTCTCTTCCCTCTCTCCCCTCTCTTCCTCTTCTTCCTCTCTCTCTCCTCCCCCCTCTCTCCTCCTCCCCTCTCCTCCTCTCTCCCCTTCTTCTCTCCTCCCTTCCTCCCTTTTCCTCCTCTTTCCCCTCTCCCTCTTCTCTCTCTCCTTCTCCCCTCTCTCCTTCTCTCCTCCTTCCTCTCTCTCCCTTCCTCTCCTCTCTCTCTCTCTTCTCCCCTTCTCTTCCCCCCTTCTCTCCCTCTTCCCTCTCTCTCCTCTTTTCCTCTCCCCCTTCCCTCGTTTTTCCCTCTCTCTCTCCCCTCTCTCCTCCCCTCTCCCCCTTCCTCCTCTCCTCCTTCTTCCCCCTCCTGTCTTCCCCTTTCCTCCTCTCCTCTCTCTCTTCTCTCTCCTTTTCCCTCTCCGTCCCCCTCTCTCTTCTTCCTCTCCCCTTTCTCCTCTCTCTCTTCCCCTTTCTCCCTTTCCTCTTCCTCCCCTTCTCTCTCTCTCTCCCCCTTTCTCCCCCTCTCTCTCCCTTCTCCTCCGTCCTCCCCCTCCCTCCCCTCTCTCCTCTCCCTTTCCTCTCCCCCCTTTCCTCCCTGTCTCTCTCTCCTCTCTTCTCTCTCTCCCCTTCTCTCCTCTTCTCTCCCTGTCCTCTCTTCTCTCTGCTCTCCTCCGTCCTCTCCTCTGTTCTCTCTCTCTCTGTCCTCTCTCTCTTCCTCTTCTGTCTCTCTCTCCTCTTTCTCTCTCCTCTCTCTTCTCTCTCTCTCCTCCTTCCTCTCCCTCCTTCTCTCTCTCTCTCTCCTCTGCTGTCTCCCTTCCTCTCTCCTTCCTCCTCTCCCTGTCTCTCTCTCCCCTCTTCTCTCCTTCTCCTGTCTCTCTCCCTTCTCTCCCTCTCCCCTCCTCTGTCTCCTTCTTCCTCTGTCTCCCTCCCCTCTCTCCTCCTTCTCTCCCCTTCTCCCTTCTCTCCTCTCTCTCCTTCTCTGTCTTCTCTCTCTCTCCTCCCCTCCCTCCTCTTCTCTCGCTCTTCTCTCTCCCTCTCTCTGTCTCTCTCCTGTCCTCTCTCTTCCTGTCTCTCTCTCTCCTTTCTCTTCTCTCTCTCCGTCTCTCCTTCTCTCCCTCTCTTCCTCTCTCTCTCCTCTCCTCTCTCTCTTCCCTCTCTTCTGTCTCCTCCTCTCCCTTCCCCTCTCGTCTCTTCTCTCCCTCCTCTCTCTACTCTCTCTCTTGTCCTCTCCTGCTCCTCCCTTCTCTCGTCCTCTTCTGCTCTCTCGTTCTCTCTCCTCTCCCTCCTCGTCTTCGCTCTCCCTCCTTCCTTCCTCTCTCGTCTCCTGCCCTCCTCTTCCTCCCTCCTCCCTCTCTTCTTCTCTCCCTCCTCTCCTCTCTCCTGCCCTTCTCCCTTTTCTCTCTCTTCTTCTTCTCCCCCCTTCCTCTCTCTCTTCTCCTCTCTCCTCTCTCCTCTCTCTGTCTCTCTCGTCTCCTCTCTCTCCTCCCCTTTCTCTCTCCCTCTTCTCCTCTCTCTCTCTCCTCCTGGGCCTCTCCTCCTTCTCTCTCTTCTCCTTTCCTCTCCTCTCTGCTCTCTCTCTCTCTCCTCTCCGCTCTTCCTTCCTCTCCTGGTCCTCCTCGCCTCTTCTCTCCTCTTCCTCTCTCCTCTCTCGTCTCTCTCTCCTCTCTCTCTCTGCCCTCCTCTTCTCCTCTCTCTCTGTCTCTCTCTCCTCCTCTCTCTCTCCCTCTCTGTCCTTCTCTCTCTCTGTCTCTCTCTCCTCCTCCTCTTCCCTCTCTCTCTCTCTCTTCTCTCCTCTCCTCTCTGCCTCTCTCCCTCTCTCTCTCTCCTCTGCCTTCTCTTCTTCCTCTCCCTCCTCTCTCTCTCTCTCTCTCTCTCCTCTCTCCTGTCTTCTCCTCTCTCTCCTCTCTCCCTCTCTGGTCTCTTCTGTCTCTTCTCCTCCTCCTCTCTCCCTCTCTCTGTCTCTCTCCTTCCCTCGCCCTCTCTCCTTCTCTCTCTCTCTCTCTTCTTCTCCCCTTTCTCTCTCCTCTCTCTTTCTCTCTCGTCTCCTCTCTTCTCTCTCCCCCCTCCCCTCTCTCTCCTCTCTGTCTCTCTCTCCCTTCCCTCTCTCTGTCCTCCTTCCTCTCTCTCTCTCTCTCCTCTCCCCTCTCTCTCCTTCTCTCTCTGTCCTCTCTCCTCGCTCTCTCTTCCTCTCTGTCCTCTCCTCTGTCCTTCTCTCCTCCCTCTCTCTCCTCCTTCTCTCCCCCTTTCCTTTCCCCTTCCTCTTCTCCTCCCCTTTTTTCCCTTCTTTTCCTCTTTTTTCCCCCTTCTCCTCCCCTCTTTCTCTTTTCTCTTCTCGTCTCTTCTCTCCCCCCCTTTTTCTCCCCCTTTTCCCCTTTTCCCTTTTTTCCCCTTCTCTCTCCCTCCCCTCCTCTCTTTCTCTTTTTCCCCCCTTTTTCCCCCCTTCCTGTCTCCCTCTCCCTTCTCTTCTCCTCTCTTCCGTCTCTTTTTCTCCTCTCTCCCTCTCTTTCCCTTCCTCTTCCTCTCTCTCTTCCTCTCCCTTTCCTCCTCTTTCTCTTCTCTCCCCTCCTCTCCCTCTTCTTCTCTCTTCTTTCTCTCTTCTCTCTCTCTCCTCCTCTCTCTCCTTCCCCCTTCTCCCTTTCTCTCTCCCCTCCCTTTTCCCTCTCTCTCTCTGTCTCTCTCCTCTTCCCCCCCCCCTTTCCCTCCTCTCCCCCCCCTTCCTCTCTCCTGTCTTCCGTCTCCCTTCTCTTCTCTCTCTCTCTCTTCTCTCTCTCCTCCTGTCTCTTCTCTTCTCCTCTTCTCCTTTTCTGTCTCCTCTCTTCCTTCCTCTCCCTTCCTTCCCCTTTCTCTTTCCCTTCTCTCTTCTCTCTTCTCTCCTCTTTTCCTCTCTTCTCTCTCTCTCTCTCTTCTCTGTCTCCTCCGGTCTCTCCTCTCCTCGTCTCCTTCTCCCCCTTCTCCCCCCTTCTCCCTCCCCTCTCTTCTCCTTCTCTCTGTCCTCCGCCTCTCTTCCTTCTCTCTCTTCTCTCTCTCTTCTCCCCTTCCTCTCTCTCCCCCTTTCTCCCCCTTCTCTTCCCTTCTCCTTCTTTTCCCCCCTTCCCCCCTTCCCTTCTCTTCCTCCTTCTTCTCCCTCCTCCTTCTCTCTCGGTCCCTTTCTCCCCTCTCGTCTTCTCCCTCTCTCCCCCTCTCCTTTTCCTCTCCTCCTCTGTTTTTCTCTCTTTTCTCTCTCCTTCCCCTCTCTCTCTCCTGTCCTCTCTTCCTTCTTCTCCTTCTTCTCTCCCTCCTCTCTTTTCTTTTCTCCTCCCCCCTTCTTTCCCCCTCCTCCTCTCTTCCCTCCTCCTCTCTTCTTCCTTCTCTCTCTCTCTTCTTCTTCTCTCTTTTCCTCTCCTTCTCTCCTCTTCCCTTTTCCTTCTGTTCTCTCTCCTCTCTTCTCTCTCTTCCCCCTCTCTCTCTTCGCTCCTCTCTTCCTCTTCTCTCCTCCTCCCCTTCTCTCTTCCTCTCTTCCTCCTCTCTCTCCCTCTCTCTCCTTCCCTTTCTCCCTTTTCTCTCCTCTCTTTCTCTTCTCTGTTCTCTTCTCTCTCCCTCTCCTCCCCTTTCTCTCTCTCTCTCTCTGTCTCCCCCCTTCTCTCTTCTTCCCCTCTTTCTCTCTCTCCTCTTTCTCTCTCCTTGCCCCTTCTCCTGTCTCTCTCTCTCTCTTTCCCTCTCCTCTCTTCCCTCTCCTCTTCCGTTCTCCCTCTCTTCCTTCTCCTTCTCCTCCTCTCCCTTCCCTTTCTTTCTTCTTCCTTCTGTTCTCCTTCCTCCTCCCCCTTTTCCTCTTTCCTCTCTTCTCCTTCCTTCTCTCCCTCTCCTCCCCCCCCCCCTTCCCCTCTTTTCCCCCTTTCCCCCCCTTTCCCCCCCTCCTTCTCCTCCTCCCCCTTTCCTCTCTCCTTCTTCCCTCTTTTTCTCCTCTCTTCTCTCCTTCTCCCCTTTTCCCTTCCCCTCTCTCCCCCTCTCCCCCCTCTCCTCTCCTTCCTCTCTCCTTTCCCTTCTCTCTCCTCTTCTCCCTCTCCCCCTTTCTCCTGTCTTTTCTCTCTCTTCTCTTCTTCTCCTCCCCCCTCTCCTCTTTTTTTTCCCCCTCCCTTCTCTTTTCCCTCTTTTTTTCCCTCTTTTCTCTCTTTCTCTGTCTCCCTCCTCTCCCTTTTTTTCCCTTTTCCCCCCCCCCCCTCTCCTCCTCCTTTCCTCCCCTCCCCCTTTTCTCCTTCTCTCCCTCTCTCCCCTTTTCCCCCCCCCGCTTCCCTCTCTCTTCCCCCTTTTCCTCCCCCTCCTTCTTCTCTCTCTCTCTCCCCTGTCTTTTCCTCCCTCTTCCCTTCCTCCCCTTTTCCTTTTTCCCCCTTCCCTCCTTTTCCCCTTTCTCTCTC